>BTHU01000007.1:38328659-38786159 GCA_036184795.1 Tokudaia tokunoshimensis
GAAGAATGCAAATTGACCCATCCTTATCTCCTTGCACTAAGCTCAATTCTAAGTGGATCAAAGATCTCCACATAAAACCAGACACACTGAAACTAACAGAAGGGAAACTAGGGAAGAACCTTGAACATATGGGCACAGGGGAGAATTTCCTGAACAGAACTCCAATAGCTTATACTCTAAGATCAAGAATAGACAAATGGGACCTCATTAAATTACAAAGTTTTTGCAAGGCAAAAGACACCGTCAAAAAGACAAAGCGGCAACCAACTAACTGGGAAATGATCTTTACCAACCTTACATCCGACAGAGGGCTAATATCCAAGATATACAAAGAACTCAAGAAGTTAAACTCCAGAGAGGCAAGTAACCCTATTAAAAAATGGGGTACAGAGCTACACAAAGAGTTCTCACCTGAAGAATATCTAATGGCTGAGAAGCACCTAAAGAGATGTTCATCATCCTTAGTCATTAGGGAAATGCAAATCAAAACAACCCTGAGATTCCATCTCACACCAGTCAGGATGGCTAAGATCAAAAACACAGGAGACAGCAGTTGTTGGCGAGGATGTGGAGAAAGAGGAACACTCCTCCACTGCTGGTGGAATTGCAGGCTGGTACAACCACTCTGGAAAGCAGTCTGGTGGCTCCTCAGAAAACTGGGCATGACACTTCCGGAGGATCCGGCTATACCACTCCTGGGCATATACCCAGAGACTTTACCTGCATGCAATAAGGACACATGCTCCACTATATTCATAGCAGCCTTATTTATAATAGCCAGAAGCTGGAAAGAACCCAGATGTCCCTCAACGGAGGAATGGATTCAGAAGATGTGGTATATTTACACAATGGAATACTACTCTGCAATTAAAAACAATGAATTCACGAAATTCCTAGGCAAATGGTCAGAACTTGAAAATATCATCCTTAGTGAGGTAACCCAATCACAAAAGATCACACATGGTATGCAGTCACTGATAAGGGGATATTGACCCAGAATCTCAGAATACCCTAGACACAATCAGCATATCAATAGATTTCTACAAAGATGGAAGGAGAGACCCCTGGTCCTGGAAAGACTGGATGTAGGGGAACGCCAGGACAGAGTAATGAGAGGGGGTTGAACGGAGAAAAGAGGGAGGGAAGGGGGCTTATGGGACTTTCGGGGAGGGAGGAAACGGGAAAGGGGAAGTGATTTGGAATGTAAATTAAAAAAAAAAAAAAAAAAAAAAAGAATACCCTCTCACATCTTCTGCTGGAAGAGGCCTCTCTGTTGATGGCTGGATAGTGTCTATGAGTCTAGCAGAATATTATTAAGAATCATTTATGGATTGTTTTTTTTGGCTATTTATATTTGGTTCTACCCTGGGTATCTTGGCTATCCAGTCTCAGTCTAGGGCATGGGCTCATTCTTTCTTCTTGATGTGGGCCTCAAGATACATTGGTCATTTTTCAAGATAGGGTTTCTCTATGTAGCCCTGACTGTCCTGGAATTTACTCAACTGACCAGGCTGGCCTAAAATTCAAAGGTCTACTGAACTGCTGAGATTAAAGATATGTGCCCAGATGGTTTTTATTTATTTATTTTTTTTTTTTTTTTGAGTCTATGTCTCAATATATAGTCCTGACTGTCCTGGAACTCACCATGTAAATCAGATTGGCCACTAACTCATAGCTATCTGTTGATTCTGTTTCCTGATGTGATGGAATTAAATTCATACTTGAAAACACAGCCAGTATTTTTTGTTGTTGTTTTTGTTGTGGTGGTAGTTTTTATACCTTTTCCTAACAGTTTCTTCATGAAGTGTTCTCTCCAGTAGATGAGTTAGAAGAGGATGGAGATACTTCCTTTCTCTTTCTCATCCAATAGTGTTCTGTGTCACGCCCACTTCCTCGCATCCTTCCTGGACCACAGCCACACCTGTGCTTTCATCTCAATGACATTTTCCTGAAATGTTGAACTTTTCCTTGTGCTTGCTTTCCTATTTCAGAGATATCTATAAAAATTCAGTCTCAGGAAGGTCTTGGAACTCTCTGCTCTTTGAAATGTCTCTGGTGCAGAGATTATGAAAAACAATTATTTTTAAAAATTTTCAAAAATTTCAAGCAGCATGTATACTTCTCTAAGTTGAGAACTTGACTTTGTGTATTTGTGACTTTGTGTAGTGTGTGTGTGTGTGTGTGTGTGTGTGAGAGAGAGAGAGAGAGAGAGAGAGAGAGAGAGAGAGAGAGAGAGAGAGAAACATAAGACACATAGATCAGGCTCTTTCTCGTTGTTGAAACTAAACGTTAAGAATTTTTTATATTTTTTTTAACTTTATTTCCAATTTCTTCAAACTTTTACTGTTTAAGTCATTTTTGCTTTATTGATATCCAGGCCAGAATTAAACATTTCTTCCTTTCTAAAAGTGGATTTTATTTATTTACTTTTATTTAGTTATGCGTATGTGTTTTCTGAATGGGTAAGGTGACATCATATGTTAGCATAAAGAGTATTGCAGACGAGGCTCAGTGATTACGAGCACTGCTGCTTTCAGAGGACTGGAAGTCAAGTCTCAGCATCCATGTCAGCTGGCTGTATCTCCCTTAAACACAATTCCAACGGATCCCATACCTTCTCTGACTTCTATGTGCACATAACATACCTGCCATACCCTAGCACATGCTCATGCTGGCACAGACACACACACACACACACACACACACACCTAGTCACTCATGCATGTGTGGGCAAAAGTATGTAAGCACATATACATAACACAGAAATAAAATAAAATTGTATTTTAGCAGAAGACACATCTTGGTAATGACATTTAGAAGAACAACCCAATGTATGATGATGTTTCTGATTATGTTAATGACTGAGTTTCCTTCTGCCTTTCTCTTCACAGTTTAAGTGCTGTGGCTTGAAGAATGGAGCTTCTGACTGGGGAAATAATTTTTCAGATGCAAAAGAGTCATGTCAATGTACGGGATCGGATTGTGAATATTATCTGGGAACTAGTGTTTATCGAACGGTGAGAATAAGATTTAATTTGGCATAACCAATAGTTCTGATATATTCTTTTCACAATGACAGTCTCTGTAAAAACTTAAAATACAGCAAACACGAAGTGAACAGTAATATGAAAATATTCAGTTACTCAAATATAAAGTTAATTTTTATTAACTATAAAAGGAGACATTTTAAAATGAAAGTATTTTTTGTCTATAAGCTTAGCATCATTTAAATCTAACTTTCAAGGATCAAAGTTAGGTCAAATACAAGCTAATATAAAAGTTTATTTTAGAGCAGGGCAGTGATGGCACACTCCTTTAATCCCAGCACTGGGGAGGCAGAGGCAGGCAGATTTCTGAATTTGAGGCCAGCCTGGTCTACAGAGTGAGTTCCAGGAAAGCCAGGGCTGTACAGAGAAACCCTGTCTCAAAAAAAAAAAAAAAACAAAAAAAAAAAACCCAAAAACAAAAAACTAAACAGTTTATTTTATTCTGTCTTTGGTCACTACACTTACTGTCCTCTATTTTTTATCTTAATTAAATTTCTGGAAAATTAATATTTTTACTTTAGTTTTCAGAAGTTAGTCTTTTTACCCAAGAATCCATTTAAGTAGAAATAAAGGATTTGATATTTAGGACTTCAGCTTCCAAATGTTAATTGTACTTGCTAATTTATCTACTTATTGTTGCAATTGAGAAGTTGCTTTGAGTATTTGAAATCAATTTAAACGGTGAGTTTCTATCTTCTATATATTATATGCATCCAAAGTGTCTGAGTTGTGGGTACCAACTTTCTATTTTTTCATGTGCTTTTTAATGAAAAATGTGTGACTATTTATCATGTTTATTGACTACCTCTTATAAGCCATGTATTCCTCATTACAAGGCTTTTCACACTGTGGCTGGAGAAATGGCTCAGCAGTTAAGACTGCTCTTCCAGAGGACCCGATTTTAACTCCTAGCACCCACATGGCAGCTCACAACTGTCTGTAACTCCAGTCCCAGAGGACCCAACACTCTCAAGCAGACATACATGCAGGCAAAACACCAAATTCATGTGAAATAAAACTAGCTAGCTAGGTAGATAGATAGATAGATAGATAGATAGATAGATAGATAGATAGATAGATAGATAGATAGATAGATAGATATCCCTTCTGCCTGGAAAGGCTTAGTAGAAACACAATTGACATCAATATCTAAATGTTTTATTGTTCTTCTTCAGAGACGACTATATTTCAGTTATACTTTTATGGCATCAAAACGGCTTCAGCAAATGAATATGATCTAGTCATGAGAGATTCCCAAAAGTTACTCCAATTCACAATGCATTAGTTTCTATGCTACCCAAAGGTTATTTCCAATCTAGTGTTATTTACCAATTGTCAGTGTCATTAATAAATGACACTGGAAATACCAAATCACAGAGGAAAAACTTCTCTCCTCCAGACTACTCACTGGGGCTAAAGAGGCTTTGCTCTGAGGTAGTACAAGTATCCCTCATATTTACAGTAATTCTTGGGAGAGAATTACAGGGGGCAGGCAATGTTACCGTGTCACTTCATTGTCAAAATAATAGCAATTAAATTGTTTCATTCATTATGATCTTTTCCAATTCCCTCCTGCCTACCTAAATTTAGCAACACACTATTTCCAAGGTAGAATGGAAATCATTGTCTGGTACGGATGAATGTAGCTTCTGCTTAGGATGATGAGGAAATTCATGGGCTCTGTTGATGTGCACCTCCATTTCCTATGGAGGACTCAGCTAAAAGATGGTTTTCTTCAAGATGTATTCTGAAAAGTGTTTTATGAAATGATATCTCCTGAAATTCACAGAATTCATCTGAATATAAGCAAATGGCTGCCCTATCACCCTGTGAGGAAGGTCATCATTTCATGGGATAGTCCCATCTGCAGTGTGTCATTTGAAAGTCTGGAAAAATAGGAAGCCTGCAAATTGATACCATTCATGTTTCCTTTTCTTTTCTTCGCTCTCTTTTGCTCTCTGTTTTCTTGAAAGCAGGAGGAGACAGATATCATAAACATGAATCAGTAGATGTAGACATTCATCTCTGTCATGGCCCTAACTGGCATGATAATCTCAGACATTTGCTGCTTTGGATTGGAAGTGAATGAAGAAGTTCATTACATTAAGGGATGAAGTGTGGGAAAGACCTTCTTAGCTTCGGAGTTTATTTATTTATTTATTATCTATTTATTTTTCCTATTTCTAGCAAGTAGTATGATTCTGGTCAGTCTTCATACACATGTGGGTGTTACAGGGATGACATAGTTCATGATAACACAGATTACATCGTGCAGTGTTTTTCTATTTAAAAAAAATGTTGTCCTTATAATTTTCAGTTATTGAAATGTTTATAATTTGCCTGAAATTTTTTAAAGTTAGATTTCCAGGCTGATTTGAATACATTTCAAAATAACGTATCAAGGAAATGACTTTCTAAACGTTCCTAAAGTAATATCATAAAAGCACACGTAGTGGACCCTTTAAAGATAAAAATAGAAGTCATAGTTATTATTAGAGGACTTGATATTCCCTTGTGTTTCAGAGGAATATCTGCACTATGCACAGCTGGAATCTCGACATAGACTTCCCTGCTGCAGGTCACAAACTCATATAATCCGTGATTATTTTGTTTATGAAAATTATAGTTTGGAGATAAAATATTAAAAATTGACTTATTAATTTCTTTTAAAAATTTTTGCCAAATCACTTTTACTATATTTTTAATATTTAAAACATTTTTAATTTGAATATATTTTGGTCATATTCTTCCCCTCCCCCGAGTCCTTTCAGATCCTTTCCCTTGTTCTACCCTCCCAATTTCAAGTTCTTTATCAACAAACAAACAAACAAACAAACAAAAATCCTGTACAATAGCAAAACCCCCAAGAAAAGAATGTAACCCCAACCCAATCCCCTACCAAACTATAACCAAATAAAAGCACACAAAAACCTGTGGGGTCTATTATGCGTTGGCCAGCTACTCCTGAACATGAGTTTTGTGCTAGAATGCTTGATCTACTCAACGTCACTCTATTGAGTGTCGGTCCCAACACTCAGGAGCTACATAGCTAAAGAAAAATCAGTTGGTTCAAATGCTTTTTAGCTATTTGAGTAAAAGTAAAAGAGAAGGCTAGGGGGAGAAGAGATAGTTCAATTCCTCTTTGTTGACCTTGGTACCAATATGAAACATCAACTTAATAGGAAATCAAAATCTTACTAAAAGCAATGCTTTCTTTTCTTTTTAAAACAGACCTGTTTTTCTTTGATCAAAGATCTGATTGTAAAGAACTTTATTATCGTCATCGGAGTTGCTTTTGGACTGGCAGTTGTCCAGGTACAGTATAATAGTGTGATCACCTCTGCTTGCATTTGTAATAATTGTAACATTATAACGTGTGGGTCCAGCATGGCCTGGGTAGGGACAGAATGACAGGGTTTCTGCCCCGGGACAGGGCCAGCAGGCATGGGCCTCCAGGAGTGTCCACGGCTGCTGTGGGCGAGATAGCTTGTTTACACAATACTGCACGTATTTTCGTGTTCCTTTGAGGAATGTCCTCCCTGATAAGGACTCCAAGATAATCTGAGACAGAAAAGGTGTGGCTAATGTCTCAGCAAAATAGGGGACCTTCAGGACTGCCCTTAAGGCTGTGGAAAAGAACTCTAAAAATATGGGTTCAAGAATATATGATTTCTCAACTGTGCAAAATATAAGGGGGCAATATGAATTATGAGGGGCTTCATGAATCTAAAGAGACAAAAGCAGCTGCTCTGTGAGCCAACTTGTCAGAAAGATACAAAGACAGACAGACACAAATGCAGGCAGATTCCTGAGTTCAAGGTCAGCCTGGGATAGAACTAATTTAGGTCTAAGTGTGGTAGAAATGGTAGTTTCAGGACAGGGTCCCACCCAGCCAGTTTACTGTTTCTGCTTAACAGATAGGCAGGCAGATCTCTAAATTCCTTTGCAGTGTTAAAAGACAATGTGTGTTGGCCTTCTAAGAGTTAAGGGGCTGGGGAGACTGGATTGATATGTAAATAAAAAACCAGGTCTGTGTGAGATGAGCTAGCAGAAAGTGATAACAGTTCTTCAGAATTTTTCTCTATGAGGAGCTGAGCTCTCTGGACATCTCTGGAGAGCAAAAACAGTGCTTCAAGAATTTTTTTTCTAACAGGATTTCTGACTTTGATCGGAAAATCCATGGAGAGCAAGCACATCTCTTTTAGAATATATTTCTAACAGGATCTCTTAGTCAGAAATCCCAAGATTTACTTGAGAGCTGACGCAGCTCTTTTAGAATGTTTCCTAGCAGCTATCCAGAGAAGGCTATCTGAAGATCGAACACAGCTCTTTTAAAAAAAAAAAATTCGGGCTTTCTGGTTCTGATCAGAGAACCCAAGAATTATTTTTTAAATTTTTCAAACAGGATTTCTGACTTGGTTGGAAGATCCAAGAATTTTTTTTTTTTTAATAGCAGCTTTTCTGACTTTGGTCAGAAAATCCATGAGCTATCTAGAGAGCTTTTAGAATTTTTACTAGCAGGGAGAGCAGAAAGCTATCTGTCTCAACCAGAGAGTTTTTAGAGTAGCAAGAAAAAGCTGTCTAGAGCAGAGGAGAGTGCGCGCGCATGTGCGTGTGTGCGCGCGCACACACACACACACACACACACAGAGCAGTCTGGAAAGCTATATCAACAGAACCTAAGATAACAGCTTGTACCCCACAATTTGACTTTGAGTCATTTGTTTTTGCTGCTCCCAAAGACCCCTCTCTCAGGAACCTGGACTTAAGTTAGGCTCATCCTTGGCAGTAACACATGCTCATGATGAACCAAACGAAAGTGTTTTCAAAGGATTAGGTATATACTGCCCAGGACACAGCATCTCTCTGAATCATTCTTGAGTCTGGAATAGGTAGGATTATATTCCTATAAACCAAGAAGGACTGAGGCTGCTATTTCTAAAGGTCTCCTTGTTTTGAGGAAAAAAAATCTGTACAATTCTTAGTTGTAGGTATCCCCTTTGCATCCAAATTAGTACAAGGGTTAAATGTCTCTGAAGTGAGCTCAGCAGAAAGCAGGAATCCAAAGCAAAGGAACCACCCCACAACTGGTCATTTCTAGCCATGATCTTGAAACAGGAAATACAAGCTAAACTCAAAGGCGTGAAGAAATGCTTTTTCCTCTAATTCATTCTAGAGAAATCCGAGAATTTCTAAACCTCTTAAGTCATTTCCTTGAATGTTCCCAGCTTAGGAACTATAAGCAGACTTGGAGAGGTCTCCAGGAGAGGATCCTCTGGGTGAGGCTGGTGTACCACTCCATCAATTCAATTATTGATGCTAGCAAATATATTCTCCATCGGATTCTTATCTTGATGGACTCCTTGGCATTTCTTTTTACGACCCGAAGGAGAGCTTTTATAGGGCCTCCAGATATTTGCCAAGACGATGAAATAACACATTTTCAAAGGAGCGCTTACGGAATTATCTCAGATCTTGAGAAATGGAGGTATCAAATGAGTTGGTGTCACTCATGAGCTTATGTCGATACAGTAGCAAGAATTCGAATGCCGTGCAGAATCTCCCTGCTAATCTCCGCTCAGGGGTGTTTGCTCCCTTCTCAGGGAATGTTGAGCACTGGTCGCTTTGGGTGCTTTAGCCAATTACAAATTCCCGTCACATCACCACTTGGTAGGAATTTCTCTTGAGAGTAAAGTGATATAATGTTCTAAGTGGTTTCTAGTGGCATTTCTCAGCCAAGTATAAGAAAAAACTAGGTACTACTAGCATCAAAAAAAGAAAATTACTTTCTCATAGCCAATATTAAAAAGCCCATGTTGGTAAAGCATGGATTTCTTTGAAACTGATTGAGAATCAAAGTCAAAGTTACTCTGCATTAGGTCTGTCTCTCTAGATTCTGACATTTGTTACATGTCCTTTATTCCTTTAATTTGTATTCTGGCTTCATGATAATTTAGAAATAAGACACAATGGCTACAAAGATGAGGAATATACTCATCGTCATATAAACATATGGCACCCACACGCACACGTGTGCCTTGACAGAGTTGGACTTACATCATGCCTGGGAATACAGCTTGTTGGTGAACACAAGGTTAATAAACTTAGAGACCCAGGCTTAATCACCAAGAACTAGGATTGGGAGAACAGGCCTTAAATGAGGTTAAGTATTACATTTCAGGCTAGAGTCAAATTTAGAGAGATAACTATGGCAGAATACAGCTCACGTACGCTTCTAAGAGGCTTGTTGGAGCCGAGCCAAAAGTAACAAGGACATGACTGATTGGAAAGATTGGTGGCTTGCATATCATAGCCAAAGTTAGTCCCAGTATCTTAACAGAGCGAGTAGGAAATATGGTTGCAAGAGGAGCAGCACATATCAATATTTTATGGATTTGATATACTCTTTGTATTTGTTACACACTTAGGGGCATTTTTAATTCTCTATGCCTTTCCAGTGAAATAGCTGAATAAAAATGCTGTACGTGGTAGCTTACCTTATGGAGTTTGTATGCTGCTGTTGTAACGTCTAGCCTTGGTGAGAGGGTTACATCATGATGCCTGGACTATCTGTAGCTGTGGAGAAGAGCTGACTGAAAGAATTGTTGGATAATTTCCTTGTTTGGTTTCCCAATCTAAAGTCTGTCTTCCCTCTAGAGTTTGATGTAAAAAAAAAAAATTAGTGCTTGATTCCAAAGAGACCTTTGCAAATGTTCCTCCAGTATCCAACCAATAGAAACCTTGCCACGATTAGACTTTAGTCTTAGAATCATTATGCAAGCCTCTTAGCACTTACGTTCTCTGCTTCCAATTTCAAGGAAACACAAAGATGCGTAGAGAGAAAATATCAGCTCATAAACATTTTTTTTTCAGGAAATAGAATCAATTTCCCACAGACCTAGTGCAGAAAATCTATGCAGACATCCTCTCAGGAAAAACACAAAATCATGTTTCATTTTTAGAGCTTAGGTGGAAGCTTTGTTAAGACTGTACCTGAGTGGTTCCTCTCAGAATTCATACTAGAAACTCAGATAAGATGCTCCTACTTGATTCTGAAAAAAAAAACAAAAAACAAAAAACATCTATGTATGTTTGGAATCCTTATCTAGAGTTAAATAAGCAGATTATTGTTCTTATTAAGAAGTGGTGAGCATTTTTCAGTTTTACATTCACTAAATAAAAATTATCCAATGATGTGGACCATCTACCACTTAAAAGGAGGAATGGCTACCTCACAGGAACAAAGCCGTTCAGAGAAACTGTCAATTTACCACTTTAGGAAAAACAACTTCAGCATGTGGGAGTCTGTGCATAAACACACTTAGCAGCAAGTCTGTTGTAAGTCTTAGTATACACATCATAAAATGGTTAATTTCTCTTCTGTTTTTCTGAACATCAATGTTCTTACCTGATATAAAGAGATGAAAGAAGTGTGCTATTAGTGATAAAAGGCTGGTATAAACAACCATGTGAGAGTACTTTATTCAGGTTTTCAATCTAAGGCCTGCCCTATCTCAAGGAGCGGTAGGCATCCATCTTAAGACAATAAAGACTGTAGATGCCAGAGCTTGGTATTTTGGTCATTTCATTTCTTGTTTCCCAGTAATAAGGTTTGGGTGACAGGCAAACAGATTAAATTACTTTTGAGCCGTGCATCTCAGCACTGCATTTCCTTTATCCTGAATGAAAGACTGCTCTAGAGAACTGCTATCTGTTGCTCCTTTTTTCTTTTAAGACAGGAAAAAGTTGACAGCAGTCCTCATTTGAATTATGCTTCTAGGAGGATGTTAGTGAGGAAGTCAGCACAGTTGGAGAGTTTAAGACGACTCAGCAAATGTCATCTTTCTCTCCCCAGGCTCCTTTCAGAGGAGACAGGGAAGGGCTACAATCTTCATCTAACTACACACGGGTCCTTTCTATCATTTCTACATCAAAACTGAAGCATTTAAGTCACCTACTACAGAGCCAATTAGAGCTGGTTCTGAGGGTCCTTACCCTTGGAAGAACTAATGAGATGGGATTCATGCCCTAAATTTTCAGTTGTGTTTTGTGACTCCAAAAGAAAATTCTGGAGTTAAGCTGTTACCCATAGTTTACAAGTGCATTTATTTTTTCCTGTTCTTCAAAAATCTATTCACTTCTTTTTTCACTTCTAAGTATTGTCTAAAACTTTCATAGAAGAAATTTTATACTCTTTGATTTCTGTGCATCTGGTTTGGACCAGATGACTGTGGTCTTTCAACAGAATCAATAAGTATATTTAGTTCCTGCAGACTGTTGGTACTCAGAGCTCAGAGGAAAATGCTGACAGAAAGATATGTGCATAACACCAGAGGAGACCATCCTGGAGTAGTAGCTGATACTGCACAATTAAGTAGGGCCATTGGAGATTGACTGGCAAATTGGAAAAACCTGACACACTTACAAACACACACACACACACACACACACACACAGAGAGAGAGAGAGAGAGAGAGAGAGAGAGAGAGAGAGAGAGAGAGAGAGAGAGAGAGAGAGAGAGAGAGGAGAGAGACTTCTCAGTCTTAGATAATAATTTCCCATTCAGTAGATAGTTTTCATTTTCCATGTTATACTTTAATATCCACATTAATTCTGTGCTTTATTTCTAGATTCTTGGCTTGGTGTTTTCAATGGTGCTATACTGCCAGATTGGAAGCAAGTGAATCTGTGGACTTACCTAGTCATCGTAAACACCACCTGAGTTTTTGCTTTGGCTTTATAAATTTAAATACTCGAGTACTGTAAATATCAGGAGCAAATGTCTCATTAAAATGTCTTAGGCAGATTACAGGCATCTTCACACGTATTCAGCATATTTAACTGTGAAGGACATAATAAAAATGGTTGCATATTTTTTTTCCTCACAAAAAAAGTGTGTTGATGCTTTTTATTTTTGGTGTCTGGCCGTTGCGTCTAAGTAACTCTGTGTCTCTAGTGATGTTCACCTGGAGATTCCCAGTGGAATAACCACGTCTCTAAGTGACAAGGTCACAGACTTGAGGGCAGTGACTCTGGGATTTTTTTTTTTCAAAAACATGGCTCTGTCTGTTTCATCATTCAGCAGTTGACGGTGAGATTGTCTAAGTTTGAAATACTTAAGGATGGTCCAGTGGTTTAAATCACCATATTATAAGAAATCTTCTTTACCTTTATCGTTTCTGAGTTTTGCTTCAAATGTACTCTAAGCACACAAACACACAAAAAAGTGCCTATATCCTAGCCTTAGACCCCCTGGTACCTTTCTGGGTCTTCCTGTGGGACACAGCAATTAAAACTACATTTTTCTTCTAGTTTGTGGAAGTATGTTTTTAATTTTACATTCTACTGAAATATAATGTGCAGCAAAATGAAAGCCTGTGAGTATGGAACTCTGGAGTTGCGCATCTGCCTGTGTAAGCCCTGTCCAAGGAAGATGGTCTTAGCTCACCATTGCTCTCCACTGCCCCTCCCAATTCTGTTAGAGCAGTATTCACATTTGTATCTCTTTACAAATCTACTCATTGAGGTCTGTCGGAGCCTGTAGTCCATGATGCTGGGATGCTGGGAGTATTTGCACTGTGGACATTGCAAACCACGCCAGTGTTTCTATATTGCATGGTTAGAGAAACAAGGATCAGTACACTGGTCCACTTAGTATTTTTAAAATAGTAACAATTGATTTGACTCCTATGACCATAGATCATTTTTTCTGTTCTTAAACTTCCTCTAAGAAGAATAAAAAGCTAAGCATTCTGGCTTTCTTTCTCAGTTCTTTGTCTATGGGATCTCTATTGTGGCATGTATGTAGCTTATTCTCATGGCAACGTGATATTCCATTGTGTATTGATGTACCGCAATGCATTGACCCATTCTTTTGTCGATGGGCATTTATTTGGTTGTACTATTACAGTAAAGCTGATATAAATGTTCTTTTGTGTGTGTGTGTGTATGTGTGTGTGTGTGTACATATACATCCAGGTGTGGAACTGGTTTGTATGCACGTATTAAAGGTTAATAGGTTTTGTCAAGACATTTTCTAAAGTAGCTGTGACTATTTATTCTCATATTAGAAAAGTATGATAGACTCATTCCCCTCCTCTGAGCATGGGGAGAACCATGGAAGACAGTCATTGTTAAGTTGCTCAAGGTGTCAGGCAACGAGTCATAAATTTGGGGCATCCTTTTTAGGTTGGACACCCCTAATCTATGTTCCTCTGTTAAAGATAAAGTAATAGCTCTTCTGTAGAAATGTGTCATTTGCTAAGAACTCTGTAACAGTCTCTGCATTACTTCTCACTTCTTCGCATACATCCCTATGAAATAGACATCATGATTATGCCCATTTCTCAGGTGAGACCATGAAGACTTAGAGAAGTTAGGCAACTTGCCCATGACTCAAATAAATGGTTAGTAATTGCCAGAAATGAAACTCAGACCTTGGTCGTAGCCTCCCAAAGCCCAAAATTCATCAAGGTGGCTTCCTGATAAGATACCAGCCTATTAATTTGCCATCTTTTTATAATTAATTACTGTTTTGTTTGTGCCTGTTGTATACTGAAACTTTGAGGACATTGCTTCTTATTTGTGTCTATATCCTTACCTCATAGTGGTTAGCACAGAATTGGCGCTCAGTAAGTTACAGCTAAGAGTTCTAGATTTACTGAGTGTTTTCTCAGTCTCTGAACATATTCTAAACACTTTACACAGAACAACCCTCCTAATCTGTTAACCATCACTAGACCTGTTTTCAACCACGGAACGCATGGCCTAGAGATACTAATTTAGGGCCACATAGGAAGTAAGTAAGGGAATTTCTAACTGGTTTCAAATGACTCAGAACCTTTACTTTTTACATCATAGTATCTAAAGTAGTTGCGATCATTTATTCTCATACAAGATAAAGACAGTCGACTCATTCCCTTCTTCTGAGCATGAGAGAAACCAAGACAATCACTTAAAAGAAAGAAACAAACAAAAAACCAACAACAAAGAAACGACTTACGGTATTTTTGAAGAAACCAGTTAAGAAAAGGAGTATTAAGTTTCTTTTGAATAATTTGGAGCACACAATAGTATAGTGTCTTGGTAATGTAAAGACCTTTGTTAGTAGGAAAACAACTACCGAGCCCTCCAGTCCCTTCAAATAATAAAGGCGTAGTAAGGAATGGATGAATACACCAGGCACAGCGTGCTGCCCTAACAAAATACTGTTGACAGAGTGGTTTAAAAGGCAAAATTCCTCAGGGTTCTGGAAGTTGAAAAATATAAGATCAAGGTGCTGGTAGGTCCAGCTCTGGGTGAGGACTGTTTTTTTGCATTGCAAACAATTCCTCCTTGCTGTGTCCTCACATTAGGAAGGGGGATTTAAAAAAAAAAGTGGAGAACCCGTGGTCTGGTATGTTTTGCTGTCAGATGAAAGTTCTACCCCATGACCATATTAAACATGAGTTACTGCCTATTCAAATACTTCCACAATGGGAATTGGGGCTTTAAAACATGGAATGTATCAAGTCTCTGCCAGATTAGGCACATCCAGAGATTTTGATGCACTAGGGTGGGGGGATACCCAGGGGCCCCCCACCCTCTCAGAGGAGAAGGGGAGTGGGGACCTGGAGGGAGACAGTGCTTGGAATGAAAATTAATTAATTTTTAAAAATACGGAATGTAGGGGGGCATAACTCATTCTGTGGCAATTAGTTACATAGATGGTGGGAAAATTATCCAGTCCCGTGGGAATGAGAGGTAAGCCAGAGATTAGCAACAGGAAGACACTGCTAACTAACGGAGGTATCGCAGAGATCCAGGTTGTGTGGTAGACGATGGAAACGAGAGAGGGACGGCAGGCGGAGGATTTGACTAGCGGGATTAAGAGCCATGGAAGTCACACAGTATCTTGACATCAATTCTTCCGTTCCATCAACTCTTTTGCCATCCCTCCACCGGCTGAATCCACTTATGAGCAAGACTAGAAGAAAGCCTGAGAGTACAGCATAGCCGGGAATGGGAAAAACCCACTGAAGGCAGAAACGGAAAGGAACCTCAGCGCAATGGTACCTTGAGAAAAGGACACGATGCTCACCTTTTTGAGAAAAGGGCATAAACATGGTGAAAAAACAATGAAGAAATGTTAGAATCTGTATGAGAAGCTGTGCAGCTTCTCACCTCCCCCCCCCACCCTTGGCTAAAGTGTATGGTATTTCAAGGACAGAGAAGACTTGAGAGCAGTTGTTCTTAATTGGGGCCATTTCCCCCCTGAGGGGATGTTTGTCAAAGTCTGGAGATGGTTTTTGGTTATCAGCCCCAGGAGTAGAGAAGGGTGTTACTGGCATCTGGTGGGCAGAGGCTAGGAAGACTACCACCCAGTATGGTGCACGCAAGCTTGTCTGACCGCTAAATCTATCAAGTCCAAAATGTTGCTGGTGCTGTGCAGGGTGGAGAGAACGTGACTGGAGAGCCATCTGTGAACACTAGCAGCATCCACTGTCCTAGAGCCTTACCTGGAGACAATCTCCTGAGGCAGCTATTAAGGGAAACTAGAGTCTGACAACCTCGTGACCTTCACAATCCGTTTGAGTTTTCTCTTCTTCAAGAGACAAATTTTATCAGGAAGATATTAACATTTCCAGACATTCCTCTGTGTGTATCAGCTGCTGAAATGTGTCCAGACTTCTGCTTTGAATGTTTTAAAATGTTTATTTTCTTAGGATAATTTGCTTGCTTTTAAAATTTGTTTTGGTTCTGAATGTGATTATAAAGGAAGCAGCTTTTCCTTTCCCTGAATGATGTTGAATTCTGATTTTAAAAATAAAGCCATCTTCTACTTCATGGTTTCAAGATCAAACCAGAATATTTTAAAATATATTAAATTTCATTAATCACTGAAGAATCATAGCTAGAACAAAATGTTAAACTGTTCATTCAACTAAAATGGAAATGTTTCTCCAATTTAGAGATATATAGGCGTTCTTTTTTTTTTTTTATTGTGTTTTAAGATTATACATGGCACTGATTTGGATATATGAAATTCAAATTAACACTTAGACAAGTTTCTCAAATCTGCTCACTTCTCTGTGTCTCTCTTCATTACTGCCCAATTTTCTTTCCATGATCTCTCCTGAGGTAAAATTCATGGTAACAATCCCCTCTTAAAATACTTTATTATTCATTTGTGTGTGTGTGTGTGTGTGTGTGTGTGTGTGTGTATGTCTACTTGTGTGTTTATTATTGACTTATGTGTAGGTGTGTGTATCTATGTGCATGTCCATTCGGGTGTGGGTCAGCACCTATGAAGGATGAACACTGGCCCTGGGTTCCCTGGGGCTGGACTTATGAGCAGTTGTGAGCTTCCTGATCTGACTGCTGGGAACTGAACTCTGAACTCTGGTCCTCTGCAAGCAGTGAGCACTGGGCCATCTCTCCAGCTCATGTGTAATAATCTTTCAATGAGGTTTTCCATATTTATCTTACTTCCTTCTAACCCATTGCCTTTGGTGGCACTGGAGTGACCTGTCTAGAATACAAATGTTACTAAGCCATTACATGATCAAGCTCTAAGATATGTTGATGGCCTTCTCTAGCTTATACAGCTTTTCATTCGGACCAAGTCTATGTGCCCTGCTCCTCTCTAGGCTCCTCTCCATGTATACCTCCCAAGTTCTCATCTCTGCCTGTCTACCGCACTATTAATGACCTTCACATCATTTGGTTGGGTTCCTTTAAGGTCTAGCTGGACTCTCACCTTCTATATGGTGCATTTCCTGATCCAAAAAGGACTAAGTTTTCCATTTAAATACCCAAGTCCTGATACATCTTAGCTGCTTTTTGTCTATATTTCATTATTTGATTTTGATGACTCCTGAGATGCTGAATTAAATTTACATTGTAGATCCTAGCATGGTAACTAGAATACGTTAACAGTTCAATCAGTAAATACAGTTATTATTGTCACCTGGCCCATCTGAAAGAAGATAGCCATGCTTACCTTAGAGATAGATTGGAGTTTTTACTTACAATATTATGTATACATACATACATACATACATATATATATATATATGTACATAATAACAAGGTAATTAATACATATAATATAAATAACTAATTTATATTACTTTATACAACTAATAAATAACTAATATATAAAATTAATATGTACATATATATAATGTTCTTTCAAAGAATTCTAGCTCATTCCAACCTCACAACAATTCTCTTACTAAAGCTATTCTTAGTGTTCAAAGGAAAAAATTGAAATGCAGGGAAATTAGGCAAGTCATTCAAATTTCCTGTAGTCAAGATGCAAACTCAGGTATCCTGGTTCCATGTTACATCATTAAGCCCCAATTCATATCCTGGAAAAAAAAAGTTGAGTTGATTAAAATTTGAGTTTAAGAATTTTTCTGGAGAAGCCAAATTGCCAGGGATATTATGCAAACATCTGGTTATGTTGACCAAGAGCTATAATCCAGTGGAGTGTCTTCCCCTCTCCTCAACCTTCTACTGCGTGTGTCCCAACCTGACATTTACTATACACACTTGTATCTGAGGCCATGTCTTTTACCTGAGGAGACCACTTGGCAAAAAGAAATTCATTCATTCTTACCGGTATGTTCTACCCAATTATAGCTTGGCAAGTGGTAGATGTTTGCCCCCAAACAATATCTTTTGAATAAATCAGAAGAAATAAATTTTACATTTTAAAAGAACCTTGAAATGACCCCACCCATGAATGGCAGTTAATAAGGCATGTCACTTACAACCAATTCATTTTCCTCTAAAAAGAAGATGAGAATGCCGTGTGCCTTTCCGTGAGAGGAACTTGCTTAGTTACCTCTTCCATCTCCTTCTTCTGTTACAAGGGATGGCGCCTACAAACTACAGAATCTGGAAGCAGATTCCTCAAGGTTCCCATCATCCAGGCTCGTCATCCTGCAGCTGAGTGATCCTGGATATGTTCATGTTCCTGTGACTCATCCAAGAACCGAGAATGAAGAGAGGTCTCTGTAGAGCCGTAATATTAACTAAGATAACATATATAAATTATTCAGCACATACAGTCTAACTAGCTCTTAAAAAGTGTCAGTATCTCTAATATCATGATTATACAAGTTATTACAGTTAAATTATTTTTTAAAAAAACATGTTCATCAAATTTTGTTTTTGACTGCAAAGCTCCTTGAGACTTCAAAGCAAGTGTAGGGCCATCAACAGCTTCGTCTTCAAAGCCGTGTAACTTGAAATGGATTTTTGACAATAACTCCTCTAGAAAAGAATAAATCCTTTGCTCAGAATCTCATTCCAAGGCTGCCCTCCAGATAGTGTGCTAAGTAGTGGAAACTGACAGAGCAGAGACAGGGGTCCAGGGACTGAACCTCAGTGAGAGAAAGACGGTAAATGAAAGGGACAGGATCTGGCCATCATCCTGATGTCTAACAGCATGTGTCGGGACGAGCAGAGAGAGGGCACGGTCCACTCTGCTGGCAAGCTAAAACCTAAATAAGTCACGTCTGCTTAATACAGTCTGAGCATCAGTTGTAGCAAAGCCAAGAGCAATAACTAGCTGAGTGGGACGCAGCACCACACCTGGCTCGCAGGATCTCCAAGAGTCATTTGTGACACTATTTCAAGTGATTCCAATAGAACATGCTGTCCGCTGAAGAAACTGTGATTTTTGGAACACAGGTTAGTGCTCTTGGCAAAAGTGAGGATGAGAACTATTGGGAATGTTGTTGTAAATGACGATGGGGAAAGTATTAATTAGTTCATAAGCAAAAGGCATAATAATCCACAACCGAACATTTTAGTTGAAAAAGAAGACACTTTAGTACAGAACTGGGAAAATAACACACAGTAAGCCAAACAAATACTCTGAAATAAAATAAAGTGTCAAATGTGTATAATGAAGGATAATAAGCTTCAGCATGTGACCAGTGCTTGCTGAATTAAGGATGAGGTTCTCATGGGCCTAAAAGCATTGTGGTCCATAAATTGGGCCTGGGCTAGCTCTGGGTGATCTTAACTAAGTCTCCAATACTCCCCTGTTTCTTTTATTAAATCTTAGGTAATTATCTCTCAGTAGCTCAAAAAAAAAAAATCTCCACATTGGGAAGTACTCTCAGAAGACCCAAAGATCTTACAAATCCTTCGATAGAAGAATTTCTGAGAGAAAAGCCAACTTTCTTTTCTGGGACACATCCAGCCATAAAAATAAATCTAAAAATATCTTGGAAATACCGTATGCTGGAGAAATATAAAGCAGAACTTTTATTTTCTTTACCACCTAGCTTATTCTCACAAGTAAGGATCTTTATGGGCAAATGGTCCTGATGTAGGTGCTTAAAGAATGACGACTGTTATACCCAGTTGGGGGGAAGACAAGCGAGCAAAAGAAAGACATGCATGGTTTTGAGACTCCCAAGATCAGCAAAGGAAAACGGCTATTCAAATTTCTCTTCCCTCAGGTTCATGGATTGCAACTAAATGTTGGATTACTTCTTGTGGGGGAAAATATTGGTAAGATAATTAAAATTCTTTATGGAACGTATTTATTCATCCTATGAGAATGAAAGGGCCAGGAGGCAGGAACAAGACGGGACATATCTATAGTAGAGATCAGCTCACTCTCAGCCTCAATCCTAGGCATTCTACAGAAAAAGTCTCAATGACTGGGCTGGTCCCTCAAGATTCTGAAGTAAATAACAGTGATAATCAAGTTTCAAACCCAGGACAAGCAGCTATGGTGTTTATTTAACGCTTCACAGCAGACATGGACTCCAGGTTCTCCCAGTACCCCTTCAGTTTCTACCTATTACAGGGTATGGCCTACATTCTCTGCCCTTTACCCTGAACTCTCCAGCCTAGGAGGCTGGGCTGCCTTTCTTCCAGATGTTCATCCCTGTATAATCCAGACATTTTGGTTGGTTACCTGTATCTTTTGGCTGCTTTTGAAACCTTTGGCCTCCTGGGTGCTGTACTTGGTTCCCTTCTCTTCTTTCCCTCTCCCTGTATGGTTCAGGGTCATGCCCACTCTGGACTCACCCAGATGTGTCTGCCTCTGGCTATACTCTCCCACCTATCTATAAAAGATGTCTCTCCTTCACCCTACCTAGGAACGGTCATGTCCTTTCCTTTTCTATTTCCTTTATTCATGCAACAGTGTGCAGCTGAGTCTGAAAACTGCTCATTTCAGGAGTCACGTAGAAACTGGAAATGGTTTTCTGCTCTTCAGACATTTGCTTCCCTCTGCCGCTGCATTCTATACATTCTCTCAGGGTCCTATATGTGAAGGACCTGTATTCCGCCTACAAGAACACAATTAACTTGAAACACACCCACCAATTCTTAACCTTACCCTTGAAGCTGTTTAAAAACCTCCCAGATTCCAGGGCTTCTTCCTTGTCCTAACTTCAGAGTGGAATTTTGGGCTGCTGAGTGATCACTGATTAAGTCATTCTTTGCGACACAGACTCTAACAATATAACGCCATGGTTTTCCAACATCATACGGTAGCCTTGCTTTGATTTACCTCGAATTGTTCTGGCTGATGCAGAATGATCATCTTCTGCTGTCTTCAACTTGAATCTTCACCTCAGCTGTGCCTGTGGAAGAAAATGTGACTGCCTACAGTATAAAGTCTTCAATGTTTCTCTTAGGATGGTAAAGTGGTACTCATTGTTACCGGGGCTTGAAGTCCATCCATTTACCATCCATTCCCTGCTCCCTTGACCTTCCTCCTTCATACCCTGTTTGAAGCCTGCACAATACAAAGACATTTTGTATGAAGGCACCTGCTGTGGCTTGGGTAACTGTTTCCCCAGTGGCCCATATGTTAAAGACCTAGTCTCCAGCCTGTGGGAGGTAGTGGGACCTTTAAGAAGTGGAACCTCATGAGAGATCTTCTGATCATTAGGGATACATAGTCAAAGATGCCAGTGTCTTTGTTTTTCTCTCATTCTCTACCATGAAGTAATCAGGCTCAATTTTCTCAATATTTGTCAAATTATTTTTCAATATTCAAAACAGTAATCACACAATCCTAAATTGATCTACCTTGCCACGGGCCCTAAAGCCAGACCACGGACGCTACCTCCAAAATTGTGAGCAAGAATAAGTCTTCCACTTTTGGGAGTCGATTATTTTAAGTATTTTGTTACAGTACCAGAAAGCTAACTTACTGCTATCACTGTAGGTGATCACAAAACAGTCTCTTGTCTGTGGATAAAAACAGCTACAAATAGCATTCAGTTTGTCAAAGTCAAATGTAGGATTTTGGGTAATGGTAGCAATCCTCTTTTATTTATTTATTATATGTAAGTACACTGTAGCTGTTTTCAGACACCCCAGAAAAGGGCGTCAGTTCTCATTACAGATAGCTGTGAGCCACCATGTGGTTGCTGGGATTTGAACTCAGGACCTTCAGAAGAGCAGTCAGTGCTCTTAACCACTGAGCCATCTCTCCAGCCCGGGTAGCAATCCTCTTGACAGAATATAAAATTTTAGCAACCGACAAAGGAGCCATGCCTATACACTGAATGCCACGTGAAATGAATATGATCTGAGACCTGTACCTTTGACTGATAATTTCTGTTTATTTTTCAATATTCAAAACATACCTGCCAGATCTTGCCATGAGGCAAATATTCCACGAGACATGATGACCTCCATCTGGGAAAAGGAGGAGCTAAACCCAGCAAGCTTGGGTAATTCATCAGCCTTGACCATCGTGTGGGCGTTACCATCATGTGGGCATTACCATCGTGTGGGCACTACCATCCGTGGGGGTGGGATGGTAGTGGATAGGGCAGTGTTAAACAGGGCTCAATGCTGAGAGCCTTAGAAAGCCAAAATAAAAGTCCGTGAGCTAAGGAGTCCCTGGTTTGGGAAGGAAACACTGTTTTAATAGTGCTTATCAGAAGAAATATTTACAAATAACTAGAGTTTTAATTTCTAAAGGATGTATCATATATATTAAGAAAATAATGACTTTAAAACATGACTTTTAAGACACAATCTCCTATTGTCCTAGGACTCGCCACGAAAGCTATACTGGCTAAAACTACTATAAACTGCATAGAAAGAAAAGCATGACGTATGGAAATTAGGTGCAGTTAAATCAACACATTGAAGGAATATTCAACTATTCTTTTTAAAAAGGGTTTAATTTTTTCAGTGGAAGGAATTGCTTAAAGGAATGCTTCCATTTTTTTTGTTTGTTTGGTTGTTTTGCTGTTTTCAAGAAAAGGTTCCCCTGTGTAGCCCCGGCTATCCTCACTCTCTAGACCAGGCTAGTCTCAAACTCAGAGACCCACCTACTTCTACCTGGCTCATGCTGGGATTAAAGATGTGTGCAGCTGCCACCACCCAGCAGAAATCCTTTCTGAATGAATGGGAAGGAAAAATACCAAGATGAGAGAATACATTAAAAAAAATTCCTAAGGAAAAAAATCAAGAAATTAAGTTAACATTTTAATATATATGCAATTTTATTTTTTTATTTTGTGTATATGAGTGTCTGTGTGGGTATGTGCATGTGAATGCGGGTGATTGTGGAGGGCAGAGGCATCAGATCCCACTAGAGCTGGTGTTAGAGACGGCTGTGCCACCAAACATGGGAGCTGTATTTCAGAATCAGGTCTTTTGAAAGAAAAGTACCTGCTCCTAACTGCTGAGCCACAGTCCCAAGTTGATTTTGTTTTTGGAAAAATATAACAAAATTATAAACTCACAATCAGGACAAAAAAAGTAAAAAAAAAAAAAAACTTGTAATGTTCTAACATAAGGAATGAGAGGAGGGGCATTACTGATCCCCCAGCTACTAAAAGAACAAATAAGAAAAATATTATTGAACTTTGCCGGAAACATTTGACAACCCAGTGTAAGAGAATAAATTCCTTTCAAATCATAGCTTCTCATATTTATGAAAACAGGAAATAGAACTATAACTATTGAAATTAGTAAAAAGTAATTAGTTCAATGCATATAATATCAATAAAAATGACCTTATGTGCCAACAGCATTTAAGTGGGAAATGGGTAAAGCATTTCACAGCGAGATCAAAATAATCACACATCTGCAATTAAATTAATGAAACACGTGAAAGACTTCAATGAAATTATGATTTATTATTGAGATGAATTATGAGAAGTAGAGAGGTAGAGAGACATACTATACCCATAGACATACCCCTTGATTTTAATTAAAAAAAATTGTGATGTCCGTTCATTTTAAATGGTTTTGTAGATTCATAGGGAACCCTGAAAACCTCCAAATATTTTGTAATAAAAACCAGTGAGCTAATTCTAAAATTCCGTTGAAATTTCCATGTCTAGAAGAACCAAGGCAATGATTAATGGTGAAAGAAGCTGTAACGTAGTGCAGAAATAGCATAATTAGGACCGAGTGTACAGGAATGTGAATAGAGAAGCAGCCCCGTGACGGAATAGAGACCAGAAGCATACCCATTTACAGGAGGTCACCTTGTTCACAGGGCTATTCCAACCGCAGCTCAGCGAACAGATGGTGTCAGGAGGTGGAGACCACACTGTAAATTGAATAGGGAATTCAGTATAAACCTCTGTGCACAGAGTAGAATGTTACTAGGCACTAAAAGAGGAAACAGAGAACTGTAGGGTGTAGCAAGTGCAGAAAGCATCTGGCTGCGGGATCAAAGAGAAAAGCAGAGAAAGTGAGAAAAAAAGGCTTCAGGGGCTAAGGTTGAGTTGGGGCTGCAGTTATGGTCTTGGAAGAGGACGGTACAGAGTCCTAGGTCTCCAGGGAGTAAAGTGCTCCAGTGCCACTCACAGAAATGCATCCAGGAGACCCTGGTGGGGCAGGGGCAGGGTCAGGGTCAGGAGCAGGAGTGGGTCGGGCCAGGGGCAGAGTCAGGAATAGGGGTTGGGGTCAGGGTCAGGGTTAGGGTTAGAGTTAGGAGCAGGGGCAGGGGCAGGGGTAAGGGCAGGGGCAGGGGCAGGGGTAAGGGCAGAGCAGGGGCAGGGGTAAGGGCAGAGCAGGGGCAGGGGCAGGGGTAAGGGCAGAGCAGGGGCAGGGGCAGGGGCACGAATCAAACAAGTAATCAGGATAGAAGCAAGGCCTTGGTCTCCATCACTTAACTATCTTTCTAGCCACCCTTATTTGTGGAATCTAAGAGGAAGCCAGCCAAGACAGTAGAAAAAAATAGAAAGTCCCCAGCATAGCAGCAGAAAGCTGGAGGGTTGGGGGTGGGGGCGGGTCGGAGCTGAAAAATCAATAACTTAGTATGGGCATATGTAATCTTTCCAATAAATGGCAGAGCATTTTTCAAGTTCTTAAAAAATAAACTTTAACTGCTACTTCAAATCACGTATAAACATTAATTCAAGATGGACCATATACGTAAGAAATTAAACTTCTAAAACACAATAGGATATCATTATCACTTTGGACTAAAGATTTCCTTATATAGATAGAAGAGTATTCATTTGGTAGGAAGTAATTGGTTAACTACTAAAAGTGCGAAAAGACAAGAGACAGGCCTGAAAAAAATATTTATAAAGCATATAAGTGATGGAAGGAAAGTAACTGAATTATAAACATGACAAAATGAGAGACTTTTAAAATGTTGCTGATCTATAGGCAATTTATGAGATGGATACTGTCAGTATTTGATTCAATTAGAATGCACGTCATAGGACTCATAGATAAAGTTGGGTATCGATAAAGAAGACCTTCAAATCATTAAGAAGAGTGGAGCATAATTTAAAAGTGGGAAATTCTTAAAAATACAGTAGACAAGAAAACTATCAAAAAGCATAAAAACATCATCATCATCATCACCACTACTACTACCACTACTACTACTACTACTACTACTACTACTACTACTACTACTACCACTACTACTACTATTAATTATTCTCTGTGTAGCCCTGGCTGTCCTGGAACTCACTCTATAGACCAGACTGGCCTCGAACTCAGAAATCTGCCTGCCTCTGCCTCCCAAGTGCTGGGATTAAAGGCGTGCACCACTGTCCGGCAATGTCCACATTCTTTATCATCGTAGAGCTTCAGGTCACAGTGAGATAGGCTGACTTACCACTGGGTCGATTTCATTGACTGATAAGGTAAGGTCTGGTGCGCCTGTGAAATGGCAAAAGCTCTTACACTTATGGAGAATGTCAACTAAAACAGTCTCTGTGGTCAACTGATACACTAAGAAAAAAAGCTAAATGTTAGAATACCCTACAACATAGCTCACATCCTCCACTACATAACTAATAGGAATTAGTGCTTTTTATAGGAATGCTTACAGTAACTTTATTTGTAAATAGACAAAGTGGATAAGCCCAGTATGATGGTACAAGCCCAGATTTTGCAAGGTTATGACCAGACCTTGTAGAAAAACCGACCAAACAAACAAATAAGGAAGCAAGTATTTTGTTCTGGGATAGTAAGAAAGAGGTCTTGAGGTTACTGTGTAAATCAGCAAACCCTACCCATCACAGCCTCAGAGATCTGTTAAGAACAGAGTCTCAAGATGCACTGTCCAAACAATGCTACCCAGGAAACTTTCTCCAAATCCATTTTCCCACTGAGGGACACAGACTCTGCATCTGTGGTATCAGTGGTACCAGTTAATCACTCAAGCTGGTGGGACCCTCCCTTGCCGTTTTCCATATGATTATGATTTTGCAGGCATCTAATATATAAGGGTTGTAAAGCCATAGAAGCTTCCCCAAAGGATTTGGGAGGAAACTCTGGGAGGTCATACAGCGTGAGGCAGGGCTGGGGTCTCTGCTGGGAGCCTCTGAGAAAGCTATGGATGAATGATATGAAAACAATGGTATTTGACCATCAGTGAGGCTGAGTTTCACAATTAGAAGTAACCAAATGTTAAAATCTGCGTTAGGAAGCTAATACCTAATAGAGAATATTGCAGTTTGATGGTGAATAATTTTGCTCATGAGTTGATCTTTTAACTTCGGATCATTTCAAGCAAACTAAATCTCCTAAAATAGGCACTGAGTTGAGATTTTTGTAATCTAAATTTTATTTTATTTTTTTTGAAGAATTTAATAAAATTATTTAACCAGTAGAGTACAGGAGAGCTTTTGGTTTTAAAGCCACTAGCAAATCTTGTTGTCAACAAATAGTGCATGCTAAATAATATTGAAATTTGTCTCTATGCAATCAAAGACTCAAAGAAGTTTAGGGGTGACAATGCATATTTGCAGAAAAAATTGCAGACAACTTTAGGTATAAATGTTTTTCCATGGAAAGAATATGTTATTATGTTAATATATGACATATATTATATAATTAATATATAATATATAAACAATATAATTAATATGTATTAATTATATAAATATGTATCAATAATATACATTATATATTTATATATAATATATCACATATATAATTATAATATATAATATATAATACATAACATTTTATACTATATTACATAGAGTATATTATATAATATATATATTGTTTATTTATAATATAATAGTATTTATATATTTATATCATACAGTATATATAATACATGTATAATATTGTTACATTTATAAATATTACATATAATATATAATACAATATATATGATATATCACATATAATTATATATCATATATTATATACTGTATATACTATATAGAGTATATACCATATTTAAATACATATTTTAACTAAATGTAATTTATTTCAAGAAACCAGCTGAACATGCCATTGATTTCAAATATGTTGACACTGAAACTCAACTTTATACAAAGTTCAGAAAAATGTACTTCAAACGTAAAAGCTGAGGCCAGGGAGAAAATGTCTCAGCTGAGAAATTGCTGTGCAAGAATGAGAACCCCATTTCAATCCCAGGGCAGGCTAGCAGCCAGGCCTGACCAAATGTGCCGCCAATCCAGTACGGGGGCGACAGAGCTAGGATGATCCTTTGGGCCTTCTCAGTGAGTCTAACCAAATCTGTGCGCTTTAAGGAAGGCACTTGACATTGTCCTCTGCATACACATATGCATATGCATACATGCATGTGATGTGTAGGTATATGCATACACACACATTTAGTGAATAAAGTAAAAGCAGTGTAATACTGAAAAGTAAATTCCTAAGGGAAATAGGAGCAATAACACTGTTAGCTATAGACATTGCTAGAAGGTATATTAAAATACACAAATACATACACAAAGAACTATAATGCCTCTTTCCTCAGTGATTATGTCTTGAAGGTTCTTTTCAACATTTTTTTTTTAGAATGCTTCATTAAACTACTCATATCCTCTTTAAGTGCCTTTAACCTATTCATAATCACTCTTTGGAGGTCTTGTCTTGTGCTTTAGCTGAGTTGCTTTTCTTGGGGTCTATCACAAGAGGGTCTCTGACTTCCAGTGGCGGCATATGGTTTTGGCTGCCCATATTTGTGGTTTTGATCTGGGATCGAGGCATCTGGAGTTCGGATGTCTGAAGTGTTTCTTGGTGTCGATATTTGCTCTCTCCTTTTGCATTCTGTTCTTTCAGTTGCTATTGCCACTCTGCATCCTAGGCCAGTGTGGCAGCTCTTTGAGACATATGGTGTGTAAAATACATCCAGCTCGATATACAGCAAAAAAGCTTGGTGTTTCCATTTAGGATTTGGGAAAGGAAACCTTCCTCGAGGGCCAGTGAGATGGCTCAGCAGGTAAAGGCATTTGCTATTAAGCTTGGTGACCTGAGTTTAATCCCCAGGATTCACATAATAGAAAAAAAAAACTGACACGTCTAAGTCTTCTTCTGATTTTAACATGACTGCAATGGTATACTGGTACATGTGTGCCCCCACATGCACGCACACAAACACAGAAACGCGCACAAATAAATATAAAAATGTAAGTGCATAAAACTCTCCCGTAAGATTCTGGAATTGCACTTAGAAAAGAATGTTGTCACGTGGATCTTACATCATCAGAATCACCTGAAAGCATACAAGTCTCAAAGTTAATATGAGAGTTTGTTCCTGGCTAATATTACTTATGGAGAACATCCAAGACTGAAATACACAGAGATGTTCACAAGAAGAAAAGAAAAAAAAAATCTCATGCCCTTGCTAAAGGTGAACTTAGAAGAAGTCAATGCTTGAGTAATAAGGCCCAGACACAGTAGCCCCAGAACATGAGAAAAATAAGGAGGAAAAAATGAAAAATTAAAACACTTAAGAAGTTCAAGGACATAAGACATTCCTATTGACAAGTACATCCCCTGCAAAATACAAAATCAGAGCATTAGAGAATTAGAAAAAGATACCATTAGGAAGCAGGCTAGTGTGTATGAGTAAAACGAAGGTGATTGTTATGTATTGTAAGAACCTAATGTAAGTGAAACAAGCCAGATGTAAACAACTGGTGTATAAGGAAGTTGACCTTACATCAGTTGAGAAGATAACTGCTGTGAACCTAAAAAGAAAGGGAGAGATGGGGAAATACTGGTCAATGGATACCAAGTTATAGTTAAAATTAGGAAGCTCTGGTGTACTACTGTTGATGGTCCATAACACATTCTCAAAATACATCCACTAGTGCCCTGGCTCTACATTCTTTCCACCCCGACCTCCTCGAGGTCCCCTGGCCTTGTGTGTGGGAGTTATTAATAATGGGTTTTTAAGAACATGAATAGAATACAGATACCAGAAAGGCCATCTCGCTGATAACCAAAGGCAGAGGTAGGTAGAAAACCTTGATTTGCTATAGTGTCCTGTGGCTTTTATTCCTTCCTTTGGTTAACATACATCAAAGTATTCCTCAGCCTCCCTGGGAATGCAGCACTCATCATTTTTTGCCTTGCACTTTGTCTTCTTAATTTGCATCCATTATGTTCTTCCTGACCTTGTTTCCTCCCTATGCCTTCTCTCCATTGCCCCAACAACAACAACAGCAACATCCCAAAGTCTTATAGTAAATACTAAGGGATTCTTCCTTTTCTTTTAAGAGCATACATTAAGTGCTTTTTAAACTTTTTATAGTTACACAATTGTCCCAATATACGAAAAAATTCAATAATAAAATTATCCACCTAATTTATCTATATATGTACACACAGATGTGAGGCATGAAAGCAGAAGGTGACTCTGAGTAGGAAGGAGAAGCCTAAAGGAAGAGAGGAGTGGGAACAAGAGAGGGTAGGAGACACACATATCCTGAAAGCAGAAGGAGATGCTATTTGGCGGGGGGGGGGGGGGGGGAGGGAGGAAGGGAAGAGGGAAGGGGAGGGAGAGGGGCCAGCAGGAAGGAAAGGAAGGATAGGGGTGACTGAGAATAAGATGCAACGGCATGTCTGAATGAAGATTTAACCTTTTCTTTGTAAATGAACCAGTAAATAAATAAATGAATCCGTAAACTTGTGCATTTAAGTTGTAGCCAGAAGGTACAACCTTAGAAGACTGCTTTCCTTGTGGGTTTCATACTCTTGCTCTCTTTCCTAAACAGAATTTACTTGCTACCTCAATGAGCAATTATCTTTCAAGCATAGTGACTTTCTGACTGCTTAGAATTATTTATAAAGCTAGGTTACAGGTCAAGTAAAACCTTCCACAAACTAACCCCACCATGGTTCATTTATTAGCATCGGGCAGAACGCTGACTCTTTGAAAGGGGATAAAAGGCTCAGGAAATAAGAATAACTCCATTTATTCCCTGCGTAATCTTATCAATGGGTGGCGTCAGATGAAAGGAAGGCTAATATTTTTAAGAATTGAAACATTATGCTCTGACTCACACAAGGAAATCATCTCGGACATAATTGGGAACTCAGAAATATCTTCTCTCTGTGTTTTACCTTCTCTTGTAACAGTTTTCCCTATGCCTCCACCTCACTGTAGATCACCCTCCCACCGTCTTCCTACCCTGTAGACACAGCTGGGCCTGAAAAGTGTTTCCATCTTGTGAGTCCTTTTGCTTTTAGTTGATTACTAATTTTTTTTTTATTATCAAGAGTTAAGAAATGAAACAGAAGGTCTTACTAAGAGAAATGAATACTTGATTAATTACAATCAGTCGTGGTTGAGATGAAAGTGGCTCCCATAGGTTCATATATTTGAATACTGGGTCCCAAATTGGTAGATCTATTTAGGAAGGATGAGGAGGTATAACCCTTTTGGAAAAGGTGCGTCACTGAGGGTGGGCATTGAGGTTTCAAAAGCCTATGTCATTCCCAGTTTGTTTGTTCTCTCTCTCTCTCTCTCTCTCTCTGCCTCATGGTTGTTCTTTCAACCTGTAAGATCTCAGCTATTGCTCTAGCACCCTTTCTGCCTCCTGCCCTGCTCCCTACCATGATGGTTCACAGATTCTCCTACACTCTGGGACTGAACCAAGTCCTAAATTAAACACTTTCTTTTATAAATTGCCTTGGTCATGGCATGTTGTCATGGTAATAGACAAGATTCAAACAAATAGATTTCTGTTTTAGTCCCATGGTAGAGTAGAGGAGTGTATTTGGTGACAGGAAGTCTTTTCCACACTGCTAAATCACATTATCTTTCTACCTACTTATTCAGAAGAAAAGCCACAACTTGTTGACTAATAGACACAGCAAATAAATATAAATACATGCATAGTCACTGCACAGGCAACTATAATTAGATCTCAGGAACATCTTGTTCACTATAATAAAACAATGAATTAGATTATGATTAAAAGAGTGAAGATTAAAGGAGTGACTGAAATCTTGGTTTTATAATCATAGTAGAATAAATCATTTATTTCTAAAATACATTACATTTAAATTACTTTAAAGGTTATAATGGAGTGAATATTTGTTTCCAAATGTAAAAAACATGATGGTATTGTGATTTTAAAAAAAAGCATATAATCTTAATAAAAGTTGGCAAAGGAAAGACACTAGGCTACAAGTATGTAATTGGAATAAAACTTACTTGCTTTTGGTACTGATGTGGCACAATTGGTTTCTCAGTAATTGTGGAGAGGGAATAGTAGTCTGTTGATTGGATTGGGCCCATTGTTGTCCTGTCTTTATGTGTCCTGTAAGCTAGAAATTCTTTGTATGTTTTAAATGGCTGGCAGAAGAACAAAGAAAAACAATTATTTGTGACACATGACATTGTACGGAATTCACATTTCAATGCCCAAACGGAAAGTCTTATTGGAACACCCATACCCCAGTGCTTATGAATTCTCTTCAGCTGCTTTTGTGCTACAATGGCAGAGCTGAGTGGTTACAATACAGACCATTTGTCCAAAATGAAGGAAGCAATCACTTCTTGGTCCTTGACAGAAAAGCTCAGTATAGGTCATGAGCTTGATAAAATAAACTAGAGTAAAACCTACCAAATTTGAAGGATTCTTTCTGAAGGTGTGCCTCAATCTGGCAAAACTTGTTTCTATGAGGCTCCAGGAAAATTGATTTCAGCTCTCAACAGCTTATACTGGATCGAGAGCAATCTATTTCACCTCTCAGCGTCTCAGATAGGATCCAGAGCAATCGATTTCAGCTTTCAGCATCTCAAACTGGATCCAGAACAATCGATTCCAACTCTCAAGCTTCTCAACCTGAATCAACATGAATGGTTTCGTGACAATTTTCAGAAACAGAATTCACAGTGTTGTCTTCTCCCTTCAAACCTCACTCAATAAAATCTTCTACTCATTTCATAAATGGCTCTCCCATTCTTTCCATTGCTTCGTTAACTTCCCAAAGCCCAACTAACAGGCAACTGAGATAAATTAACTGGTGCTACCCTTGAGTTGTGGATAACCAAGTGGGAAAAGCAGACATACGAGCAATTGCTAATAATCCGATAGTTTATTTGTCCTAATATATTTCAAAATACATCTACATACGTTTTCTCACTCTCAAATCTGTCTTTCTCTTGGGTTTAGAATTATCTAACTCACGGTGACACACCTCCTCCTTGCTTTAAGTCTAGAGCTCATTGCCTTCGTCATTTCAAAAGTCTTGTATGAGTTTCTGGGTCCTTCTATATACGGTCCCTGTTAAATAGTTTTTGCTTTCCTAGTGTTTGCTCTTGAAGGAATGATTGGCAATTCCCCACTCATTCTTCGGATTCCAAGTCCCTGACTGTTCGTTCTTTCTACTGTTTTTCCTGTCTCGGGCTGATTTCTCAAAGAGGATTCATCCCCCTGAACATTTAAATCATGGTGTGCCTCAGGTATCAATTGTATGTAGCCTCTTGGTTAAGGGTGGGACTCTGTGTCCGCTTCTGTGATTGGCTCAGAGCAGGGCTTCATTCCTAAGCTAGCTCTGAAGGGGAAGGCCGGGTTTCCTGATGGAACCACAAGGGCAAAGACAAGCTATTTCATTGCTGAGCGGATCAGTTTGTGCCTTCTAAGTCAAAACTCAGACTTCTTGGGGAAATGAGCAACTTTTCTCCCATAAATGAGTTTGAGTTGGCTTCTTTCACATAAACCAGAAAGGATTCAAGGTACTACAGGCCTCATAAAAAAGCTGACAGTTAAACTGTGTGGGGAGGAACAAGTGTTGGCTTTAATAGCAATATTGATGAAAAAGTGTCTTTTTTGTAGACTAGACAACAGCTGATGGGTTTCCTTTCCCAGTCAGGAGGTTTTAAAAATTCCCTCTTAGAAAAAAAATCTATAGTATGCTTGACTTTAAAATGTCTCCCAAATGCTTATTACAGAAAAAAAAAGCAGATAAAATTTGATCAATTAGACTGACAGTTTTGAGGGAAGCCATTATTAATGAGAATATATCTGTTGTCTTTGTCTTTCAAAAATCAGAAACTTGCTGAGTAGTTTTTAGAAGTAAGCGTGAAAGGCTACTTTACATCAGTATTTTCCTTAAAATGAAACGTTTTCAAGTATTTGACTCTTAGAAACTTGACCAAAGGGAATTTTCATACATGGAACTCTCACAATGTATCTCGATTATAACAATTTTAGGTAAAGAGAAACATCTGGTGAGACAAAACTAAGGCCTAACTGAACTTTCAAATGTCTGTAATTTTGTCTTCTGCTGCCTTGGATGCATCTATTCATTCCTTCATGTAGCAGCAGGTTCCAATTCAGTGTTGAAGAAGATCATTTCATGAGTCAGTTTCTCTACAAATCTAATAGAGAAAAGTCAACTACACACAAATTAATGTGTATTTCTAGGCACTGATGAGTGTCATCAGACAGGGAAGGGCAAACTTAAGGGAGGTAGCCGCCACGGAACACATTGAAGATGAACAAAAACAGAATCACTCACTGTAAATCCCAGAGATTCTTAGTGCAGCAATTCTCAACCTATGGGTTGCAACCCCCTTGGGGGTCAATCAACCCCTTCACAGGGGACACAGATCAGATATCCTGCATATCAGTCACCTACCCTGCCATGCGTAACAGCAGAGACATTACAGTTACGAAGTAGCAAGAAATAATGTTATGGTTGGAGTCACCACAACATCACAGCACTAGAAAGGTTGAGAACCACTAACTTAGCCACTGGGGTTATGGCTACAAATACAAGTACACTAGTTAACAGTGAATTATGATAGAACTTTATAAAGCTTTTCAATGGAGTTCGCCTCATCTCAGATGATTTTTCATTTATCTTCATAGCTTTCTTATCATAATGATCATATTATTTTTCTGCATGTATTTCAGTGACATCACCTTATAGAAGTTTTCGTTTAACATCTACTGGCTAAAAATTAATGAATCAGTTGATCCAGAAGAAGGATGCTCAAAGTAAATAATGCATTGCACGTATTTCTGCCTGTAGATTCTTCTCTTATACTTCTGGCTCTGAGTTCACCATGTTTTCTTGTACCACATTTCCGAATCGCCTCTATGACAGGAAAAACAATTGAGACTAGAGAATAAAGAGTTCTATCAAAGCAGGGTGTGTGCTGCTGTATTTTGTATTTCTTGCTTCTCCCAGCAACGTGTCTGCTACTGCTGACTCTCAATTGAGGTCCAGCTACCAATATTACACCAACTGAAGTCTTTAATTCATCTATCATAGATCATTCTATAGCTTTATGACTCACAATAAATCTAAAATTGAGGAAGAATGCTTGCTTTGCAACTTATGATGAAAGCCTGGATGCCTGTTAGTTAATCAACTGAACAGGACTTGCACCAGAGACCAAAGATTTTTCCCAAGTTGTGGTTGTTACCAACATTTTGTCAGCCCATACTAGAGTGAGCATTACTTCACAGTGCACAGGTATTTTAGCTGGGAAGATGAATTAGATTCTTTTTATTCTAGTTTTAGAGGAATGTCAAAGGTAGGAAGTAGTCAGCTCATGCTTGATTGAATGGAGGGAGTCATACACATCTCCAAACATTAGGGGTCAGTCAATTAGGGGTCATGACTTTAAGAAATCCTGACTTTTGCAAATCAGCAAGTACATCACTCCTCTGATCCCAGACAAAGGTAATGACAAAGCAAGTTCTCAATAGTTTCCAGCGTCTCATCCCAAACTTGGTTTGTGATATCCATTGTATTGATTCAATACTCCAAAAAGCAGGGAAAAAAAATCCTTGTAAAATGAGATTATGGAATGCTTAATTGAACCCATTTACCCCATGACTTTCCATTTCATTTAAATAAAATCAAAGGTGGGGCTGGAGATTCTCCTCAACAGTACAGTACTTGCTTTCTTGACATATGTAAAGCCCTGTGTTCGATCCTCATAGACCAAAACGTAAGTAAACAAATAATCTGAACTCTTTACATTTCTGCATGTGCAATGTGACACCTTCACTCCATACAACATTGTCAGTATGACCTTAATAACTATTTTCTAGGTGCTCTGGCTATTTTTTTTTTCTGAATCTCTGGTAGAAAACTCCCTGGATGTACTCGATGTGTTAAATGATTGAGAGAATGGCTCAGAACAGCTGCTACCAAACTTGCATGCACATTTGAATCATGTGGCGATGCAGGCATCAAAGTGTAAGCATCAGAGGCACATCTGTGGAATTGCTGATTTAGTTTCTGCTACAATGACATTGTTCCCATCCCCCTTTCAGGTGCGTCTAATGACACAGTGACTTGGAGGAAAAATCAATTGGTAACAAGCTATCCAAAGTGGCATGGTCCTCCTCCCAGGCCCTCAGGATCATGCACTGTCACTAGCATACCACGGATGGCTTCTCAAGAAGTCAGTCTCCCATTAGTGATAGAAGATCTTGATGGGTACTGGCAGTCAGGACAACATGAAAGCCTGGTTGAATTTTGTTCCTTTGGTGTTCATAAATGCCACAGCAATTCCTGGACATTTCAAACGTGGCGCGGAAGGGCCGTTTAAGTCTGTTTTGTAGACCGTGTTTTGCTGATTAAAAATACCCAGGAAACAGTCAAAAGTATCATGACACCATGTTGGCTATGTGACCCACTGCAAACAAAGCCCGGTACCCAGGCAGATCTGGAGTTCAAAGCTTATTTAGTCTGGGAACACTTATTAAAGAAAATGTCATTTGTGTTCAGAATAATAACTTGTAAATCTTCCAGAGCTATTTTTCACCTAATCTGATTCGTCCTTACAGAGGAAATTCCGGAGAAAAGCTGGAACTTTTGGCCTGCTGTGTGTGTATGCAAGAGACCAGATGGCCACCAGGTACAGAGCTGGGTTTTATAGTGGGGTACACTAAATGAAAATGACAAGTCTTTTTAAGATGACAATAAATTTTCTAGTGGGCCCATGTGAGATGTTTAAGGCTGGAGATAAAGGTTTTGGGTCACATTGTCCTTAATATAGAAGTGGGTTAAATGCAGCCAGGTGGGCTGTTATTTCCATTGTGAGTAGGATTGTCATCTAAATCTGTGAACATTAAAAGGAAGATGGTTAAATGACTGCACGGCCTACAGTGGAAGCACACCCACGTTCTGGTGTACATATGGGAGTCCTTTTGAAGGTGGGATGCTGATGTCTCAATTAGAGAGGATCAAGGATCAGAAGAGTCTTTTAACTATTGGAAGCAGGGAAATAGCTTTTCTTCGATGGGGAGCGTTCATTGAAGGGGACCTCTCTTCTGTCCTTATAGATTTGTTGTGCCAGGGAAATGTTGGTGATCCCCCCAAACACACACAGGAGCCAATCTGATGCAACTTACAGTAGGGTCTTTATTCTATGCCAGCTAGCTCACCCCCTCCCCCGCCCCTTAATGCACTGCCATCGCACAGGACAATGGTTTTGGTTTTGGTGGTGGGGGAGTCCCGGATGTCTATCGGGGCAAGGCTTTCTAGTAAGCAGCAAGCAGGGAGTGTGTGTGCAAGCATCTAATTGGAAAGCTCCTGTGGCTTTTAACATAATTGGCTGGTGCTGGGAGTCAGATCATAAACTTAACTTCTACTCTCCTCTGCATTGGTAGTCATTAAGCAGGGGGTGGGCTTGTAATCTGAGGGTGCAGGTCTGTTGGGGGAATAACCTGGAGACACTGTTCTTGTTGAGGGTGTAACCTGGAGACACTGGTCTTGTTGGGGATCAGCCTAGAGATTGGAGCTAAGCCCAGGTTTTGTTGTGGGGGTCAACTTGGAAACTAATGCTAGGTACCAGCCGGTTAGTTTACCTGAGTTCAAACTTAGGTCAGGTTCTCTAAAATGGAGTCTGAATTTAAAAGATTTGGCCCCTCAGATTCAAGAGCTGTCCTCTTCAGGGCTGCCATTCCTCAACCAGATCTCCAAAGACCCAGAAGCTCTTAGAGGGGATTTTTTTTTCTTTTGGTCTATAGTTTATTTGAAGGGAAAACTTGTCCTGGACCGATGGAAGCTAGCTATTAATAAGCTTTATGTGTATTCCTCTATGTGTGAACTTCATATTTCTCTGGAACTACAATCTGACATTAACTTTGAGAATATACATACATATCCACATGTGTGTGCATGCATAACTAAATACACATATGTGTATGGACGCATACTATACACAGACATGTACAAATAATAAACAAATTTAAACCCTCCCAGCCGATGGTGGCCTGGAGATACAATAGCAACTCTTAAAATTATATCCAAGATATGGTAGCAACTCTGACTGTCTTCAGGAAACTAACTTTGACAAAGGAAAGTAAGAAGGCTTTCCCATATGATTTGACTCCTAACTCACAAACAGAAAATATCATCACGTTGCTGTGGTCAGAGGGGTCTTTTTGCAGAAAACTATTAGTAAAAGTGAGTTTAACATAATTTTGTTCTTTTAAAATTGTTGTTATTCTTTTTGCACCCCCAAGCCAAACTCTGAGGGATGATTAAGATAAGATTTATGTAAACATCACAGAGATAAAAAGGATTGGCCAATCGGGGTCATTTGGATGGGTTTTGAGCTGGTCTTGGGTAATTATTCTGGGCTGATACGTACCAGATTTATCTGAACTAGATTTATAAGTTCTTTCCCTCTGAAGCGGTCAAGTTGAAGAAAAGAGACGTTGATTACTTTGATTTTGCCCATTTGGCGATAGTTAGGAAATTTTATATGCCTGCAAACGGTGAGGTTTATTTTCAACAGATCTAGGAGAAAAACAAAAACTAAAGCCACACATACACACAATTACATGAAATGGAGGGTATTTGTTTTTCAAATTATTTTTAAAATTTAGCATACCAAGTCATGGACGTCATGATGACGTTCTGATATAGCTTTTGTTCTTATTCATCCTCCTGCCTCCCTGCCCTTCTTGTCTCCTGCCCTCTCCTTTCTTCCCCACAAGAGCTTCCTTCTGCCTTTATGTGCAAGTGTTCCATTACCCTCTTTCCCTCTAGGCCTCCTTAAAATCACTTCTTTCCCTCTCAAGGTCTCCTATGCACAACCAACCCACCCCTACCTTGAAAAGAATACAGTTTTCAAAAGAAGAAACATAAATGACCAGGAAGTATTTGAAGTGTGTTTGACGGTTTTAACTATCAGGGACATGTAAATGGGAACATGTTTTGAGCTCCAACCTCATAGCATTCAGAATGGTCGCAGAGAAGGAAGCAAACATAGATGCAGCTGAGGATGTAGGAAAGGAAGGGAAGAGTCGAATTCACTGCTTACCGGAGTACAAACGGGTGCAACCATGGTGGAACTCAAGGTGGATGCTCCCCAAAAGCTAAAAATAAAACTAACATCTGATTCAGCTGTGGCACTCCTGGTTATACACACGAAAGAGAGACACTTGCTCATCTGTGTCTATTGTTGCGTTGGTCACAGTAGTTAATAGCTGAGTGGAGGATTTGATTGTGTTGATTTCAGCTGTAATCTCTGAGACATTAACCATTTTGTACATTTTCTAATTGTGGTTTATTGCTTCTTTTTTTTGCATTATTGGCATTGATTGCTATGGTTGCAGTTTCCCAAGGATCTTCACAGGAGATGGAATTTTTTTTTTTTGTGATACCAAGGACACACTATAAAGGCTCTATGCGATTTTATTTTCGGGTGGCATGTGCTAAAATTGCAGTAATCATACAAATAACACAGATATGGTTTCTTTGGGTATACCCCACTGTAACCTTGCAAAGCATTGTCTTGACTTACCAGTTCTTACACGAGTTTAGTTTATCCTAAAGACTTCGGAATTAGGAAGAGTTTCCAGGGATATCTACCAACACCTTCATTCTACAGGTGAGATAGCAGAGTAATGTCCCTGGAAAAAAGGAATTTGCTCTGAATTCTGAATTGCTCCAGTCTACTTGAATGAAATATAGAAAAGTTCATTTTTAAAGAACACACATGGTATGTAGTCACTGATAAGGGGATATTAACCCAGAATCTCGGAATACCCTATACACAATTTGCATATCAATAGATTTCCAAGAAGATGGAAGGAGAGACCCCTGGTCCTGGAAAGACTGGATGTAGGGGAATGCCAGGACAGAGAAGCGAGAGGGGGTTGAATGGAGAAAAGAGGGAGGGAAGGGGGCTTATGGGACTTTCAGGGAGGGAGGAAACAGGAAAGGGGAAATGATTTTGAATGTAAATAAAAAAAACTTAGAAAATAAAATAAAATTAAAAAAAAGAACTCAAAACTTCCCATAGATTATACCCTGTGCAATGAAAAAAAAAAAAAGGAGTAATGTAGGAAAAAACCTTTGACATTTAGTAAATATTCCTGTTACCTGAAAACTTCCTATAGCTACACCAGGCTCTAAAACACTTCAGTTTTTCAAAGATAGCAGTTTATAATTTTATCTTTTTTTTTCTATAGACCATAGAAAGACATCCTTGTAGGACAATGTTCAATGTATTTTGTCAAAGGCTTTGATTTGACAGACCTTTTAAAAACTCCTTCTGATCTTTATAGGTTGATAAGTGAGGTGTTGCTAGGTGTATTTGCTAAATAAAAGACAGTGATTCTGTAAGGCTAAGTAACTTAGCAACAGCTGAGAGCTAGGTCTTAAAATCAGTTGTTGCATTTCTCAGACATAAGATCTCTATGCTTCTCCATCATTTTATTTCAAGGTAGATATTCACCATATATAGTTATGCATTTCATAAAATATTGTAATTCCAATATATCTGTGTACTTGGGCAATGTCTGCCCTTTATGATCTCCTATTTCAATCTTGAATTTTTGGGGATTTTAAGTATCAAATTTATTTCCTATAGGAAGGATTTTTATCCTGGCATTTACTTTCAATTTTTTTTATTTATATATGTATATGTAATATCGAGATTTATATACATATTATGAATTTTATAAATTTTTGTATTTGTATACATTTTTTTTAAAAAAATGCATTTTAAACATACAGTGATCCTTCAGTATCCGTGGAGATTCATTGAGGATCTCTTTCTCTCTGTCTGGATACCAAAATCTTCACATGTTCCTGTCTTGAACATGTAATGGGTAATATTTCCATATAACTCCTGTGTAACCTTCCCAAATACTTTAAATAATCTCTACGTTATTCATAAACCCAGCACTGTATAAATAGGTATTATACCATAGTGTTTAGGTGATGACACCTAGGAAAAGAGAACATCTTTACATATTTCTACAGGGGATTTTTTTTCCTCAAGCATGTTCTTCTATTTATCAGTTTAGCCTTTTAGCAATGTCATATAAATCTTTAACATACTCCGTTCACACCCAGCCCTGCTTGATATCCCTCCCACCCCTACTATTCCCCCTAGTCCAACAAGACTTCCCCAACGATAACATCTTTCCTGTTTGTTTCTCTCTTGAGACTCCCTAAGTTTAACCAGGACCTGGGTTACGAAGCTATGCACTGGATCGTGAGTAACTCTTCAATGATCCACTAAAGACAATGAATTTTTCTCCTCCAGAAACCATCAACTGCCAACAGCAAGGGGCAAGACCCTACGAGTTTCTCCCTCATCCATAACTCATTGGTGTGCTGCTGGTCCAGCCATACGCAGGCATGACTTCATACCATGTCCAGGAGACAGTATTTTACGGCTCTCCCACTGACATTATCATAGTTGGTTGAACACATGCATGGAGAACTGAAGTATACATGCATGCTTTCATCCATTCATACATACACACATGCAATATATAAATGGAATATATTGGAATAATATTAATTGAAAAGTTATAGTTAACAAAGCAAGTTCACATGAATATTTTACCGTCTCTCTCTAATGTTATCAACTCTAATCATGATATATTTATCAACATTATACAGAATGATACTTGGTGCAAGACTAGTAACTAACCTACACAGGTTTTGAATTTCATCAGTCTTTCCACGACAACCGAATAATCTGTGTTGTTCAGGATCTGGGGAGGATTCCCCATTACATTTAGAGTTTATGTGTCAGTTTCTTCTTACCTGTGATGATTGCTTAGTCCTTCCCTGCTTTTGATGGCACTGACACATGGGAAGATCATTCTGTGAAATGTATGTCAATTTAGGCATACATGTTACTTTGTCAAGGCTAGAATAGGACAATATTGTTTTCAAATATTGTTTTCAAAATGTGTTCTTCCAAAATCTACATGCTAAAAACATAGTCCTCAAATTCATATGTTAATAGCGTTTAGGCAGGTACTAAGAATTAAATGAAGTAATGAGGAAGGGGTCCAACATAAGTATTAGTGACTCTCAGAAGGATCAGACGATGACCACACAGCACAAATTTGGGTGGGTAGGCAGGGCGAATGGATCTGAGAAGAGCTGGGGGAAGGTGTGAATATGACCAAAAATACTTATGAAATTCTTGAAGAACTAATAAAATATTTTTAAATAAATAAATGAATAAAGATGAAAGGCGGTCTGGACTCGTACTTGCTCTGTCTGCCATGCCCTCTGCTTTGCTACAGTGTGGCAAAAAGCCCCTCACCAGATACTAGCCTTGTGAATTCACAATATCTGGAACTGTGAGCTTAGCTATTACTCAGGGGCCCAGAGGCCCCTGAACTGGAAATGACCTAAAAGCTCCTTCCTGGAGTCTAGCTTTCATGGTATGGAAGGTACCATGTAAGTTTCCGAAGGTGGGAAACCAGCAACTGTCCTATCTGGGCATAATGTCTAGGGAGCACAAAGGCATGGCATGGCATTCATACCTTGGTAGTAACCAACAACTCTATTATACTTAAGACCTGCTAACAAGAAGGCCTGGTACTGGACACTTAGCCAACTCTCCAGGCCAAGTAAAGTCATGGATCTTGAGTAAATCTACAACCACAACTTTACTAAACGAATATAATCCTTAACTACATTTTAAATATGTGTCCTTATATCCACAGAGAAGTGCAGATCTCACCTCTGGCCTTCAGTGTCTAGTGTTTTCCATCTGCGGCACTAAGGTCGGCTGGAGGTTTAGTCATTGGTCGCTTGACTGAGCTATTTGCGAGAGGTTGAGGGAGCGATCTCAGTTCCTGGTTAGGAAATCCACTGGCCCAGTGGCAGAGCTGTGTCAGGGGTGAGACCGGCAGCACCCAAGTTCTCGGAGCCTTGCCGAGAGCATGATGGCGTGGATTTTATTAAAATTAAATGCAACAGACTACCGCTAACCAGCAATGGTACTCATTTAACAATAAATGTCTCCTGTTGGTCCTCTGTAGCTAGCAGGGCATTTCTCTTTTCCAAATTTATTGTGGATCAGTAAACTGAAGGTAGTTGTTAGAATTTTAGGTAAATCCCCAGAGGAGCCTCTAAAAGAATTTCATTTGAGAAAAATGCATGAAATTACACCTTTGCTTTAGATATTTTAGAGATTGTCTTGTTTTTCTCTTTGTCTTTTTTGTTGACTCAGATTCTGTTCCTGAAGGAAGGATTTTTAGTAGCAAGGTGTGACTGAATAAAGATATTTTTTCTGATGCATTTCAACACACTGGCACTGGAAATTGGCTAGGACATAAAATACATTCTCCAGGAGTCTTCCGAACATTTGTTAAGTCTTCTGCTGACTCTGATACAGGTGTAAATCCTTGATTCACTCTGTCTTCACTTTTCTCTTTATAGTTAGACTCTATGTAACAACTTTATTTAGAGCTACCAGGCACCACTGTGTCTATTTCCTCATTTTAGCTTCAGGGAGAATATAGTTAACATCTTCCAGATTTACTGGAGAGAGCTCTTTACATAGAGTGGGTGGCAAATTGGGAATTTCAGTTGATTTCCCATTTTCTGTCCTTTGTGTAAAAGGCAAACGATGTACTCTTTAATATGCTTTAAGTTAATTTATTGAGAATTTCATACATTGTGTTTTCAACCTCCTTCCCCCAACTCTTTCCATATCCACTCCCCATTTGTTTCCATTCGACTTTGGGGTCCTCATATTTTAAAGAATTCCTATCATGTCCCATTAATGTGACCTGTAAACACATGCACTGGCATGTGTTAGACCTACCAGGGATCAGACATTCTCTCTCTCTCTCTCTCTCTCTCTCTCTCTCTCTCTCTCTCTCTCTCTTTCTCTCCCTCTTTCCCTCCCTCTCCCCTTTCTCTCCCTCCCCCCTCTCCCCTCTCTCTCCCTCCCCCCTCTCTTTCTCCCTTCCCTCCCCCATCTAGCCATCAATTATCAGTAGCTCCTTGGCTAGGTGTGGGACTTCATAACTACCGCCCACTCATTTCTGGATTGAGTCTGCTTGAATTTGTACAATTTTGTATATGCTGTCAGAACCTCTGTGAGTTCATATGTTCGAATGTTCTATGGTATCCAGATAATATTGTTTCCTTGTAGGTATCCACAGCTTCTGATTCTTACATTCTCCCTACCTCTCTTCCACCATGATCTCTGAGCCTTGAGAGGATGAGTGTGTTATATATATGTCATGTATATCATATATGTATATATATATCATATTTAGGGTTTATATTTTACAGTTATTCTTTCATCCTTGGCATTTAAGTCTTTGAGTTAATTTCCATCTGCAATATACAAATGTTTCTTTGATGAGGTTTGTGGAATGTTCTAGTCTATGAGTATAATGAGAAGTCATAAAGAATCAGTTTAATACAATATCCTGTGAGCACAATAACAGTAGTAGCCTCTCCTCAGAAGCCTGTCACCTGTCTAGGATAGCTTCTCTGTCCTCACTCTTCCACATGCTCTGAAGGTACAGAGTCCATCCTGGTGGAGCAGACCATAAATTCATTCAGAAGATAGTTGGCTTCTCCCATGACATATGTGCTCCTATTTTACCTGTGGGCACATCTTTCAAACTATAAAATAATTATTTTATATATGTTAGTGAAGTACCAAAAGATAATTTTGACAGAAGCCACCATTATACACAAGATGGTGGCAGTTTATCTCCCACTACCTAAAAATTATTTTTTGAAGACAATGGATTTTTGTTTTAGTACATAAGCTACCCATGTGAAATAACTGAAAACTTTAATGACTGTATATAAAAAAATGACTGAAGAAAAATGGAACCCTATTTTATATGGCTAGAGTCACATTAATAAATGCTATAATTATGTTTCACACTAGAGTAACTCATAGTTTTTTACATTCTAGATTTTATACAAAGACACCAAGAGAAGGGATAAAACAGAAGAAAAAAATGAAGAGAAAGAGAGCACAGGATTTGAGGAAAACAGTCAATAGAAATGTTCTTAGCTCAGGTGGGCAGTTCACTGGTTTGAATCTTTTCCACGTGCTCTGAATAAGCATCTGACGATTTTTTTTTCTCCTGTAGTTAGGAAAACAAATGTCACTTTGTTCTAAGGATGTAAGGTTCATGGATGTGCCAGATCAGGATGGGAGTGCTGTTGAGAGAACATCTCACTCTTCTCATTTCCACTATATACATATAGTGGAAATACATATTATATAAAATATGTATATATTTATACTGGAAATATATGTAGTGGAAATATATACATATATACTATATATACTATATGTATATTGCATATATAGTGTATATATAACACAATATAATTGTAAATGTGTACTACAATATTATACATATATATATACATATATATATACAATATTATGAAGATGATGAAAGCTGTTCCCAATGATTTAAAGTACTGCTAAGACAACATAAGAATACCTGCAGAATGAGAAAAATGTCTGTCTGTCTATATCTATCTGTCTATCTATCTATCTATCTATCTATCTATCTATCTATCTATCTATCTATCTATCTATCTCTGTGTGTGTAATTTTAGCCCTTTACGCCATATAAGACCATTTTAGAAATTTCAACATATGATAATTACTTTAAATATAGTATATTAATAGATAAAGTTAATACTTTATTAAAGAAGTTGCTCAGAAGTGATTCTTTATGAGGAAAATAAAATGATCAGAAACTGATTTCAATTAATTGCTAATGACTAATTTACTTGGTAAAAATGGCTAAGGAGTCAGTCTGCTCCAGCAGAATCCGCAGGATTCCCTCTATCTTCAAAACCTGTCCCATCAAACATGTACTTGAATATGCGCTTGAAGACAAAATAAAGAAAAAGCATGCGTTTATAACCTGCCTAGGTCTGAGATCGGGTAGATGTTCCATCCTGTTCTCGGTGACATTAACCTTGAGGAGAGATCTTTTCCATCTGACCTGCTCTTCCTGAACAGGTGTGATTATGGTGGACATAGGAATCCTAACAAACCAGCGGGGCTTTATGTAGTTACTATTACTGTCCTTGTAAGTTCCTTCTAGTAACTTTTCATTAGCATTTTATTGTATCCGGAGGCTAGTCAAATCCAGGAGATGCTTTTGTTTATAAACCCACACTTTTCCAGCTCTGCATCTGCATACGCTAACCAGCTCAAAGTGAGTCACTTGCAGAACTGCAAATGATAAAGGACAGCTGGCTTTATTTTCGGTGGAATAAGAACTAGACTACAGTCAATGAAGCATCCATGAAAATATAAAGGGAACAATGAAAAAGCCCACGAGTTTGGTTTTTTTTTTTTTATCAGCTTGTTCACTGAAGAAATGGAAACAAAATCATGGAAATGGACTTTCTGTTCTTTTATTTTGAACCAGAGGAAAGTACAAGGAACATTTTCTGAATCCCTGACAGTTAGAAAACCTTTCTCTTTGTTCTTGAGTCCACGCATGCGCATTGGATTGATATAGGACCCACTTTGTCCATAGAAGGAACCGGACTCTCCAGACTAGTTTAATACGGATAAACGCTGTTCTCGATTCTCACATACTTACACACAGTTTCAGAAGTGGTCGGGTTGATCTGAATTACCTCTTTACATATTTGCCTTGCGACTGGGTTTAGAACTGTCCTTAAATGTCCAGCCTTCGCAGAGAACTTCATCATGATTCACCAGTCAACCCAATGTTTACTGAGAGCTAACAAATATTTTATTTGTAAGACAAAACTCTTGGGGGGAAGCAATAGGACAGTTATTTGGAAGTTAAAAAAAAATGTACTTTGTTCTTTCCGTGCTCAGAAAGCCTTGTGCCTAATTGGGAAGATAGCCTAGGTAGAAGATGTTAAGAACCGAACACATTGTACTGATTAAAAAATGATACCAAGGTCTGGCGAAAGAAGGACAGCTCATTTGGCTGGGATGGTCGAGAACTCCATAAAGAAATTTGGAACTGAAAAAGTAGATGTTGAAAAGTGAGGAGTGTTCCCATGAGAAGAAAGACATTAGCAAATGTGTTGGAAGGGTTTGGACCCAGTGTGCATTTTCTTGTTTCCACTTTGCATCTGTGTGTCCCTTGAATTGCTGTAGGCTGACTTTTCCCTAGGGAACCGTCATTGACTTTTCTTACTGATTGATCAGAGCTTCAAGGAACTTAATAATCAAGTCCCCCCCCCTTGCTTTTTGACAAAACATCAAGTTCGCCTTCATGAATAAGTTGCTGAGGATTAAATTGTGACTGATAGCTTTCTTTTCTAACAATTGAGGTAAACATCTGTACATTTTAGAAGCAATAAATGTTCCAGTACAGAAATTTTGAAAAGGTAAGAAAATTTACCACTATCACCATAATCCCCCCACAACTGGAAATAAAGATTAGTCAGTTTCAGGTAGGGCATTCATGTATAATTACACAGGTTCTGTATTTATTTTGTGTTCTACACAGAATAAAAATGGGAGCAATCCTAAGATAGGCAAAATAGTAGCCTAACATTCATAATTGAGACATATCAAATGCATTCTTTTATAATCTTTTTTCACTTGTTAATATTTAAAAATAAATAAATATGGATAACATAAAATCATTATTTAAATATTTTAAAATTACTAAACATCTTGTCATATTTGAATATATTATAATTTTAAACCCTTACTGACTTTGTTTTTCTATTTTTTAAAAATTAATGTCACAATGTACACCTGCAAAGGTGTATATTTGGATTTCATTGTAAACCCCTGTACAAGACTTGGAAAAGTCTTGTGAGGACTTGGAATTTGGCATGTAACATACAAGAACTGTGCAAGCAATAAAGATACAGGTAGTGGGCTGGAGAGATGGCTCAGTGGTTAAGAGCACTGACTGCTCTTCCAGAGGTCCTGAGTTCAATTCCCAGCAATCGCAGAGTGGCTCACAACCATCTGTAATGGGATCCGATGCCCTCTTCTGGTGTGTCTGAAGACAGTAACAGTGTACTTAACATGCATGAAATAATAAATAAATCTTTTTTTAAAAAAAGAAGAATAAGAGGCTGGACCTCTTTTAAAGAATATGGGTAGTGAACGGAACACCTGAGTAAGAAGCAACACATTGCTGGAACCCCGTGTTCCCTGTTAGCATGACTCCCCCAAGTAATCACAGGACTGACTTCTTGCATACTAGAGTATCTTGCCGAATTCTGTACTTTCACACAAACAGAGTTGAACAGCGTTTTTTGTGAGGTTCTTAATGTCGTGGCATGCAGCCAAAACTGTTTATTCCATTGATGATGGAATCCAGTGGAAGACTAAGATGTAGCCTGTGCAGTTTATTACAGAAAAGCGTTGGAATTGTCTTTAGGTTTTGCGTGTTATAATTAATGCTTTTAAAAAGTGTCCTGTCAACCATCCTTTTGTGAACACAGGTGGCTTTTTGTTAGGCATGTGTCTAGGGAAGGAGTTGCTAGGTTGTGAACAATGCACACAGTAGCTTGCTTTAAAGAACTGCCAGATGGCTTTCTAAGGTGACGTTAATATGTCCTGCATGACCACAGTGTGGAAATCTTGTCTTCTTGGTGCCACTGCAGTGATGGTGTTGCCCGATGTTCCCGTCATAGCCACGGTGGTCACTGCATTCTGGTGCCTTGTCCACATCTTTTTTAATGTGTACAATAACATTGTTATTATTTTCTGCCTCTTCTTTGAAGAGTGTCAGCTCCAGCCTGTTGCAGTTGTCTCTGATGGGGCATCTATTGCATTTCTACTGATTCATGGGGAAAACCGGTCTTCAGTACATCAGGCACGCACAAAGACTGGATCTGGGAAACACCAGGTGGAGGAGATAAACCCTGGAATTCACTTCTTATGAAGAAAATTGAAATAACAGACTCTGGGCCTTAGAACATAGTTTTATTCAGATACAGAGTTTAAAAATGCTTCCTACAACATTTCTGTGTTTTATTGTATGTGAAACAAACAACAATGTATAAAATGTCCTGACAGGTTACAGAAATGCCAAATCGTGTGATTTCTACCGTCAAGCAGTCTGGAAAATAAAATATCTAGGAAGCAATTTTAAAATTCCCAAAAGAAGAAGTGAAGAAAAGTATTTTTAAAGATGTTCTTTAAGGTTCAGAAATATATCTGCATTTAAATAGCAATGATGTTTGCAGGTCTACATAGCAGATGTGTTGGTCTCTTTCTACCCCTGCCTGGAGGCTTTGAATTAAGGAAAAAGGTACATTATGTGCAAAATGTCACTTCAGTTGAGTCTGTCAGTAGACCAAAATATCAACTTAATTAATATTTCCAAGACAGCGAGAAAAGCATTTCCAGGCAGAGGTATCCATGAGTTGAAATTATTATTTTTTTGTCATTGTAAATCAGCACTTTTGTTTAATATTTTTCTTGGTACTTTTTACCCCAAAGAATCTCTAATTTTAAGATAGAAAAACTGTAGTACAGGCATAATTGTACATTGGACATTAGTTTAAATTATTTTTAGGGAAATAATGAGATAAGAACATCTCTTGGTCCATTATTAATTATTAATTATTCTAGTACTGTATATCTATAAGGTTTGTATTCATTAGGTGGGCTTAAAAGTCATAATGCTTATTTTTTTTCAAAGAATATAAAACTCATTTTCTGGTTTTGAATTTTCTTTTCTGGAATTGCTTCCAGGTACAAGTGGCCCAGGGAGGCGAGCTCTCAACAGTCCAATAGGCATTCTTTTCAAGTATCTTTATAAACTACACAGTTTCTGTCAGTCAAGGATTGAACAAAGTTCAGTTGAATGGTCGATAACCCAATGTCAAAGCAACATGTCACATCCTGAGGACAATGTCTCTATTCACGCAGACTTTCAAGCCTTTAAAAGTCTTCTCTGCAGACTCTAAGAACATGCTCTTTTGGTGTATCTGGATTTACTCTCAGTCTTTCATTCTTGCGTAGCAAAGCAATTTTTACTGGTTTGTGGGACATCCAAAAAAGAAATAGATATTTTAACTTGATAATAAAAAGCAAATAAGAGGAAATAAAAACAAGCAATTAAGGTAAAGAAAAAAAGTTTCCCAGTCAAGTATTGCCTTCCAAAACATTTATAAAATTTCCCACATAATCAATACCTTATTAAGTTTGGTTTTCAGAGATCTTAGCTTTTGTAAGAAATGTTATAAATGTATTCTAAAACGCAAGACTTAAGCCACCATCAGTGCCAGGAGATAAACATGGAGGGGCAGAGGTCACTTGGAGGGAGATTTTGGTTGACTTGGTCGGAACAGCTGTTCTTTATGGATTTCATCAAATTGTGTGACTTCATCAGCAAAAGTGGCGTTTCTTTCTTTTGTGGACTTTTGACCTTTGATGATCATCAATTTAAGATCAAGGCGCGTGACCCACCATCATTGATCTGGGACTTATTAGAGAAAGAAAATAAATCAAGCAATGAAAAGCAAGGTCCACAGGAACAAAAAGCATTGTTCCAAGAGGGGCTGCATAGGTGTGTCATGTGACTTAACTTGGGGCGAAAAGGCTAAAGAGGACTCAAGCAAATCAACCATTAGGCAATTTAGGCTCATCTGTCAGATCTAAAACCACATCACTATTAGGTTACACTAATAAAAGAGAAATGTAGAATCATATGTTGGTTTTTTTTTTCTCTAGATGCTCAAAAGCAAATTTTTCTCCTGATAGAAATTTTCAAATATCTATAGGCTGATTTTTCTAAAGCATTGTATTGCTAGATGTAAGCAGATTTTATGATTTCTGCTAAATGGTACCTTAGGCTCATCTTAAGTATGAATGCTAACCTGAGCCTTACTCCCATATCAACAAGACAGACCCAAAGATAACATACTTAAAGACCGCCCTTCAAACAGAATAAAAATTGATGTAATTCGTACAATATTGTGAGGGAAGAGCTTACCTAAGATTCATCTTTAGAATCATATCTCCCGTCTGAAGTGTTCACAGCATGGACAATTTAAAGTCAGGTTTAGGCATTGCATAGACAAAACTTTAAAGTTTCTCACAATTGAAGCTACATTTGATCATAGTTCTGAGAAAATGTTAACTTCAGATCTTCTTTTTGTGACTAGAAGGCTTTAGCTGATATTAAGATGATGTTGTCTTTTGAAGCAGAGAAGTGCAATCACATAGCCCATGTTTAAAATCAAACACCTGACTCTGGTCACTGTGTACTCAATGGTATTTAGTGGATTTCGCTTCACATTTGAGATCAGCTCAGCATGCCTTAGTCTGCCATTCAAGAGCCTCTATCATCTACATTTCCATTCTAGTTTATTATTAATTACTCTTCTTGAAGTAAGACCCTTAAATTACATGTGCCTGATTGAAAATGGATACTCTATCAAAAATGAAACTCAGATCTCCAAATATATACAGAGATTCTCTTTTAAATGTTTGAGCCAGGATGTGTTATCTAATATATCTAACACTCTTTATTTCATGTGCTTTAGTATTTGGATTATGGATCATAATTCAATGATATGAAATGATATGATATGAATGATATGAAATTCTGTTATTTGTCTGAGTGGTAGTCATCTCAGAAGCTTGCTGCCTGTATTTGTTTACCTAGGGCTAGTTCTGGAAGCATCTAGCCTCCATGCCGTCTCATTTAGTCCTTGAAAGTTTTCAGCCTCTGAAATTTATTGCTAAATAGAGTCGCTTTCCAAGTTCTTCCTGATCTCTGGCTGGCTGGTCAACTCAGATGTTCTGGTTCAAACTCTTCTTCAAGCTGACTGAGTCAATCTGGCTTCTCTCAACTTCTCACTGAATTGTTCCGTTTGGCTTCAAACTAACTCTGGCAATCTGTTCTAATCTTCTGGCGCCTTCGCATTCTCTGACTTTTTCTGTCTTCATCTGTGTCTATCTTGTTCTTCCTCTGCAACCTACCTCTGTACAACTGTCCCAGTAAAATTACCCCCTCTCCTTTTCAGTCACTCCTCTTTCCTTACTGTTCTCATGAGAGCTGGGTGTGCCCTGTCCTGTCAACATTTTTTCTGATTTTTCACGTTGTCTTCCACTCAACTAGATATCACTTTCTAGCATGGGTGCTTCCTTCTACAAACTAACTTTAATTCATTGTTTGGAATTAATGGAGTATACCAAGGGTATGTTTGTATTCCAGCCAGAGGGATTAAAGGTATATGCAAAGCTGAGCCACACCACAACTAGAAAAAGGTTTTTCCAGTATACAACACAATCTTAGGATTTACAGTGAGAAAATATCCTGCAGCAACATGATATCTAGTTTCTCTTCTATTCATTGGCCAAGACTCAACTCAATCCTATCCTGTCCTTTGAAACATCTCAGAGTCACTAAATAGTTTTTTTTTGAGCCTTGCTTCCCCCCGTCTGTAAAGAGGGATACTACTGAATAAAAACAAGCAAGCAAGCAAAAAAACTACTGAGAAATGTTTTCATTATTCACCAAAAACCCGACTCCCAAAGCTCAGCAAAGGCATTTGTAAATACAGTGTGGGATTGCCTTCTACACCTGTGTGATTTCAGACAAGTCCATGTGTTTTCCTCTAGCCCCATTTAGCACATATGTGTAGAACATGGTTTGGTGAATGACACCTTTTCCAGCCAGTGTATTCTAGGCCAGTGGTTCTCAAGCTGTAGGTCATGACAGCTCTAATTGATTGAAGACACTTTCACAGGGATCACATATCAGATATTCAGAATATCAGATATTTGCATTATGATTCACAAAAGTACCAACTTACAGTTAATAAATAGCAATGAAAATAATTTTATGGTTGGGGTCACCATGGCATGAGGTACTGTATTAAAGGGTTTCAGCATTTGGAAGGTTGAAAACCACTGCTCTAGGCAGAGGAACCAGACACTTGGATTTCTTGACAATGAAGTCCTCACTTTTATAAAATAGAAGCTAAGTGAGAATGTCTAAAATAAAAATTTCAGGGGATTGATAATGCACTAAGATATTACAAAAAATTGTCTTTTATAATTTTTTTGCAGTATGTTGCCCTCCCCCCAACTGATCCCATCTTAAGCTCTAGACTAACTCAGAACTCCCTGTACTTTCATGACTTTCTATGGATTGTGGCTTTACATGGGTCTGGTCTAACATCTGGTCCAGTAGAGAAAGTGATAGAGTGCTTTTATACTCTACTTAGATGTTTTGGATCTGTGTGGTTGTCTAAATCAGAAGGAAGGAAGAGGAAAAGGCTTAAAACATGCTCTAAAGGGATGGGGGAGGGTCTAACAATCAGGGGTGAGCCTGACTGGCGCTAGCAGTAGTTAAGAAGCACACAGACACCTGCTCAGGAGAGTTGAGAGCATTTGAACCAAGTTGACAATGGGCCTTGTAACAGCTCTTGGAAACTTGGCTATCCCAAGTTTCTGAAGAAATTTATTTATTCCCACAATGGCAGTTTTTTCTAATGAGTGTTTGGTCTGTACTGTTATCTCTGCATCAATCCTTGGCCCACTTTCTTCTCAGAAAGACAAAAAAGTCATTTCTAAAGGAGTTTCAAATTCCTTTTCACTAGCTCTTCAGTATTCCTTTGTGGCTTTTCTTTTTTGACTTAATTTTTAACCTGGAAATATGAAATAAATATATGTGTTTTGGCCTTTCTTTTTTGACTTAACTTTAAACTGGAAATATGGAATAAGTACATATTGGATGGGAGAATGTACAAGTAAATTTCTTGGAGTAAAAATTCAAAGAGGAGAGAGAAGGGAGGAACAAAGTGTTTACTTTTTAAGAAATTCAGTTTGAAAAATTGGAAAGTGTGGGTTAAAGTAGTCATGTACACAAAGCACCTGGGTTTAGGCTCTGTGTTCTGAAAATCATTTATAGCAATGGTTCTCAACCTTCCTAATGCTGTGACCCTTTAATACAGTTCCTCATGTTGCAGCAACCTCCAACCATTAAATTATTCATTGCTACTTCATAGCTGTAATTTTGCTACTGCTAAGAATCATAATGTGAATAATATCTGTGTTTTCTGATGGTCTTAGGTGACCTTATGAAAGGGCCATTTGATGCCCGATGGGGTCACTGAGAACAGATGATTTACATAGTCACTAAATGTTGAAAATATTCCTTCCAGAGGTAATTTTATAGTCACTCTATATGAGGCAGCGAAAACTTGAAAATGTTCCTTCCAGGGCTAACTTTATAATCACCTGACATGATGCAGCTAAGACTGTCTGACAAACTGTGCAAAGACCCCCAAGGCTAGTGCTTGTACATTAATTAGCATTGCCAGCTTTGAAAGGTTTATGTGAGAGAGGAAGGAGTATAATGAAGAGATGGTCAAAGTGAGCTACTATGGATAATGGATCATGTCAACCATGTCATCCATGACAATAGATGAATATGTTGTCTATAGTCATGCCTTCAGAACAACCGTCTTCTAGGACTTGGGCAACCAGAATACATGGATTCCCTGAAAGGAACAAAGGGTTAAGTGGCGCACGGGTTTCCTATTATGAAGTAGAGGGAAACACTACAGATTGGAATGACTTTTGGACATATCTGGAACATTTATATTAGTCAAGGTTCTCTTCAGGAACATAACTGCTGGAATGAATACATATAAATGAGGACTTATCAGATCAGTTTACACACTAGGTCTTGAGTAGACCATCGATGAACATCATCTACATGCTGGAGAGGCTAAGAATATAATGTCTGCCCAGCACATAAGGCTGGCACATAAGTGCCTCAGTGTTTCTAGTACTGGAGGCATGGAGGATTCTTGACCTCAGAAGGCCACAGAAGCTGGATTTTGATGCATGCAAAGGAGGGCATAGGCAGATGCAGAAGCAGACACAGCATCTGACAGACATAATCACCAGCAAGGAGCACCATGTTGTTTTCCTTAGACCTCTCTACATCATCTGGGGAGCTGCTAGAAGGTAATGCCCAACCCTGGGGGCGGGGGGAATGTCTTCCCCACTGATCAATCCCTTCTGGAAATGCCCACACAGACCCACCCTGAGGTACATCTCTTGGTTGGGTCCAGATACAATCAAGTTGAGAATCAAGATGAACCTTGACCCTCTCCCCACCCCATTTCATGACTTCCATTTTGAAATCTCTAATCCAGTATATTGTAGTTTTTAAGATTTCTGTAGCTTGTATTTTATTTTTATGAAACCACTATCACACCTCCAGTCTCCTTTCTCTCCCCTTTCTCTCCCATCCCTCATCCTTCTGGCATCTTCATGATTTTATGGATACTTAGTTTTGGGAAAATTCATTAAATGTCTTTCATGTTATTTTATAGTAATATCTAGGTCCTTGGAAATAAATTCTTTCAGTTTTTCAATGACCCTACCATCTCTTACAATCTATGCTCGCTGGGTGCCCTGTAATCCCATCTGTCATTCTGTCTCGGGAGTGGTGGCATGTGACAGTGACTACAAAATTATCTTTGCATTCCTGAAAGTGCTAAAATGTTCTCCATTTTCAGGCCACCTTTGCAAGCTGATACTTTGACTTGGAGTGTGTGTGTGTGTGTGTGTGTGTGTATACATGTAAACATGTGCGTGTTCCTGTTTGTACATGTGTGCAAGCAGGTGTATATACATACATACATACATACATACATACATACATACATATGCATGTGGAAGCCAGAGTCCAATTTTGACTGTATTCTTCAATCACGTTCCATTTTACTCTTTTGAGACAAAATCTTGCACTGAATCCTGAGTTTATCACTTGGCAAGGCTGGTTGATCCCCTCTCTCCTGAGGAATCACCTCTGTCTGCCTCTCAAGTGCTGGGATTACAGGTTCCTGCCTCCATGCACAACTTTTTATGTAGGTGCTGAGGGATCTAAACTCAGGTCCTCACAGCAAGCATTTCACTGACTGATCCTTCTGTGTGGTTGTTGACTATTTCTAACAGTCTCTGGGTAGTGAATCTTTGATTCTCCATTCTTGCAAGGTACAGGGTTGCAGTACTTTAATACTTTGTCATTGTTGCTATTTGTTTGTTTCCATTATGACTCCCAGTGGGGAGGTACCTTGTCTGGAGCCCTGTGGATTTTATCCTCCTCAGTGGCCAGTGGCTCTTATAAAGAAGGCACATGAGATTATGGAGTCTGACGGATGTGTTTTATATCTCCTATGGTCTGAACATTTGTGTCTTCTCCCACAAATGTGTATGTTGAAATTTTAACTCCCAATGTTGGAAGTTTGGAGACTCCAAGGAAATGATTAGGTTTAAATGGGATCTTCACAGTGGGCCTCCTTCCATAGGATTGATGTCCCAAATAGAGGAGCTTACTGAGAGTCTGTTTTCCTCTTCTTCCTGATGTTGCCCAGGGCACTCACTAGGGAAAGGGCATGTGGGGACACAGCAAGCAGCTGGCCATCTATAAACAGAAGAGTACTCACCAGAAACCCAATTGGCTTGAGCCTTCACATGTAGCTTCCAAACCATGAAAAACAAATTTCAGTTATTTAAGCGGTCCATTGTGGTGCAAACAAACAAGTATAATCTTATTTCTTTTATCTAAATAGAGCTGGAAAGTTTAACTAGGAAAACTTCCCAAAGAAGTTAACGGTATGAAAAAAAAAAAAGCATAGTAGATTTCTTTACACTCTCTTCTTCCACGGTTCATCTCTAAAAATGTGGTACCTCTGGACAACCAGTTAGTTTCATTTTTAGATACTTTCCCGTCAAGCCATATCTTCTGATTATGTCATTTGTTTCTTGTATCACTTTGCAATATGAAAGGGATGGTTGTAGGCCCAAATCAAACTTTGAAACAAACAAAGCAAAAGACAAAAGCAATCTTATATTTGACTCATCTTCTTTCTGAAGCGCTTGAGAAATGTCTTCAGGTGTCTGTAATAGTGAAGAGGGCCACCTGCGTGGACTCCCAGGACCCAACTGGGCATCGAAAATTATGGGTTGCAGGTGCAACAAGAGTCCATTTCTTCCTACAGGGGCAGAGGCTAACTAGAATACAGTTCCAGGAACCCCCGTCCTCGGAGATAGCATCTAGAGACAGAAGAGTAGAGCTGAGGACTCTCCCAGATTTACACAACTGAAAATAACCCCTCACCATGAGGAGGGGGAAGGATCTCTGCAGTTACTTCAATGCTACTCCCAGCAAGCATACAGGGAGTATCAGAAAAGGGTCCAGGGACTTCAGTTGCCAAAAGCAAAACATGACTTCAATGAGAAGAACGTTGCAAAGGACAGCATGTGCTGACATATGTGAATGGAGTCTTAGGGGAAGGCACTGAAGAGCTCTGCAAGGCCGGGCTAGTGAGACTGAGATTTCAGAGAGGACAGGCAGCATGGAGCAAATCACAGAGCAGGGTGCATCTAAAGCCCGCCCACATGATAGACAACTAAGATCTGTGTGCAGATTTGTGAGGAAGAGAGTAGTCAACGCAAGAATGTAATGGATGACATAAGGTAATCATATTTGAAAGAGGAAACTAGCAAGAGAAACCAAAAACATAAGGAAAAATAGTCTTCTAACTAACATGCTGTGTGTGTGTGTTTGTGTGTGTGTGTGTGTGTGTGTGTGTGTGTGTGTGTGTGTGAGAGAGAGAGAGAGAGAGAGAGAGAGAGAGAGTTAAATTTTTTGAGAAGAAATACAATGAATGGAAATTTAACACAATTTGAGGAGAGCCTGGCAGTGGTGGCGCACGCCTTTAATCCCAGCACTTGGGAGGCAGAGGCAGGAGGATTTCTGAGTTTGAGGCCAGCCTGGTCTACAAAGTGAGTTCCAGGACAGCCAGGGCTACACAGAGAAACCCTGTCTCGAAAAAACCAAAAAACCAAAAAAAAAAAAAAAAAAGAAGTAAAAGGAAAACTGAAGTGAATTCCCCTCTCATCTTATGAATGACATACTTCTTCAGTATTATGGGAAACAGCTTATTTGTTAGCTCTGGAAATAGTCATTATTAATTTACCTTTGATAATGGATGCCAGAAATGGAATTAGTAGAGAGAGTAGTCAGTGTCTTTCACATTCTGCATCCTTTTCTTCAAATTGAAGCTGCCATCAATTTTTAAAAGCACCTTTACTACATGCCAGAAGGAAAGGAGAGGATGCTGTAAAAACTGAAATCAGGCAAAAATTGCTATCGGACTGTGGGATGCTTCTGGTCTCATAAAGATTAAGATTGGAAAAAAATCACACTTTGTAATTAATGAAACATGACATTTAATTTCTAAGTAGCATTTATCAGAAATTGAAACAATTGTCTTCGCATATTTTTCTACTTGTTCCCCTTAGGATTTAAATTTTACTGAAATCAATGAGTCTTCTTCACATTGTGTAGGTAGAATAGCCTATGATTATAACGGGTTATTATGAGGACAGATTGTGTTGTACAGGAAATGAAGAAGGGAGGCCTGAGAAAGGCCTGAAATTCATCCACTGTCCACCCTCTCGAAATGGTTATTTCATTGGCAACTATAATCTAGCATCAGTGACTAATGTGGCCATTGATCACAGATGAAATTCCTCCCAGAGTCCTAGGAAGGAGTAACATTACTGATAACATTCCTCAGTAATCACCAATAATGGGTTCTTTCTTTCTTTCTTTCTTTCTTTCTTTCTTTCTTTCTTTCTTTCTTTCTTTCTTTCTTTCTTTCTTTCTTTTTTTACATTGGTTAAGGTTAGGTCATTGTTTCATAGGATGAGCCTCCGATGAAAGAAATGGCTTAGCTTTAGACACTATGCTTAAAAACCCATATACTATTAAATCCTCCTGTCAGCAGGTAAGAAACTTCAGTGAAACTTGGGCAAATGCAGGCAGAGGCCAGGTGAGAGGCAGCTGACCCTGTGTGCATTTTAGGTAGAGATGCTCCTCTAGTGTGAGGTGGGTGAAATCAACTGTACTTAGGTTCTGTTTTAGTTTTCCTATCTTTATGAGATAAATGGGAACACAGAATAGCCTTGTTAGGAGACACTATTCCTGAGGAGACATGTGCAAACATCTGGCACCTCAGATAGGGGACTGATGACAGACCAGAGTATAAATGCCACCAAAGTCCAACTTGGAGAACCAATGAGCTTTATTGGGTTTATTTACAGGAGTAAAGGTGAGGGGTTACTTACAGAAGCAAAAATGACTCAAAGACACCTGCAACACCAAAGCCAACCCCCTGCATGGGTGACAACTCACAAAAGCTGGGAACCTGGAACACACTGCAAGCCTGAAGGCAGCTCAATAAACTTGAGGCAGTTTGCTGGTCTCTATTTCTTTTGGACAGCTAAACATCTCTAAAAGTGACTCTCAGTGGTCTTTACTGCTTCTGTAATCTTAGGGGCCTCTGCTACAAGTGAACCTAGTCAGTTTCAGGGACTTCCTGAAACTATTTGAATTGTTTAGTTTCTGGTCTTAAAAAAGTTATCCTGTAGGATGGAATGTTTCAACATTGCTACACAACGGATCCAGGTCCACAGGATGCCATTTCATAGGTCATGTCTGTCTTACTTTGAGGGAATCCTGAAAAAAAATTGACTCTGATATGAGTATGTTAATTTCTTCAGTTTGAATTGGACTAATTACAGAAAAAGCATCTCAAGGAGCTCTGGTGTCCACAGTCAGGTATCCTGAGTTACTGTTGCCAACAGAATCCCTCTACCTTTGTAGAAATATCAAATATCAGCTAATATTTATAAGACAGGTTTTGGAAAATGTTCTGCCATGCAGAAGTTTCTTTCAGGCCTAAAGCAGACCAGTGAGATTTAATCTCTTGAAGATGGAGCCCATATGTGCCATATCTTTTGTCTATTGAGATAGCCACATATAAACGGTATTTTACAGGGTGGTAAAAAAACATCAGTTTACTTTTATGCTATTATAAATTATTACGTACACTACTGTTGGCTATTTCTACTGATCCTTCAGATTTCCGTAGTATATAATATGATACCACATACTTCTAGATTTATATTGCTTGCTTCTACTATGCTCCTAGATTGGATAGCAGATCATGAGTGGCCTCTGTTAAAACGTTGTTTCTTCACTGAACTACTATTTTATTGGCTTAATATTAGTTTTTGAAAAAACTGGAGAAAGTCAGTAGACTTCTCTGAGCCCCCCGCTCCTGCACACACACACACACACACACACACACACACACACACACACACACACACACGTGAGTATAATACAATAGCCAGGCACTGAGCAGATGACTCAGATGTCAAAGTACTTGCTGTGGAGGCTCTTGAGGACCTGTGTTTCATCCCCATCTCTGGGGATGCTGGGACAGAAGGACCCCTGTGGCTTGCTAGCTAGCCAGTGTATTCGAATTGATAGATTCCTCGTCCCAGTGAGAGACATTGTTCCTGCTTTTTAAAAAGGAATAGGAAAGCACAAACCACCACCACCACCACCAACAACAACAACAACAAAATCCATGGTGCACCTGCACACATGCCAACAGGTGTACCCTCCTCCCAACACACACACACACACACACACACACACACACACACACACACGAGCTAATTTCTAGGGCTGTTTGGTGGTTAACTTAGTTCACATATGTCTCACCAATAGCGCCTGGCAGGTGATTACACAATCATGTGTGAGCTGTTTTCTGCCCCAGCTCTTCTATTATTTGATTCTCATCCAAGCCTATAAATGAAAGAGAACAGGCTATTCTCATTTTGTATTAAAGGAACAGATCTTAAAAATTCAAGATCGCTTTCCAAATTCACAGGCCCTGCCTGCTCAATGTCAGAGCCCACATCTTCTGGAAGAATATCCTTAAGAGCTTTTGGCATTTCAGCGTGGGACAGCATAGCCCTACTGGATCTCATATTCCTCACTAGGGGGATCCCTAAGGTCCCTTGCACCATGTTGTTGTCATTCTGTTCCCCCTTTAGTCCCAAAGACCATGAGGACTTTAGGCTACTTCTCATATCTGGGAAACCACTGATGTACAGTGTGTGAGACTCCCCCAGAAGAAAGTCCATTAGAGACCAGACAGCTAACAGTCATCCCTTCTTTGTGAAATATTTCTGCAGTGTATATTCACAGTATTGTTATCATTACAACTTGTTATTTATTGAGTGCCATCCCTTTGGGTGGAGCTGTGCAGAGTGCACACCAGACAGGGCCTCCGTCCAAGGAAATGGAATTCAGATGTTTTTGATTCATGAGATAATGATAAAGTCCCTCAGGTTGTGCAAGGGAGCTCTGCAATGACATCAGCCTTGGATGTCTCAGTGCAAAGAAGCTTCCATATGAGAAGAAGGGGATCATGGTATCTGGCACCAAAGGACCAGAGAAGCTTCTAGGTACAAGGGGCATCATTAAGGGCAGTGAGAAAAAGAATGGGGAGGAGGCAAAAGGTAGAGGGGAGAATGTCAGGGTACAGGGGAGAATGTCAGGGTCCCATCAGTCTTCAGGAAAGAGGATTGTAGAGAGAGCAAGTGATGTTGTCCAGAGCTGAGAACGGGTGGCTGTATCCCAGTGTCATGTGCTATTTGTCCTGGGACAGACCGAGAGAACATGGCCTGCCTTGTTAAGGGAAGTGGTCCCACACGGCCGCTGAGTCTACGCTAGGAGTGGAAAAGTTATATCACATCTGTACTGGTTTTTAATCTCTGTTTGGTTTTGTTTGTTCAAGTTAATGAAAATGATGTGCTATTGTTAAGTAGCGGTGCCAGAGGAGAATTTCACCAGAGACTTCAAAAATGTCTTTGGGTTTGTGCCCATTTCGTGTGGTTTCACTTTCCCCCATGTTCCTTCCTCCTGCCCTTTCACTCCTTCCCCCTGAAGCACTGCTCTCATGCAGACGGATTAATCGCATGTGCAGGAAGGCCATTTGAAGACAATTCAGACAACTGGGCAAGCCAGCGTCCAGAGATAAAGTGACAAAGCCAGCAAGGTGAATGGACCTATCTGCAGAACCATCTAATAGAGGCATAATTAATGGGTCTTCAAATTCATAGCTGGAGCTGATGAATGGGAATGAATACACCCCCCATCTGGGAATAATTAACAGTAATTTATAAACTCCTCATGGAAAAGAATGATGTCTTCACCTTTCTTAGCTAGTCCCCTGGGTACCATAGAGGATGCTTCACCCATCGAGTCTTTCAGTATTTATTAAGTACTAGGCATTCTCCTAAGGCACCAAAAAAAAAAAAAAAAAAAAAAAAGACACACACACACACACCTTTCTCTTCATAGAACTTAAACTTTTGAGGGAAAGGGTAAAACAAGGTAGAATGTGGTATTTGTATCAAATATGATAAATCCAAAGATATATGAGGATTGGTAGAAGGCGTATGCCATTCAGCACTCACAGGAATTTATTTAAACCGATGCAAATGGGAGTTTATTGGCTCACTTGACTGCAAAGGAAAAGTTATTACTAAATAGATGCAGACTAAATAGTCTACCAGGAGTCGCTCTCTATTATTTTGGGTCATTCTTCTACCTCTCTCTGCTTTGAACTATTCTTTTTATTTAAAAAATATATTTTTATTAATTCTTTGGGTCATTCATACAATGTGTTTTCATCATATATACCCCTCCTCTAAGATCTATTCCTACCCACCTACCTTCAATCTTATGTCCTCTTTATTTATTTGTTTGTTTGTTTGCTTAATAACTCATGAAGCTCAATGTATGACATGCATATATATTCTTGGGTGGGAGCCCATCAACCTACCAGGAGCAACACCCTTAAAGAAAAGTGACTTACTCTCCCCACCAGAAGCCATCAACTGTGCACAGTTCCTCAGTCAGAAATAGAGGCTCATGATCTCCCCACTATAAGCTGGCATTAGTGATTAATGTGACTACTATTCACAGATGATGTTCCTCCCAGAGCCCTAAGAAGGCGTGACATTACTGATAACATTTCTCAGTGACCAACAATAATGGGTTCTTTGTTTTGCATGGGTTAAGATTAGGTCATTGTTTCATAGGATGAGCCCCAGAAAGAACACACATGGAGGGACCCGTGGCTCCAGCCGCATGGGTAGCAAATAGGTTGATTCCCTCATCCAAGTTTGAGTATTGGCTGGCTTAATCTTGTACAGTTTGTCTTCAGACAACTGGAGTTGCTGGGAGTTCATGAGAGGAGCAGCCATGCCATGTCTAGCAGATAATGTTTCTTCCTAACCTCTGGCTCTTATAATCTTTTAGCCCCCTCTTCCACAATATTCTGTTATCTCTCTCTCTCTCTCTCTCTCTCTCTCTCTCTCTCTCTCTCTGTGTGTGTGTGTGTGTGTGTGTGTGTGTGTGTGTGTGTTTCTATCTATGTTTTGGCAAAGATAACCATCTGTTCCAGCAGGTTTATAGGTTACCACTAGAAGAACAGTAGCAGTGAAATACAACACATTTCCAGCAATGCCCTGGGAGCTTCTTCTTGTTAGATCAATTCTGGATAAAAAAAAAAAAAGAAAAAAAGAAAAAATAAAAGAAAGGCCAATTCTTGAAATAATTGTTTTTCTAGTCTAATTGGAGTGGACTGGTTGGTGAGGCTTAGGCCATGGGCCAGTTGCCTGGAGCTCAGACAATTTCGGGTACATTCAAACCATAAGAATGAAAGTGTGGGTGAGGTGTTTCCCTAATGAACAAGAGGGTGTAGATGCTGGGTACGGAAAAGGAAGAAAGCTTTGAAGATACCTCAAACAGTTGGTAGGAATGTCTGAATGGACATTCGTAAACCCAGAAGGATGGTGGGTTTCAGAGATGGAGACACAGACTAAGAGATAAGCATCTGTATTACACAAAACCTACTCACTTGGATGTACCTATCTGCAGTAGAGAGTTGAGCCCTTAACTAAGCCACTAGCACACCAGAGAAGAAAAGAATGCATTTTTGATGAATAGCCATCAGTTCCCAACACAATGAGGAATTCATTTAGTAGGAAAATTCTTGGAGTTTTTCATAATGGAGGCAATAGCCCTGGTGATATCAAGGCTAGGAGATGGGTGTTCACATTCATGCAGCAAAGACAGCGGTCCAGGAGAAACCACGTGTGAACACAAAAGGGGCTGGGATGCTGTATGCCAGTGTGTTAACACTGACACTTCACACTTTAAGACAGTACGGAGAGAAGAGAAGAGGTAGATCATTCACACTGTTTATTTAGCACTATCATTTGCTCCAACACATGGTATGGTTTTGTGATATGCATTCCCATAAGACATAGTGCGAAACACCATAGATGTTAAAATCTTGAAAAAGGAGATAGTCCCATTCCTAGAAAAAGAGATGAAGGGTAACTTTCTTAAGTTTCATATAAAACAGAAAGACAAATGAACAGGCAAACAGAAACATCCCTAAGAGGAAGATGTCTGTAGTAGAATTCTTTGGAAGGGTGCTTTGACTATTATGAAAAAGAGGGGGTTATAAGATAGCACTATAGGAGGCATACATATAAATATCATGATACAACATATTTAGATTTCTTCAGAGCTTTACTTGGACCTTCATGGAAATCAATGTTTTGTTTAGGTGAAAGAGTAGACAGTGAAGTGAGACAGCTTGAGGATTGACTGAAACACTTGTCATTAAAATAGAAATATATCTGAGAAGAACAGATAAGGTGGGGGACTATTGGCTTTCTGATTTTATACCTAATCTGATCCAAAGGGAAAAGATGATTGTTAAGAAGCCATGCTAGCTTTAAAGTGACTATGTTGTACATAAAGAACACGTCGCCTCCACCACATAACAAAGGCAAGACCATAAATTACATGAGACTTGATGGGTCTTTGAACTGTCTAGATATAATTTACTGAGATGAAGCAGAGAAAAACTGATCCATGCTTTGTTCGTCATAGGTTTTTGTGTGGTTATCAGTCCAATTTCACAACGTACTTTATGGTGAAAAGACATACCATGATGATTTGTCACTCTGATTACTTCTTGGCTTCAATGGAGACTTTTGTTTTCTCAAAAACAATCTAATCAGTCATAAAAGAAAAAAGATGTCCTAATGTAATTCTGGGACTAAAAGTAATTTTACACATCTGGATTCTCTTCTCTCAATAAGTTATTTCTTCATAGAATTTTACAAAATAATGAAAGTAGCTTTCAAGTATGGGGCAAGTAAACATACATGTCTTTATGTTATTGAAAAATAAGAAAGGGTCAAGGAGCCATTAAGTAGTAATGAAAAGTGGATTTCCCTGGAGAGATAATTCATTTATTCATCCATCATTCATAATCGACAAACATTTATTGAGTGCATGATACATGTAGATGCCATAGAGTTTGCTGCTAAATTTGTTATCTATTCAATTATTATTCCCATAGATAGTTATTTGGTAACCATATGACTGACCCACAGTATTCTGAAAAGTTATTTAGTGTTATATTATATAACAGACAGGCCTAATCTGGTCTGTAGGATCAAGGAAGATGTCATCAGAAAGTGCTTTTCAGACAAAGATCCTAAAAGATTAATGGAAGCAAGATGGGCACAGGAGAACCTGAGACAGAGGGTATTGCAAGATATTTCCTATCCATTCACATTGAGGCAGTGAGAGGTCAGTGATTGGAGGGGAGAGAGGAGAAGGAGCTAAGGGGAGAGAGAGGCTCTGTGGACGACAGGAGTGGGGCAGAGGAGGAGACACAAATATCTATATTGCTTCAGACGTATTTCTGGTGCTTTGGAGAGGTTAGAAATATTGGGATAAGACCTTATCACTGCAAATTGGCATTATGTAATTGGGAGTATTGTATACATAAAGATATTTGGTTAACTCTTTAAGTTTAAGAGTCATGCTTTACCGGATACTTGGAAGGAGTGGGTGCTGAACCCAACAGGATTTGGTGCAGAGGCTTGGTGGGGCGGTAATCTTTATTAATAATTACCCCTACAGAGGGAGTAGCTGCGTGTGCAAAGGAGCCAAGGGAGAGCCTGGAGCTTGGAAGAGTAAGAGTGAGCAGAACTGGCGCTTAGATTTAAAGCTCCAGGCCCCCATTCTCATTCTTCTACTTGTTAATCTAATGTCTTACTTCAAATGTCTCACTGATGGGTCTAACTCCCCAAGTGCAAAATAAAGCTTTGTTTTCTTCTCCTAAAATCTTGAGTTCCTTGCTCAACATTTACCAGTCAGGCAGCAGCAGCAGCAGCAGCAGTAGCATTTACTTAGTTACTCAGACTAACAGACATTAAAGATTTGCTTCTCCTCTTTAAAAAAAGAATAAAATAAAATGCGAGGTAGACTGGTGAAATGGCTCATTTTGTTAAGATCACTGGCTGCTTTTGCTGAGAACTGGGGTTTAGTTCCCAGTACCTAGAAGGTAGGTCACATCGGTCTATAAATTACAGCTCCAAGGCGGGGGCTTGATTGGGGAGCCTTGCTGGAAGAAGTATATTGTCCGGGTCAGGCATTGAGAATTTATAGCCCCACGCCACTTCCGGCTCACTCCTTCTGCTTCCTCCAAGTGGATGGAGATGGTATCTTTAAGCTTCCTGCGCTGGCCTGCCGCTGCAAAGCCTCCAATGCAGTTATGGACTCTCACTCTGAACCCTAGGGCCAAATAAGCCCTGCCTGCTGCAAGTTATCTGTAGTAGTGGCATTTTATCCCAGGGACGGGCAAGCAACCAACGCACCGCCCCCCAGGTCCACCCCATCACTTTCTCTCTCTCTCTCTCTCTCTCTCTCTCTCTCTCTCTCTCTCTCTCTCTCTCTCATCTGTTTTATTTTCCTTCCCTGTACCTTCCTGCTATTGTATTACATAATCCATGTTCATTTGTCTTCTTGAGAATACAGTTCGTATCCTTTTACATGTTTGTGTAATATCTAGAATGTTTGCATTGTATTGCAGACTCAATAAGAATCAGTGGAGTGAGTAAAGGAGGTAATGAAGTAAATGAAGTGAAGGAGGAGAGGTATAAGACTGGGGAATTAGCTTTTAAAATGTGCAGGTTCATCCGAAGCAGTTTGGACATTGCTATGTCCTGATATATATATATATCAATATCAAGTTATGTGTTCATATAACTGAAACCATAGTTATAAAACTCTATGTGTCTAGCTCACAGCCCACCAATAGAATGAGAACAGGGTCCCCAATGGAGCAGCTAGAGAGAAGGACCCAAGGAGCTGAAGAGGTTTACAGCTCCACAGGAGGAGCAATAATATGAACCAACCAGTACCCCCAGAGCTCCCAGGACTAGACCACCAACAAAAGAGTACACATGGAGGGTTCCACAGCTCCAACTACATATGTAGCAGAAGATGACCATTTCAGACATCAATAAGAGGAGAGACCATTGGTCTTGTGAAGGCTCCATTCCCCAGAACAGGGGAATGCAAGTCTGGAAATTGTGTGTGTGGGGGGGGCAGGGGTCAGCAGGGGGGAGGGTGGATGGGATGGGGGTTTTCGGTAGGGTAATGTGGAAAGGGGTTAACATTCAAAATGTAAATAAAGCAAATATCTAATAAAAAGAAAAAAAAACCTGTGTGTCTTCCTGTCTTCTACATCTAAATTTTACAATCAACCACCCAACAAGAACAACAACAATCAAACACAAAAGTGGTGTGTGTGTGTGTGTGTGTGTGTGCGCGCGCGCGCGCGTGTGCTATTGCTTTAAGAATGGAGCAAGTGGGAATGATCCTCAATAGTTAAGAGCACTGGCTGCTCTTCCAGAGGACCCAAGTTCAATTTTCAGTACTTAGATGGTGACTCACAACCAACCATAACTCCAGTTCCAGGGAGTATGATGCCCTCTTCTAGTGCCTTCGGGCACCTAACCAGCACATGGTGCACAGACATGCAGCATACGCATAAAATATAAACAAATACCTTTAAAAAAAGAATCGGGATATTGGACTCCTATCAGTATCAAAATGGAACATTTCCTTGATGGGATAAATTTGTTTCTGTGTTTACAGATATTTATTAGGATTATAAGCCAAAAAAAATGTATTTAGGGGATGTGGAAATCTTCCTTTCTATCACAGATGTTTCCCTTAATGTCTACAGCCCTAGAGGAACATTTACCTAGTGCTTGAGCTATGACACTCTTACTTTGTGGAATTAAATGAAGGCTCCCATCAGAAAAATTACCCACTGTGCAGCCCCTTCCTTTCCCACAGAGGGACTAAATCCTTACGGGACCCTCTGATGGGTATGGTTTTCAACCTGTCACATTAGGAAAATGCCTGCCCACCCTGACAAACTTGCTATGTCTTAGTGGGTTTCAGTTTACTAATACATAAAGGGCCCTTGAATGGCTAAAATGTTCTGTGTCCTTGGTGTGTTCTCGCTGCAGGTAGATAAATACCATGCTGAATCTGCATGTAGATAGCAAAGGTTGAATGTAACATGGAAGAAAATGGAACTCAGAGTGGAATTTTACAAAGTCCAGTTTGTTAGTGGAAAGACAGTGTCATCACCAGACCTTTAGTTCAGCCTTTCCCTTAAAGATGGGTTCTTCCCATCGAATAATTCTCCTTCTCTTGTGCTTTTGTGAGCTCAGTGAGCTCTGGTTCCCAAGGACAGATTTTTCCATCTTAGTCTGCCTTGTTTGTTTTGTTTGAGATTTTGTGGAACTAACAGAGTATTGATTTCTTTTCTTTTTTTCTTTTTTTTTTAGAATGTGAAGCCTAAATTATGCAAATGGTCTCGAGTTCCCAGGAAAGAGGCATGCTGTATTCCAAGGATAGTCAACATGTGGGGGAGATCCCAGCTATTCAGATGTGTGAATGCTTGGAAAGTCTCACAGTTTTTCTATCTCCATCCCAATCACATCTTAAATGATCTGCAGCTCTCGTCATCTCCATCAAGCTATGGAGTCTAGAAGTCAGAATACTATTTGACAGATTCACCTGGATGTTTGACCTGTCATTTAGTCGATGTGAAGGCTTTTCTTTTCCAATAATCTTTCTTTTCATTTACTTCTCCATATTCTAGTAAATGACCCAGATGTCTGTGAAAAAAAACAGCAAGCAAGCAAACAACAACAAACGCCATGTAAACCAAGGCGTTTCTTGGTTCACTGGTTGCCATTCCTTTGGTCTCTGCTCTGTCTTTGTTCCCACACATCTTGTAGGCAGGACACATTTTTGGTCAAAGGTTTTGTGAGTGGGCTGCTGCCTTTATCCTCCACTGGGAGTCCTGCCTAGCTAGAATCACCCTTATAGACATACCCTCTACTGCACCCCATGCTGCCCCATCCCACCACCCCCCTGCCTTCCAGGTCTCTGGCACATCCTAGAGATGCCACACCTACCCACCCACCACTGGCTTCTGTTCTCCCTTCCCTGATCTGCCTTGGAACTCTGACCCACCAATGCCTTCCCAGTCAGGTCTGCCTGGGGCACAGCCTACAGCGGTGAGTTGCAGGCCTATGGTACCCTGACCTCTATTGTCTGGCTCTGGGCTAACCCTTTGGTCCTGAGAAGTCTTGGGGGACCCCAAGAGCATCCTGATTGCCCATAGAGACCCATGGGAGGCCCCAAAAACAACAAGTTTGGGACACTTCCCCACCAATCCCTTGCCAGTGAGGTCCCTTTGAGGCAAAGTCAGCATAGTCTGATCCTCTGTCCTCCATTTTCTGGCCTAAGGCTCTTCCTCCCTTCCAGAGAAGACCTGCTAGCATCAGGACCATCCAGCCAACATCAGGGGAAAACAGATGCCTAAAGGACAGCGTAAGAACACTATTAACAAGAGCCAAGGCAACATGGCACCACAGGAGCCCAGCTATCCGGCTACAGGAAGCCCTGGATATCCTAACAAAACAGAAACATGAGAAAATGATTGGCTAAATCAAACCAATCTTATGAAGATGATAGAGGTTTTTAAAGAGGAAATGAATAAATCCTTTAAAGAAATACAGGAAAATACATTTGAATAGGTAGAAGTCTTTAAAGGGGAAACAAATAAATATAAAGACATACAGGAAAATAAAATCAATCAATCAGGTGACGGATATGGATAAAACTATGCAAGGTCTGAAAATGGAATTAGAAGCAATTAAAAAAACACAAACTGTGGCAACCCTGGAGATGGAAAACCTAGGAAAGAAGAAAGGAACTACATTTGCAAGTATCACCAACAGAATACAAGAGATGGAAGAGAGAATCACAGCATAGAAGATACAATGGAAGAAATCAATACATTGGTCAAAGAAAATAGAAAATCTAAAAAGTCCATTGCACAAAACATCCAGGAAATTCTGGACACTGTGAAAAGACCAAACCTAAGAATAATATGAAAAGAAGGACGAGGACGAGGACGAGGAGGAGGAAGAGAAGGAGGAGGAAGAGAAGGAGGAGATTATTCCCAGCTCAAAGGCCCAGAAAACATCAATTTCTTACCATTGTCTCATTGTTGAAATGCAGCTTCATAAAAAAGCTAGGCAGAAAATGTTGGAGAACAGAAGATCTGGAAAGGCAAAGAAACTAACACATCCAGATCTGCTGCCATCTCCTCTTTACAGGGGAAGGGACATTTACTGACACTAAGATACATTTTCCCTTCAGTTTAGCATCTCTGAAAGATATATACTTTATAATCAATATACATAGCATTGCAGTTTAATTTTCAGAAGTTTTTTATTATTATTTCATAATGCCATTTAAAACAATACATTTTAAATAATAATTAGTGATATCTTATTTTGCCTGATTTGCTCATCAGACTTAAATTCAAGCTTGGGAAGTACTAGAAACAAAACTGGGTAAAGTGTGCTTTCTTTCCTCCCTTGCCCCACCTCTCCTCCTCTCTCTCTTCTATTGTTCCTTTATAACTGATGATTGGATCTGACTCTTACACTGTAGTACAGCTGTCTTTATTGTGCTTGTGGTCTGCAGACACTGAAGTTATCAGACACAAAGGCAGAGGTAGCTGGTTAGTCAAGACCTTGGCTTCATGCTCTCTGCTGTTCAAAAAGATTAAGCACTGTCTTCCATAGTTGGCCACATGGAATTTGATTGCTTAAATTTGTAAATTTCCCCTGAGTAATATGTGCCTCTATTCTTTTTTTACATCTAATCTAATCTATCTATCTATCTATCTATTGATCTATTATTTATCGGTATTGATCACCTACCTATATCTATCATCTACTTCTCTCTATCATCTATCTATATCAATCTATTGTAATATGTATCTATACATACATATCTATCTGTACAAACATCTATCTTTCTATCCTCTCTCTCTCTCTCTCTCTCTCTCTCTCTCTCTCTCTCTCTCTCTCTCTCTCTCTCTCTCGCGCGCGCGCGCGCGCGTCATGAAATGCAGAGCTCCATTTCTTATGTCCTGGATATGTGTGCTCTTAGATTATCTATAAGATACAACTTGAAGAGCCAAAGTGAAAGGTTCAGCCATTAACAGTATCTAGTTTAATACTTTATCTTTTAGAATTATCAGCGAGTATTATCTGTGTTAACTGAGGTCAATTTACCAACTATCATTTACTTTGAAACATCTAATGACTAAATTACATGTTGTAAGGAAACTAATTCCCAGGCACTCACTGCACATCTCTCTCATACTGACTTGTCATCTCAGCTCTGCTGTATTGATCTGTGTCTCATTGCTGACTGCCTGTCCAGGACACACAAGAACTGAAACGCAGTCACACTCTTGTTCTTCCTCTCCAGGTCAGATCCCACGCTGCCCCCTCTACCCAATGTCAGACTCTATCTCTGCCTTCACTCTACCCAATGATAGACACTTCATTTTTTTCCTAATTGTGTTCAGTTGACTGTGACTTGGAGGGTAACCACTCTAGAAAGGAAAATCCAGAACATTCTTTCCCTAATTGTATAAAAGAGCTCATGTCATGGGACGCTGTCTTCTGAAGAGACAAAAAATTGAATTATAATCCAAGGAGTTCCCATTAACCTCATTATTTATGAGTCTGTGATTCTCCAGTTTTCTCCCTTCTGCTTCTTTCAGCCACAATGACATCATTTTTTTTGGGGGGGGGGGCTCTTGAGAAATCCTGGCTCACGCTTTCCATGTGTGCACCACAAGTTTTAGTCTGTATTGAACACTTGCCCAGTGATTTCTTCTACTGCCCAACAACTGCATATGTCTTTTAGACATGATTCTAAGTGTTGGAATGCTAACTGTATTATACATCATCATAAATTTTAGAGTCAGGCTTGTCTGGCCTTTAAGTATGTGCATATTGCATAAGGGGACACACACACACACACACACATACACACACACATACACACACACACATACACACACACATACACACACACACACACACACACACACACACACACACACACACTAGATTAGTATATTTTTATCTGGTAGTAAAATCCAAGTAGGGTAAAGATTGAAGGGCTGGGCTGAGACAACCAGCTAGTGGGACACTTCTTGCTAACATAGCCTAGGATCATACACAAAAGCAGGTGCCTTGAATAGTAGTTTAGATTTCAGCTAAAATCAGAGTTTTATAGGGTCTTAAATGATGCAAGCTTCTGTACATTCTCTGGATCAACCTGAATTGCAATGTGCACCAGTTCCTGTCATTCTCAATGTGTATGCTGAGAATTTAAGTAAGACACAACACTGTAGTTCCATTCACAGTCGACAGCTCTTCCATTGGACCAAGGCAGAAGAGGACTGAAGAGCAAAGGAGGCCTTCTCGGGGGTCACCCAAATTAGAAGGTCTTTCTCTGACCCCTCTGGCAGTGTCCTCCTCATTTCTGAGCAGCTGCGTAAATACACCACTCAGAGTTAGTGGCCCTCAACCCTTCTAGACTAAGACAAGGCAGACCTCAATACTGCCTGATCATAAAGTCTCCAAACGGTATCCATGTGTAAGTGTAGATCTAAACTACTTGTCTTCCTAAAGATGGCCTATGCCAACATGCACTGTTCTAGGGTGAAATTTGCCCCCAAAGTGGCTGCTTTTAGGGATTAGGTAGAGATGACCACATATTAGGCACACACATGCAAGTGTAGTTCCTCATGGTACTAAAGGGGGTGGGGGGATAGTGAGGTAAGGCATTCCAGGGTAGAGACAGAGTTTCAGAACAGAACTTTAAGAAATTTAAGAATTCTAAATTTGAACTTTACCTTCAAGGTAATTTTGAAGGTTTTATTATTTATTTATTTTTGTCAAAGTAGAAGAAAAAAGAAAGAAGGAAGAAAAATGAGGAAGGAAGGTAAAAAAGGAGGGAAGGAGGGAGGTGATAGTATATTTAGTTGAACATCAATTCACTGCCTGTTAAATATTTGATATAGGCTCTCTGAACCCCCATTTGTGGATCCCAGTGGGTGGACTTAAGTGACCCACTTCACATGATGGCACTAAAGAAAGTTCCACACCACGCTTGCTACAAAGCCTTTACCATCTTCCTTTCATCATCATTAGGATGTCCTTTGGGCAAACTCAGACAAAACGCAGGAATGTGTCTCACACTGATACAGAGCTCCTTGATACTTCATGCTCAGCAGTGTCTCAACTTTTCCAAGGGTGCTCCCAAAGGTGCATGGGAGACAGTGATGACTGGAGGGTCCGCGTTCCTGCACACTGTACCGAGAGCTACTGTGATTCTGTCTAGTGTTCAGAGAATCACTTGGCTTAGGAAACATTTACAGCATGCTCAAATCCTTAAATGCCTACCGACCGATTGCTCTCACACTCGCTGATTCTGCAGCAGCTGTTGAAATGCTACTGTGAAGACCCATCACAGGGGCCATTTTTATGCAGCTGTTTGCACCAGTTAGGTTTGGATGGAAATCAAGGTCTCCTGGATGATATCATGGATAGGAACCTGTGAATGTTGTTTTCACTGTGTGTCTCTGGCATAGATTATTTAGTCACAGCCTTGTTAAAGCTTATTCCTTAGGAATGGTTGCTATACAACATATTTAATCCCTTCAGGGAGGTTTGGGGTGGGCTAAAATTGACTGGAGGTTAAAATCTAAAGGGACGTGTTCTTTTTCTCCTTGACAGTAAATTCTAAAGTGTCTTTTCTTTTTTTATCTTCAAGTACAGAATTGAGTGAATAAATATGCCAGACATTATCCTTTGTGGTTCTTCTGAGCAAAGAGAACTTCCTTCCAAATTTTACAAAGTAGCAGGGGTTGGGGGTGGGGTAACAGGGATTTAATTTGAGAGCATTTGACTTTCTTCATTTCTATTCATTTTTAAAGAATAGTCTTGCACCAAACACTGAAGCTCAGATACTTCCCAGGAGGTCTGAAGTGCCCAAGGACACAGGTGAGAATTTCACCTAAACACCTACGCTAGTTAGGATAACCACACAGCCCAGCTGACAGGAGACCAACCCCTCCCTGCTCCACCCCCACAGCTCTATCTTCCTTCCAGCCTACTTCCCGACCAGGCCAGATCAGTGGCCCAGCAGATACCTGCCCAAGATATGTGCTTCCTAGGAGGTCCACAGTAACCAAATGCACAGAAGGTCCACAGTGAGCAGGAGCCCAGGAGGTCTGCTCTAACCAGAGACACAGGAGGCCCACCCTAAACTGAGACAACTCTGCCTGCCTCCAAGGAAACCAGACCTAACTCAGGTAACAGAGCTCTACCTGCCTCCAAGGAGACCAGTTTCAGTCAGAGACACCTAAGTGGCCAAAGGCAAGTGTAAGATCATAAATGACAAAACCTAATGTAACTTGACACCATTAGAACCCAGTTCTCTCACCACAGCAAGCCCTGGCTAACATAACATGCATGAAAAAACAAGATAATGAGCTAAAGTACCATCTCCTGAAGATGATAGAGGTCTTTAAGGAGAATATAAAGAACTCCCTTTATGAAATACAGGAAAATACAGGCAAGCAGGTAGATACCCTTAAAGAAGAAACAAACAAATCCCTTAAAGAAATACAGGAAAATACAATCAAGCAAGTGAATGAATTGAACAAAATAATCCAAGAACTACAAATGGCAATAGAAACAATAAAGAAAACACAAATGGAGGCAACCCTGGAGAAGGACAACTTAGGAAAGAGATCAGGAGCTACAGATGCAAGCATCACCAACAGAGTACAAGAGATAGAAGAGAGAATCTCAGGTGTAGAAGGTACCATAGAAAATATTGGAACCTTGGTCAAAGAAAATACAAAGTATAAAAAGCTCCTAACCCAAAATATCCAGGAAATTCAGGATGCAATGAAAAAAATTAAACCTAAGAATAATATTAATAGAAGGTGAGGAATCCCAGATCAAAGGGTCAGAAAGCATCTTCAACAAAATCATAGAAGAAAACTTCCTTAACCTAAAGAAAGAGATTGCCATAAATGTACAAGAAGCCTTCAGAACACCAAATTGAACTAGAAAAAAATTCTCTCTTCACATAATAATCAAAACACTAAATGCACAGAACAAAGAAAGGATATTAAAAGCTGTTAGGGGAAAAGGCCAAGTAATATATAAAGGCAGACATATCAGAATTACACCAGATTTCTCAACAGAGACTCTAAAAGCCAGAGGATCCTGGACAAATGTCATCCAGACCCTAAGAGAACACAAATGCCAGCCTAGGATACTATACCCAGTAAAATTCTCAATCATCATAGATGGAGAAACCAAGATATTCCATGAAAATAAAAAAACAAATTTAAACAATATATTTCTACTAATCCAACCCTACAGAGGATACTGGAATGAAATCCCCAACACAAAAAGGGTAACTATACCCAAGAAAACACAAGAAACTAAAGAGATCACAACAAACCCCAAAGAAGAGAATCATACACGCATAAAACCACCTCCAGCAACAAAATAACAGAAACTAACAATCATATATCTTTAATATCTTTCAACATCAATGAACTCAATTCCCAATAAAAAGACACAGGCTAACAGACTGGATATGTAAGCAGGATCCAGCATTTTGTTGCATACAAGAAACACACCTCAGTCACAAAGACAGACACTACTTCAGAGTAAAATGTTGGAAAAAAGTTTTCCAAACAAATGATCCCAAGAAACAAGCTAGAATTGCCATTTTAATACCCAATAAAGTAGACTTTCAACCAAAAGTTATCAAACATGATGGGGAAGGATACTTCATATTCATCGAAAGAAAAATCCACCAAGAGGAAGTCTCAATCCTGAACATCTATGCCCCAAATGCAAGGTCACTCATATTTGTAAAGGAAACTTTATTAAAGCTCAAAACACACATTGAACACAATAATAGGGAGACTTCAACACCCCACTCTCAATGGACAGGCCATTGAAACAGAAACTAAGCAGAGACACAGTGAAACTAACAGAAGTTACAAACCAAATGGATTTAACAGATATCTATTAAACATTTCACTCCAAAACAAGAGAATATACCTTCCTGAGAACAGCACCTCATGGAACCTTCTCCAAAACTGACCATATAATTGGACATAAAACAAGCCTTAACAGATACAAGAACGTTGGAATAATCATATGTACAATCCTATCGGATCACCAGGACTAAGGCAAGACTTCAATAACAACAAAAACAGAAAGCCCACATACTCATGGAAACTGATCAACTCTCTGCTCATTGATAACTTGGTCAGCAAAGAAATAAAGAAAGAAATCAAAGACTTCATAGAATTCAATGAAAATGAAGACTCATCATACCCAAACTTAAGGGACACAATGAAAGCAGTGCTAAGAGAAAAATTCATAGTACTGAGTACCTTCATAAAGAAATCAGAGAGATTCTATACTAGCAACTTAACAGTACATCTGAAAGCTCTGGCACAGAAAGAAGTAAACACACCCAAGAGTAGACAGCAGGAAGTAATCAAAATCAGGGCTGAAATCAACCAGTTAGAAACAAAGAGAACAATACAAAGAGTCAACAAAACCAAGAGCTGTTTCTTTGAGAAAAATCAACAAAATAAACCCTTAGCCAAACAAAGGGCACAGTGAAAGGAAAGGGAGACATAACAGAATCTGAGGAAATTCAAAAAATCATCAGAACCTACTAAAAAAAATTGTACTCTACAAAACTGGAAAATCTAGATGGAATGGATGACTTTCAAGACAGATACCACATACCAAAGTTAAATCAAGATCAGGTAAACTGTCTAAACAGTTCCATAACACCTAAGGAACCAGAAATAACATCTAGTATCTCCTTGATTTCTCAAACAGCTTTGAAAGTTAGACACAAGTATTCCTGTTATCCTTATAAAGGAACAACCTCAAAGTAAAGATCACACAATTAGAGATAATAAACATCAGGGCAGGGCTCAAATGTAAATATTTTTCTTCTGAGATTAACATTCCCTCTACCATTTCCTTGTCTAAATCGTAAAGACTATTAGTAAATTTGTGGCTTTTCTGTGATGGATAATTACGGCCTTTGTGATTTAAGCTCCTTGCTTGCAAGCATGATAAGTGTACAGATTCTAGAGCTAGAAGATAAAGAAATCATTGTTTATACAATATTGAACAATTTGCTTATACCAATTGGACTTTGTGTACAAACAGGGACTATAAGCTGTCTTCAAAGGTTATTATAAGGATGAATCAATAAAAGTACTTAGAACATTTTATAGTACACTATATCTGCTCAATATCTCTGAGCTATTTGACCCTATTAAATACATTTAACACACACTTTAAAAAAATAGATTTATTTATTTTATTTTAAGTAAATGGGTGTTTTTATATATGTGCAGTGTGTGTGTGTGTGTGTGTGTGTGTGTGTGTGTGTGTGTGTGTATCTACAGTGAGTGCCCCTGGAAGTCAGAAGAGGGTGACAGATTCCCTGGAACTAGAGTTTAAGTTGGCCCTTTACTGCCAGGTGGATGCTGAGATCCAAACGATAGTCCGCTACAAGAACAATAAATAATCTTAACCACTGAGCCATCTCTCTAGTCCCAAACTCATCCTCAGGAAAATATTACTCTCTTTGTGTGTTTGTAACTTTGATTCAGGAAAGTCAGATATCTTTCTGGAGATCTCTAAATAGTTAATAAAAGCTTTGCCCATTTTGTTTTTAACCAAGGTCTGTGTTACCCTCTCCTACAAGGTCAAGATGGCACTAGAAATGATGCCTCAACAAACATCCAATCCCAAGGATTGGTCTGCACATGGGTGAAGAGCTGGGATAAGTCTTCATACACACAAAATGATTTTAAAAATGTAAAACCCATCGTCAGTTTCAGTCAGGTATCCACGTTGGAAGTCTGTCTCCAAAAGATAGTACAGAATGGGTGAAAGCACTCAGCGAGAACGTTGGTTGAGTGAAGTACAAAAATGAGTGAGCCAGGCAAGCGTTAACACTAGGAGACGCTGTGCCAACAAAACAGGACTCAGACAATGCCGATTTTTTCCTACATTGTTAGGTTCATCCTCAGTTCGGCACTGCATCAGTACAGCCAACCAGAGTCAAAGCCTCCAATGATAGCTACCCAACAAGCTTTCACACTCACGCAGACGCAGTAATGATTCTTGCTTTTTCTCACAGTTTTATTTCTATTTGCTGTTGATGAGACTGATGTTTGGAAAGACCCAATTAACAACACAAGCCCACAACTAGTAAAGCTGAGACAGTATTTGAGTCTGGAGTCTTTTCATGACGCCAGGCTGCCTCTTAAAGGCCAGTTACTGATTAGTACATATTGGGAGAAAGACAAGCAGGACCATATGCTTATATTAATAGTGATTTCCACGGTATCCTTTAGTTTTGTTGGTTTATAATCTCTTGTGGAAATAGTCTCTGTTACATTCCACGTTTTAGCTTTGGTTGTAAGTAAATACTAACCCTCAAAAGCATGTTTCAAAAATTAACTTAATACTAATTTAATATATTACAATGTTAAATTATTGCAGAAGTTAAATATATTTTGATAGCCTTAAAATTGACACAAGTTTCCCAGGCCCCTTTTTTTTATTTGTGTGCTAATAAAATTTTATAAGCCCTGTGATTTGTGGCTTCTGACAAAGTCTTTCTGCAAAGAATAATGAGTTAATTAAAGGCATCAAGAAGTCTGTTGCTTACACATCTTTATAATCACGAATTGTCACTCAAAGAAACTGCAATCCAAGAAAAGTCCAAAATGCAACCACGGAGAAATGAAATATTCTGGCGTGATGCTCAAAGCAATTGCGGGTCCAGAATGAGGAACCAGTGTTCGTTTCTGCATGGAAACATCTGAAGGTTTTCTTCCCTTGAGAGTGGATGGGTAATTAAGAATGGGGCAAGAGTACAATCCCTTTGTATTTGAAGGCAAATTCAGCCAGCAAATAGCAGCTGGAAGCATTAAACAGGTGAAGGAAGCTTGCTTGCAACTTGGGAGGTAATTACCACATGATCTCTGCTGTTAGGAGTCAGGCGCCAGATGAGTAACATACATGATTCACAGCCACTTGCTCATATAATCAATAACAGGAGGATAATTTAATCCCCCAGATTTTATTATATTAGTTAAAATTAAGGATGATTTTAACAAAAACATTAAGGGAACTGTAATACTTCCCAAACTTAAACAAATGTTATTATTACTTTCCAGTAGAAGATAATTATATTTTTTCCAAGAAGTGTGTATGTATGTATGATGTATGTAGTATATATTTAAATGTTTGTACTTTGTGTGACTTATATGTGTGCACAGCTTAAATGCACTGTCTGTCAAAGCCAGAAGAGGGCATCCCATCCCCCATGGCAGGAGTTATAGACAGTTGTGTTGGGAACCGAACTCTGATCTCAGTAAGGGTAGCAAGTGCTCTTACCCTCTAAGCCATCTTTCCAACTCTCAGAAGATAATTCTTAATGAACTCTATGAGAGCTTTCCTTTCATAACTACCATCTGCCTACTTCTAAAAGTTTTTAGGCCAACTAACTCTGGTTCAAAGGAAAAATCAGAAAACAAGCCAAAGAAAGTTTGCATCATGTGTGCAACCTGCTAAGTCTACCACAAACTGTTTGGAATCTTTGCTTTTTCTTAAATGGGAAAAGAAAATGATTTAATAACAATATAAAAAAATTCAATGACTAACACTGAAAACAGTATTTTTTAAATTTAGTTATAGTTCATGAGCAAATCATCCCTTTTTCCTCTTGTAAGGGGTTTTCATGTTTTATTTTAAGCTTTCAGTTTTGTGACCCTCTGTGACACTATTAATGCTCCTTGTAGTGTGTTGGTCTGATGTTGCTATAGATTGTAATGCTAAATGCTGACCCCCAAGATTTGGTTGTTCCATAAAGAAATCTTTGGGGATGAGGAGATCCTCATGTACACAAGGTGATGCTATATAACCTTGTGCCCCAAGTTATCCATGATTGGTCAATAAAGATGCCTACAGCCTGTAGCTGGGCAGAAGAGAAGGAGATGGAGTTCCGATACCCAAGCTTGGGGTCTGAGGCAGAGACCACAAGGGGGCAGAGAAAGAAGAAGGAATAAGACTCCATGGGGTAGGTGGATCGTGAGAGCATGATCAAGACCGCTGGCCTCTTGGAGTAGGAGCGGCGCAGGCACAACACGGCAAGTGATATCTCGGGATTTTTTTTATTTTTTTAATTTACATTCCAAATCACTTCCCCTTTCCCGTTTCCTCCCTCCCCAAAAGTCCCATAAGCCCCCTTCCCTCCCTCTTTTCTCCATTCAACCCCCTCTCGTTACTCTGTCCTGGCGTTCCCCTACATCCAGACTTTCCAGGACCAGGGGTCTCTCCTTCCATCTTCTTAGAAATCTATTGATATGTGGATTGTGTCTAGGGTATTCCGAGATTCTGGGTCAATATCCCCTTATCAGTGACTGCATACCATGTGTGTTCTTTTGTGATTGGGTTACCTCACTAAGGATGATATTTTCAAGATCTGACCATTTGCCTAGGAATTTCGTGAATTCATTGTTTTTAATTGCAGAGTAGTATTCCATTGTGTAGATATACCACATCTTCTGAATCCATTCCTCCGTTGAGGGACATCTGGGTTCTTTCCAGCTTCTGGCTATTATAAATAAGGCTGCTATGAACATAGTGGAGCATGTGTCCTTATTGCATGCAGGTAAAGTCTCTGGGTATATGCCCAGGAGTGGTATAGCCTTCTATGAAGCCACAATTACACTGATATCTCGGGATTTTGACAGGGGAGTAGACAAAATAGCCCAGAGGGTTGATAGCTGCCCAGTTCTAGTGCTTTAAGGCTTATTGTGAATATAAAGGTTTTGTTTCTTTTAATTGGGAGCTACATGATCTAATTTGGGGTAGTAATGTTCAAATATTTTCTGCAACAGCCCCTAAGTTATCTTTGCTTATATTTGTTATATTTGCTTCTCAGGCACACTCCTAGGATGCTTTCTCACAGTTCCAGCATGAAGCAAGGCTGCTGTTCTGCTCTTTTGTAAAGTGATGAGACAAGATGATGGCTTTTATTTATGAGCTGTGCGGTTAAGAGCACGTGAGCCTCCTCTAGGTGGTCCTGGTTCCCAACCACTCATTGATTAAAACGTTATCTCCACGAATGTTTAGACCAATGACTCTTCAAGCATGGTCCCAAGAACAACAGCATCTTTGTTAACATGGGAACCCGTTCAAAGTTCATATTCTTGGAATCTATCCCTGACTTAATCAAGCAGTCTGCGAGTTGGTTAGCAATGCATGCCGATGAGGCTTACGGGTAGCCCTAGGTAACACTAGGACCCCGGCTTAGAAAGACCCAATGTTCTGGACTGGTGTCTGTAGGAATATGTAATGCTTACCCAGAACACTGCAACTCATCCTTCAGGATCTCCACAGCCATAACAGTTGAAGAATACACAACAAAGAACAAACTTTTGTACATATTCTTACTTTTTGTTTTCCTTTGGGAGTCTAAAGTTCACTAACATGATACAAGGATCTCAAATACTCAGAAGTTTGTATAAAATCACATTGCACTCTTTATTCTGCACCATTAATATTTTATCCTATTGTCATAATTCTTATATATTTTCATTCTTTAGGGGAAAATGCTTTCTCATCTCCAAACATGTATATCTATTGAATATGTGATAAACTTCTTTTCAGAGTCTATGTCTGGAATTTGTTTAAGTAGACTGATTAGAGCACTTTAAATTGATATTAGTATTAAAAAGCTTTAATCCTGTATTGTCCTGTGGAAAAAGTTTGGCTGATTGTTTTTATTTTTTGTCTTTTTTTAAAGAATGAGGACAATGTCCAGAAATAAAAAACTATAGTTCAGTTAGTGGTCTACTCCCTGGTCAGACATTCCTGAAGTTAAGTTCACCTCTATATGGATTGGATATTTAAGATATATATGTATATACACACACATTAATATGTAATAATATGTAGTATATAGAATACTGTATATGGTATAGGATATAGAATATAGAATAGGATATAGGATATAAGGTGTAGGGTGTAGGATAATACATAATACAGGATATAGAATATCAAATACAGAATATAGAATGTAGAATATAGAGTATAGAATATAGAATGTAGAATATAGAGTGTAGAATATAGGGTGTAGACTATAGAATGTAGAATATAGAGTGTAGAATATAGAATATGGACTATGGAATATCGAATATGGAATTTAGAATGTAGAATATAGGGTGTAGAACATAGAATGTAGAATATAGAATATGGAATATCAAATATAGAATATAGAATGTAGAACATAGGGTGTAGACTACAGGGTGTAGAATATAGAATATAGGATATAGAATATAGAGTGTAGAATATAGAATGTAGAATGTAGAATATAGAATAATATAGAATATAGAAGGAATATAGATATAGGATGTAGAACAAGGAAACTTTAAACCAGTCTCTCAGTACATAACCTTGGGCAGCCTAGAGCTTACTCTGTAGACAAGGCAGGTCTCCTAACAGAGATCCTCCTGCTTCTGCCTCTGCTTCTTGAGGGCTGGGATTAAAGGCAGCATCACGACTTACTCACTCTACAGATGTTTTTGAGGAGTGCTTCCTTCATTTGATTTCAAAAACTACTTACTGCCTAGAATAGAAACAACGTCATGGACTTCTAGGAAAAATAATAGATCTGAGGCTGGAGGAGCAAGAGAGACTTAGAATAAAACACACGAACACACACAAACACATGCACACACGCACACACGCAAGAAAAATAAAGAGAGCTAGAACAGAACAATGTAATATTAATGTTCAATATCATCTCAACTAAGATAGGACACTATTTCTTGGTCTAGTCCTTCATTTAATAGCCTTGTGAGTTCTATTTTTTAATGATAGATCTACGGGGTTATGGGCTTTTAAAAATGCTCGAAATATAGTCTTGTTTTAAGGTTGAGCTAATAATGTTCACAAAATCGTGGGTTGTTTTGCAACTTTCATGTCTGTAATTTCATGCCGGACCAATTTTTTGGCCCTACCCATCCCTGTGTGTGTGTGTGTGTGTGTTTATATATACACATGTGTAGATGTATATATGTTTACTCATATTTTTAGAATGACTTACATGATGAGAGGTTGAATAGTCTGACAGGCTGAGCTGCTCGGTCTAATAATTTGGAAATATCTGACAGGATTTCCCAATGATAGAGCCAGAACCCAGACAGAAGGCCAAGCTCTTCCATAGCAAGTCCTCACACAAAGCTAAGGCACACGATGTTTGGCAGCAATAACTGATGAGAGCAGCAAGGGCTCACCTCAAGAAGAGTTGAGAATATACGTGTATGAATTTTTCCCCACTTTTCCAGGTTTTTGGCAGCTTTTTGGCCCCTGACTTATGGAATGGTGCAACCCACATTCGGGGAAGACTTTCTCCACTCTGTTTTCTGATGAACAAGCCAACTGTAACACATCCTTCAAACACACCCAGGGGCATGGTCTACCAATCCCTACAGATAATTCTTCTGATGGTCATAGTCTTCTTCCCATTCAAGAGTTTATTGCTGAGCCTGGGAGTTCTAGGGACTGCCCAAAGTGATCTCTGAATGCGAAGGACTCAAGAGAAGAGCAAAGAGCTTCCTAACATCCACATGCAATGAGAAGTGGGTCACAGGGTCAGAAACCCTGGCCGTCAGTGTGCCAGCATTTCATCGCAGTCAGGGTGGAGACGGCTGCGGCTTCCCCACGGTCTTCCTGCTCAGTGAGGAGTCTCAGAACTTCCTGATTTGAGCATCTTTCAATTAAAGTTTACTTTTGTACTTGGGAGCTTCAAAACCTCTCACAGATCTTGAAGTTTGAAGACTTTATGAAGTTTGCTTACTGACATTGATTTTTAACGATGCTATCGTAAACCTCACTACTCAGTCTCATTTTCCTTTTAATTTTGTTTTTAATTCCATAAACTTTCCATACTTATTGTTATTGTCCCCTTTCCTGATTTGTTTTGCATATTCTCTTCAGAAATCAGCATTGATTTCCTGTTAGATTTGGGGTTCTACTTCCCGCACTTGACATCTTCCCTCACGTTATTGTCTGTTTTCTTGCTTTCCGGGATATTACTGGAATGTGTGCACGGGCTTCACTAGTGTGATTTTCCACCGCAATCCCTTGCTTTTGATTGCCCTGATAACGGCTGGGATAGTCCTAGAAGTCTGCTCTGTGCCTCCTTGCCATTTCTCTGTCGGCACGCTAAGGGGCCCAGTATTGGTGTCTTGAGCTTTTCTGTACTTATGGTTGGTATTTTTCCCCCTCTCACTCTATTAGTTCTCAGAACGGTAGCTTTATGTAACTTCATACATCAGAGACGTTTGAGGTAGAAGGAGGTTTGAATTGTACCATGAGGATGGGTCAACATTGACTGGGTTAATCCAGCGAACTAAAAAGAGGAGGAGCAAAAATCAAGATTTGGGAGACAGCGCGAAGCTGCGAAAACAGAGTCAAGGGTTAAAACAAATGCACAAAGCAATGGTGAGAATCCCAGAGCTGAATGAAACCCGGGGACCAAAGGCAGAAAGCAAGGCGAAGGCCTTTGGGATGGGAAAAGATGGTGCACGCATGGAGCTAGCAAGCATGGTAGGCCGTTTAGACGCCAGTATAAAGCGGACCCAACAGGAAACTGGTCGCATCCCTCCTGTGGCTCAAGCTTTGCTGACAGACCTTGGATGGAGCCACACGGTTTCTGAGAGAAGTCCTTCCTGAGACAATATTTAGCCCAGGCTGGCCCTCGGTGGTTCCTCAAACCCTCCAGTCAAATATGAAAGGACACATATCCATTTGTCTAGACTACTCTCCACTTGGTTTCTTCTTCCCTCCCCCCCCCCAATGGCTTATGCTCTAAAAACAAGAATCGACAAATGGGACCTCATAAAACTGTAAAGTTTCTGTAAGGCAAAGGACACTGTCAATAGGGCAAAACGGCAACCAACAGATTGGGAAAAGATCTTTACCAATCCTACATCTGATAGAGGGCTAATACCCAATGTATACAAAGAACTCAAGAAGTTAGACTCCAGAGAGTCAAATAACCCTATTAAAAATGGGGTACAGAGCTAAACAGGGAATTCTCAACTGAGGAAACTCGAATGGCTCTGAAGCACCTAAAGAAATGTTCAGCATCCTTAGTTATTAGGGAAATACAAATCAAAACAACCCTGAGATTCCACCTCACACCAGTCAGAATGGCTAAGATGAAAAACACTTGGTTTCTTCTTTTGGATGATTCAGCAGATATTTCAGTTCCAAATATGGAAAAAAAATCTTAGGAGCTTTAATTTATTACTTTAAAAATTCAGTTTCCAAATTTTATTTGAAAGACACATATCTTTGTAAGCCACAGAAAATGATATAAATAGAAAATGTAAATTTTAAAATGGTGTTTAATATCCTACATAAAAAAAATGCTTCTTCGACATCTATTCCCAGAACAGACTAGAGTTTACTTTAGGTGTCCAGTCTTTGTGGACCTAGACTGTTTGCATGGGATGGCTAACAGAAGAATCAGTCACCAAAGCTCATGTGAGTCACAAGTATACCCAAGAGGATGTAGAATGATTATGCTGGGCTTTCCAAAGCCTAAAGCTGGTGATCTTATTGAGAGATGGCTAGAAATTGAATTTCTAGCATTAGTGACACTTGGAAGATGTCATTTGCCCAAAGCATGTAACTCAGGAACTTAAAAAAGAAAGCTAATGTATCAAGAAGTTTTAAGGCTGAAATCAAGGAAGCTTGCAACACAGTGTGATTTACTGAATCAAAAAGCGTCCCCCGTTTCCACCTTTGATGAGTGGAGGAGTCCAGCTCAGAGATCTGTAAGGTACACGAAGAATGCTGAACTACAAGTCTTCCAAAGGCAGTGGACTTCCATTCAAGCATCCCGGCTTCACATCCCATGTGTTTTAAATCCCTCATCAACAGACTTAGTACACAGCATAAGATGGCTAGTCGCTTAGCCCCCAAAAGCAAATCACAGACCAAGAAGAAGCTACCAGAGGAAATTTATACCTAGCAACATCACCTAACTTCTCCAACCGTGAGGGGATACTTCCTCATCTCACTCATAATTCTCATCTCTTGCCGTTGCTTCCCTTTGAACAATCAGTTCCCTGGTTCTTGTTTATTGATCCAACCTTCCCTCTCTCCAGGCACCCATATCTTGAAATACTTAATGTGTGCCTGTTCTTCTGTGAATGCTTAGTGACAGATACGGGGCTAAATACAAATAAATGACAGTATGCATCACAGGAGGCTTGAATCCTACACAAAGATACAGACCACTTAGAAAGGCTGAGAGCGAGAGAAATGGCCTTACATGGGAAGAGCACACCAATCAGTTATTCCAAACCAAAGGGTCAGCCCTGAAAACACACACAAGTAACATTATACGGACCAAACAGGTTGTATATATGTATTTTTGGAATATATATGTATACACACACACACACACACACATATGCAAGGAACAGGAACAACAGTTAATGAAAAAAAAAAAGTGGACCCGTATCCTGTATTAGAAATAGACAAAGTATGTTGAAGGGTTTGGAGGGAGAAAAGGGGAGGGGAAAAAGGATGTAATTATACTAAAATGTAAGAAAATAAAAATAATGAAAAAATTAAAATTGCAAAGCTCTCATGTAGTGTTTCTGTCACAAAAATTGTAAAATCAATGTGACATATTTGTATGAAAAGGGTAAATTATGTAGTCTGTAGCTTATACCTAAATTCCACGCAACTAAATAAAAATGTGTGGTATTTCAAATCAGCCATCCATTCTGGGCTCCTGTCCACAGGATTTTGACACACCTGTAATTATTCTAAGTCTCCACTGGATGTCAATACTGCTCAAGGAAATGCAGTTTAGACATTATAATTGGGTGCATACAAATAAGCCAAGCCAGGAAGAGCAGTTACAAAGAAGGTTACGGAGAGGGAAGTACTGATAGGTACCTCAGTTCCAGTTATGTAACAGATGCAGGCAGAGGGAAGGCAGACAGCACTCACAGTAGCAGGATTGAAACCCTCACACCAAAGCCTGAAGTCTGTTTTCCACGATGCCTCTTCAGTGTCTGACTTAATACAGAAATGAAACCTCGTTTTTCTGTAGAGGATTTGGTAATTCTTCTAGTAAGATGTAAGGTGTTTGTGGAATTAAAATTAGAGGTCCACTTGTGCCATGGAAGTGTTCGTGAACACCAAAAGGCCATCAAGGAGCCATTTCCAGTGTAATAGTATTAGGGTCTCTTTATTACAAGCTCAGGCTTGGGCTCTCCTCCAACCTAACCCAGATACAGCAGGACTAGAAGGCGGAGCAGCCTCAAGCCCTTAGCAGGACAAGGTTAGTAAAGGGTGGGGGTGGGGCGGGGCGGGGCGGGGGTGGGCTTCAGCCTGGCTAACATCTAACTGAATGACTATTGCAAGCCGACAGGTGGGTACTCAAAAGCAAGACAGTATACAATTACAAACGGTCTGGGTCTGAAAGTACATCTGCCACAATCAGACTAATCTTTGATTCACTGTTGCTAGAAAGTAGCTAGGGAGCCACTCGGGTCAAGAGCAAGCCTTGGGGTCCTTCCTGGTACTCGGGTGCAGCTTGGGTTCAGCTGCCCGCCAAGTTCTCAGGCTTTTTTTTTTTTTTTTTTTTTTAAGATGGAGGCCTGTCCCAAGATGGAGTAGGTTTGGCCTCTCACAATCCTGCTTCATTTCTTCTGTTCACTGCGCACACGCACACACATTTCAGCAATATCCTTGGTAAGAAAATTACCTGGGATGTTTGGTTCATGCCCAAGGGCATTACCCTGCTTGGAAGCACAAAAACGTGCTTCAAGGAGGGAAAGTGAATTTTGATCGTGTTTTGGAATATGTTTTGCTTCCAGCAAGAACTAGCCTGATCCAGAATTGAACTAAGACTTGTAAGATTGGCCTAGCTATTTTTAATCATTCCTCAAGTCTATGGGGGAAAGCTTTAAGAATTTGTTTTACTTTGTTATTCTAAAGTGGAAAATCATGCATTCTATTTTTGTTATTTATAAATAAAATCTTGTCTTTCCATAGGGTGGCTCATTTTAAAAACTGGAAAGAACAGAGTGTCTAATATTCTGAGCTTGTATTCTGCAAGCAGGACACAGGGGTCCAGAACTGACAGGTTCCTTTAGCAAGAAATAATTCCACTTAATTCTGCTGCTTATTGTTCAAATACCTTGGATATGACGTAGTAGTATATTTAGAACGTCTACCAGAGCACTAAAAGTACTCTTATGCCTATCGTGAGCTAGAATTGCATAATCAACAATAAAAAATAATTGAATAGAAGACTTTTCAGTGAAAACTTTTGATGTCTAAACAAAATTAGTTAGCATATAATTTTAAAGATTTATTGATTTATTGATTATATGTAAGGACACTGTAGCTCTCTTCAGACACACCAGAAGGAGGCATCAGATCTCATTACCGATGGTCGTGAGTCACCATGTGGTTGCTGGGATTTGAACTCAAGACCTCCGGAAGAGCGATCGGTCTTCTTAACCACTGAGCCACCTCTCCAGCCCCCTAGCATACAATTTTAAATATGGAGATAATCTGATGCATAGAATTATCTCTAAAAGGGGGTACTATTTGGAGGCTAGAGGGAGCTTGGTTCACTAAAGTATTTCTTTTAAGTACTTGCAAGTACCACAGCCTAAGTTTGATCTCTGTAAATCATATTACAAGCAAAAAGAAAACCAAAACGCCAAGTGTGGCAGTTTGTACTTATAATCCCCGTGACTGGGAGGCAGAGACAGGCAAATTCCCGGAGCGGGTTCGGCTACCTAGTCTAGTCTTCGGGATGAGTTCCATGCCCACGAGAGACTGTCTTTAAAAAAAAAAAATGCAGGTGGCATTTGAGATATGACATGCAAATGACAAAGTGTGGGAATTTAGCAAGTATACTGAGCTAAATAACAAGTGGATCATTTGACTAGTTATAGGTGAGCTATCAGGCAAACAGAAGCCGCCAATACCATGTGGTCCTGATTTCAGCTGTATGTGGTTGAGAAATTTGATTACAGTCAGTTGTAATATTTCTTCTACGTCAAGATTCCATACGAGCATGCATTATCTCCACTAGGGCCGTGTGCTGTACTGTTGTATTCCCATATATGATTTCACAACAGCGTCAGTGATTTCTTTTCAATTAGCCATCTCCAGGTGAGATTATAACATTTATAAGCCATGCAAACACTAAAAAGATTTATTTGCTAGCTATATTCTCTTATCAAATGAAAAACTGTCTTCCTGTACTTATGGGTTGGTTTTTTTTTCTATAGGACTCAGGAAAAATTATGAACGTTTATGAAAAAAATTGATGAAATCGTGGGGTACAAGTCATGGCTGAAAACATTGTTCCAGGCACGGCACTGGCGCAAAGCTAAGTCCAAATGAGTTCAGAAGCATGGGTTTCATACAATGTATCTTGATTGCAGTTTCCCCTCCTTCTACTCCTCCCAGACCCTCTCCACCAGCTCTCTCAGATCCACTCCCTTTCTGTCTCTGATTAGAAAAGAGCAGGCTTCTAACCGATAACAACCAAACGAGACAAAATAAGATACAATAAGACAAAACCAAAACCACCTACTGAGGCTACACAAAGTAACCCAACAGAAGGAAAAGAGCCCCAGGAGTCTGCACAATGTATCAGAGACCCATTAAATTATATACTCTATAGTCCCACAGAAATATAAGCTAAAAGCTATAATGTATACACAGAGGACCAGGTGCACACTTGTGTAGGTTCTGTTTGCTGCATTATTCTCTAAAACAGAAGCCAACCTCAATCAAATGCTTTCTTTTATGGAAGTTGCTGTGGTCATGGTGTCTCTTTACAGCAACAGAAACCCTAAGGCGGTGTTTTTTAGCCATCTGACAAGTGTAAGATTGATAGTTTTGTGTGTAAATTGGACACAAGCTAGAGTCATCAGAGCGGAAGGAGCCTCAGTTGAGAAAATGCCTCCATGAGATTCAGCTGTAAGGCATTTTCTCACTTAGTGATCAGTGAGGGAGGGTCCAGCCCATAGTGGATGCTGCTGTCCTGAGGTTGGTGGTCCTGGGTTCTATAAGAAAGCAGGCTGAGCAAGTCATGGAGAGAAAGCCAGTAAGCAGCACCCCTCCATGCTCTTTGGATCAGCTCCTGCCTCCAGGTTCCTGCCCTGCTTGAGTTCCTATCCTGACTTCTTTTGGTGATAAACCCTGATGTAGCCATCTGGGTATTGGTTGATCACAGGACTTGGTGCTGCTTTCTGGATTTGTTTTTGTTGAGTGAGTCTTTTGTTCCTTGGTTTCTGTTTCCTTTCCGGATTTTTGAAGCATGTGAGGTTCACAGTGCCTGTTTCTCTGGCCCTGCTTAGCTGGTGTGAGCCCAGTGAATGCCTGCTGGTCTCGGAGGCTGGGGTACTGGGATGAGTTGGGGAAAAGAAGATTAGAGGAAAAGATCTTTGTAGAATATAGATGTAGATTGGGGCTGGGGTAGGAGGAAAGGGGAGGTTTTCTGCTACAGAGCTAGGGATGAGACTGAGGGATTAGATCCGGGGGAGGAGGAGACGTGTGGATCCACTCTCAGCCTACTTGTTTGCCTGACTGGAGGGACCCCTGGGCTAGCAGGGTCTCCCAGCTGCAGTTGGGGGTTAGGATAGAGAGATGAGTCAGAGAGGGGGGTTAGAAGGGGAAGATCTATGGTATATGCAGGAGATGAGAGCAGGAGAGGCTGCCACAGTTCTCCTGCTGCAAAGCTTGGCCTGAGACTGTGATGTAGGATCTGGAGGAACAGAGGGAGAAGAGAGTCATATCCTTTATTTTCACTCCAAATTATATCACTGCTGTTATTTTTATGTTTGATGGGAATTGCATTATGATGTCATCTTTCACAGTTTGTTTTTTTTTGTGTTGCTATTCTCTAGCTTTTATCAAACCAAACCAGGAGAGTTGTCAAACCTGGATGACTACTGTAAATCACTTGGAGGACTACATGGGTGAATACAGGATGAACTGCACTGGAATCAAAGCAACATAAGATGAACACATTTGAAAATAAAACTAGACTTATCCCAACAGAAATTACATCATTGACTCATCCAAAAACAATACTCATGTATTTTGCTGCAGAATCACTCATCATTTGTTTCGATCTTGTTTCAGACTCTGAAATGGTGTTATACTTTATATGAAACACACAGTTTAGTGTTCCTCTAAAGTATTGGAATGCTGAGTTATCAAACATACCTGGTCTCAGAGCCCTGTAGAATATAGATATAGATTAGATGTAGATATAGTTGGTAGATTTGTTAAGGGACTTTCTGCTCATTTGCCTGGTTTTTAAGAGGTCTCCTTTCTGGTGCTCAATTTGTAACAACTACTTTATTCCATAAGAATACAAGGGAAGAAGAGGCAGCTTTGCTAGAGGGTAAATGCCACCATGTCTATTCCCTGCCTGCAAATGTGGGGCTGGGAAGCATTGCCCCATCTGGTATCAACTCTCCCTGAGACTGGAGCCTCTGGCAGTGTTACTGTTTATACTCAGTTAATGTAGGAAACCCAGCATACTGTACAGCATGGGGTACCATGGGGCACACAGTCCACCTCATGTGTGTGATCACACCTGTTGAATGGTCTGTGTGTACACTGAGATGTTTCCTTCATGAATGTGTAAGGAAAGAGCCTTTTATTTATTCTTGGTTTCAGATTTAATCCACTTGGAGAATCAAGGAAGAAAATAGAATGGTGTCTTTATCTTCAACCCAAGAATGGCACTTCCATCTTATAAAGAAAATGTTATTTAGATAAATCAGACTTCTCCATTAAGCCAGGTCATCTATATCTCCCCCTACACCCCATGAAGAACAAGCCGCACATAGAATGTCTTCATGTCTAACATCTTCACATCTAGCATTAATTGGATCAGGTAGAAGATATACAGAGTGAGAGTGAGTTAATTAATTAATTAATTCTTCTCAATAGTAATTTGGCTTTGGGACACAGAAGGAGGATTAGGCAGTGCCCCGAGGTTGTATGCACCCCTGCCTTTTCAGTTGAGAAGCACTCAGACTTGTCACCCTAGGAAACAGGAATTAAAAGCCAAGTGTCATAATTATAATGGGGGAAGAGTTATTGGTTTGTACTTCCTATTCCTCATATGGATTTTTGAAGATGTAAAGAAAAATACTAATCCTATCTAGCCGCACTAGCGATGTCCTTACCAACTCCACTTTCCTTCCTCTCGTCTGTCCATCTCTGTTGTCCACATGTCTAGAGGTCAGTCTGTCTGTCTTTCAATCTGATCATCGGTTGTTTATCGTCCCGTGTCTTCTGTCTGTCTGTCTCCCTTATTTTCCACACTAAGAAATTGAAAGAAAAGTCAGGAAAAGTGAGACATGGACACCCACCATCCTCTAGTCAAAATAATTATCCTTAAGCCAGAAATATTGCTTAAGTTGTTATGAACACAATTTTAGCCTTAAAAAAATAAGCTTTCAAAGAGCATCCAGGCAGTTCCTGAGCTTTGCTTTTAGAAACACATAAGCTAGACATCACTCAGTTCGGTTAGAGTTGAAAATGAGATGGGACTTGTGAAACAGTTTGAGTTTAGAGACGATCTCAACTGAATGGAAGGGTGATAATTCTGTGCAATTAAGTGAAGTCATTTTTATATTGATTCGAGAATAGTTTCCACTAAACCGTCCAGTGTTGAAGTCATAGAGATAACTTATTTATAGAAAAGATGCTGAAGGCTTCCTCAGAGTCCCTATATGAAATTTTGTCATCAGAATTCCCATTTTTATTTGTCGTTGTTGCTCTAATCATGATTTGTTTATCACTAAATTGTATGTGCATCCATGTTTTCCAGCATGGATCTTTTGTGGATCACATGCTTATCTGGTACCCACAGAGGCCAGAGGGGAGCCTCAAAGTCCATAGAAATAGAGTCACACGTGGTTCTAAGCTGTCACATGGGTGGTGGGAACTCAGTCAGGGTCCTCTGGTGCCCTTAATGGCTGACATATGACTCAAGTTCCTCATCCATTTATTTCATTTGTGTGTCTTGTGCACATGTTGGTGTATGCCTGTACATGACACGTGTGCAGAGACTAGAAGAGGCCAGCAAGTGTCCTACCTACACCATCTCTTTCCACCTATGAAGAAGGATCTTTGGATGAAATTGAGGTCTCATTTTCTTGGTTAGACTGGAAGCCACATAGTCCCAAAGGTCCTCCTACCTGCTTCCCCTCAGAGATAGAGTTACAGCTGGATGCTTGATGTGCCATTTGTTATGTGGGTGCTGTGCCTTGAATTCTGGTCCTCAAGAAGATGCAGCAAGCTCTGTTAACTAATGAGCCATATCGGCGGCCCTTGCAATTCTTAGTTTGATATGAGCAGTTTAAAAAATAAAACTATCAAAACCCCAAGCTCTACAGAAAATGGAGAAACGTTTTAGTGTTTCTGAATTTCTACAATGTGTTACAGAATCTTTTTGCTTTTGTAAACAGCATAGTCAGCCAAAGGCTGGAAGTGAGTTGAAAAACAGATGCTCACTGGCTGCTAGACATGGTCTGGAGGGAGGGAGGCCAACTTGAAACAACCAGAATAATAAGAAGAATAGTTTTTAGGTGCTTTGAACCCTTACAGCATGGTGTTCTGGTTCAAAGTATCTCTAACATCTACCCAGTCAGTCATTCACTACTCTGGGGTGTCTAGAGTGTTTATCTGATGTGTGCAGTGACCTAACCTCACGGGTTACCAACTTGAAAGCATACAGACTGCAAGTAAGAGCTAGAAATGAAGGGCATGAGCCTTCAGGGGCTTCACTGAATAGACAACATAGCCCTTGAATGAGGAGAAAGGTCTACTCAGCTCTCAGCCAGGGAGCAAATGCCCAGCATCGCTCAAGGTTCTATTTTTTAATTTTCAAAATATACAAAATGAAGGATGCTTTTAGTTAGTGGGGAACAAGTGGGAAATGCAGCAATATTTGGCCTGTAACTACCTTTTGTGAGTTCTGCCTTAAAGGATATAGTTAAGCCCAGGAAGAGATATTGAGCAGGTAACCTTGGTACCAAGTTGATTCAGTTCTCTAACATGGCAAGTCTTTGCACATCTTCTGACTTACTAGAAACCGCAACCAAACCTTGGGTACTACTCAAGCAGAAGGTGCAGCGTGCAAACTGGAGCTGTGGCACCAACACCATGGACTGTTCTTGCTCCCCAGAAATCGTCTGTGAAAGAGGAATCAAATGACCCTCAGTTGGTGTGGATTTCTTCTCAGCTACAATTTTAAGGCAGATTCTCCCGTATCAGCCCTAAGACACTTTGCTGTGCTTCAAGAAGGAGACAGCATGACAGGTGAATTGAACAGAACCATCCAAGAGAGACTGTCCAAAGAGAATGGAACCGAAGTCCCCCATAACATCCACCCTTACTAATTGGAGGAGACTGTATCTCAGTCACAATGAGCACACGTGTCTGCATGTCAGTCAACAAAGGAGAAATCTATTCTGGGTGTCAGAAGATGACTCTGACACTCTCTACCACCAGAGCCATGAGCGTGTTAAAACCTCATGGGGGCAGAGCAATCACCAAGTATGGTGTTCTACAGGGATGAGCTATACCATTCTATACCTCACTTCTGCATCTCTTCTCCAGAGCGTTTCTAGACTTTCTCCCCAGGGTAATTCTCACTGAAGTTCCCCTCGCTTGTTTCTCTTACCTGTTGCTAACACTGCCTGCCTCCTCCTTGTATTTACTCTCTCTGTGCCACCAACACCTCCTGTAACCCATAGCAACCCAAGCAATCAACAATGTAAATGAAGCTCTGTCATTGCTTCCCTCCAGCCTCCTCCTCTCCTACTGGTCTTCTAAGTGAGCTTTTCAGTCAATTCCTAAAGGCCTTGCTCAGACCCCTGGCTCCTGTGGTCTCCTCTACAGGGAAACTTTCCTTTGACTTGATAGTAGTTCCTTACAATAGAACTGTGCACCCTCAATTCTCCACATTAAACACTGGTTCTGCTACTTTTTTTCTTTTTTTTATTAATTAATTAATTTATTTTTTACACTCCATATTTTATTCCCCCCAACCCCATCCACCCTCTGACTGTTCCACATCCCGTACCTCCTCCCCACCCCTTTATCTCCACGTGGACCCCCCCCCAAACCTCTAAACTCCCTGGGGCCTCCAGTCTCTTGATGGTTAGGTGCATCATCTCTTGAATGAACACAGACCCGGCAGTCCTCTACTGCACGTGTGTTGGGGGCCTCATATCAGCTGGCATATGGTGCCTGTTTGGTGGTCCAGTGTTTGAGAGATCTCGGGGAACCCAATTAAATGAGACTCCTGGTCCTCCTACAGGATTGCTCTTCTCTTCAGCTTCTTTCAGCCTTCCATAATTCAACAACAGGGGTCAGCTGGGGTCCATTGGTTGGGTACAAATATCTGCATCTGACTCTTTCAGCTATTTGTTGGGTCTTCTGGAGTGTGGTCATGCTTGGTCCCTTTGTGTGAGTGCTCCATAGCCTCAGTAATAGTGTCAGGCCTTGGGATCTCCCCTTGAGCTGGATCCCACTTTGGGTCTGTCTCTGGACCTTCTTTTCCTCAGGCTCCTCTCCATTTCCATTCCTGTAATTCTTTCAGAGAGTCATAATTATGGGTCAAAGTTGTGACTGTGGGATGCCCCCCCATCTCCATCATTTGATGTCCTGACTTCCTGCTGGAGGTGGGCTCTATAAGTTCCCTCTTCCTACTGTCATTTCAACTAAGGTCTCCCCATTTGAATCCTGAGAGTCTCTCAGCTCCCTGAGAGGTCTCTGGTATATTCTGGAGGGTCCCCCCAACCTCCTATCTCCCAAGGTTGCCTGTTTCCATCCTTTCTATTCACCCTTAGGACTTCAGTCCTTTTCCCTCACCTAAAACCAGATCTGGTTCCCCTCTCCTCCCACTCACTCCCCCCATGTCCACTTTCCCTCCCAGCTCTCTCCCTCCTTCCCTCCCCATTTGTGGTTGCATTGTTCATAATTGCCATTATAACATGTACACTTATTTTTGTCAGGTTCCTTTTGTTTTTATCCTGTTGTTTGTTGGTTTTGCCTGTCATCCCAGGAGATGTCATGAAATCAGCCTCTTGGCTCTTTGCTCCTCTTCTCTCATCAAGGGCGTGGCATGCATGACAGGTCATCAACCAACATTTATCCTGTGACTTAAGAAATCACAAGGTCTGGGAGGTGGGGGAGCAGCTCACTAGAGAAAGCTCCTTCTATGCAAGTGTGAGGAATCATCCTTGAGATCCCCAGGACCTAGGTAAAGTAAATGCCAGGCAGGTGCGGTGGTTTGCCTATAATCCCAGCACTTAGGAGTAGGGATTTGCTAGGTAGGCTAGTACAATTAGCAAGCAGTGGGCTCAGAGGACACACTTTACTTCAATGTACAAATGGAGAGTGATCCAGCAGTACACCCAACACTGCCCTCTGACCTCCATACTCATGTATGTTACCATTCACCTCCCTACACACATACCCCCCACATAGACATGTATGCCATCATCCACCTCCCTACACACATACCCCCCACATAGACATGTATGCCATCATCCACCTCCCTACACACATACCCCCCACATAGACATGTATGTCATCATCCACCTCCCTACACACACACACCCACATAGACATGTAAGTCATCATCACCTCCCTACACACATACCCTCACATAGACATGTATGCCATCATCCACCTCCCTACACACATATCCCCACATAGACATGTAAGTCACCATCCACCTCCCTACACACATACCCTCACATTTGTGATCACTCACATACGCATGTGCACCACACACATTCACACATACACAAAGTGAAAAAAATTACAAGGCTCTATGGGGAACAACTAATTTTATCTTGTCAATCTTAGAGAAAGAGAAGAAATGTTGCCTATTAAAATAGCTTCCTAGAGCTGCTGTCAAATGAAACAAGAACCTAGCATCTACATAATCTCTTTGAATAACAGAAACTTATTGTTTCGTCATTCTAGAGGGTGAAATTCTAAAATCGAGGTGTCTGTGGCGTGAGATGCTTCTGCGGGGCTGGGAATGAAAACATGGTCATGTCTTTCTCCTCGTTTCTTGTCTTTGCTGTCAATTCTTGGTGTCCCTGGATTTCTGAAAACATAGCTTTAATTTGTGCCTCCCTTATCATATGACATTTCCCATGCATTTTTATTTCTGTGTCCAACATTTCCTCCCTGTACAATCACCAGGCATTGAATTAGTGCTCACTCTAATATGTCTTAATTCAATTGCAATTACAGTGTATTTTCCAATAAGGTCATGTCCACTGGGTCTAGAGAGTTGGGACTTGAATATAACTATTAACCCATAAAAGCCCACAATCTTTTGAAAAAAAATACGACATTCAGAATGAATGGCATCCTGAAGGAACAACGAAAGGCTGGCATTGGAGGTGTGTCAAGCAGTTATGGAGCTAGAGAAATAAGCAGTCCATAAGAAAGACATTCATGTCAATCAGTAAGTAGTTAACTTGAGAAGAACTAGATCCTACATGGAGAAGTATCGATTTTATCCTGTTGCCTTACGCTGTTAGGAGGGGGCAGACTAAGAGAGATAAATCATAAACTTTTTTTCTTGTAGATCAGGAGTTTTGAATCCCATGATTACACGCAGGTGGAGTGTCTGGTGAGATACCTTCCAGTGTTGAAGCAGCTGCTTCCCTTTGGTATCCACACATAGCCAAAGGAAAAGTGTGTTCTGGTATCTCTCCATGTTAACATGATACCAGCACTTAGCACAGGGACTCAGCCATATAAACTCATTCAGTGTTTTCAATGTATTATAGGTTCTATTTCAATCTTGCCATACCTGGAAGCCTCAGGCTCTGGGCAGAGTAGATACTGTGGTAATTCTCAAGCTCATTCTTTAGAATTCTCAGAGAAGGTGGCTGCATGTAGTAGCCTCTGTAGAGATTTGGTGGCACATCTAAAAAGAGGTCTGAAGGAACAGTAGACTTCCTGTGAAGAAAGTAGGTTTCAAAATAGATTCAGGACACAATAGTGGGTGTGGGTCAGTGTTATTTTTGTAAGGTAGACTAATACTATTTGGTGAGGCAAAGTTTGAGGTGGGGAAATCCTGAATAAGATTTGATGTCAAAGTCTAAAATTTCAAATTTAAATTAGCCACAGTTAGCTGCTTGTGGTCTTCCTCAGGGAATAGCAATCTAGTTGGTTATCCAACACCAAATGGTCAGCCCTGCAAATATACCTACAAGTAACATCATACAGACTGACCAGGTTATATTTAGAAATATATATGTATATTCGTATCCATATGTATATGTATATGAACAATCAATGAAGAAAAGGCCATGAATTTTGAAAGAGAGCAAGGAGGTATCGATGGGATGATTTGGAGGGAAAACTAGGGAGAAAGAAATGATGTAATCATGTTATAATCTCAAAAAATAAAAGAGGGTAAAAAAACTAAAGACACCATGGTCACATTCTCTTGCATCCGTAGCTACTGCATGCCATTTGGCTTTTGATATTTTGCTTCATTCCTTCGGTCAGTTCATTACCTGTTTCTCCACAGCGACTGTCTCACACCTCCATCACCTCAAGTGTCTTTGCACCTTTATTGATGTCAGGGTACACTTTCTACAAATGTGGGGCATTTCCCCATTCTTTTAAAGTTTTCTATGCCCATGAGTTTTAGATGTCTCTTTTGATATACAATAGTACTTATTGGTTGTATCCCTCAGTCGACTACAGCGGTTTAATGACACATCTGGATTCACATCTGCCATCTTATTTATTCGACTGTCCCACTGTTTCTGCCCCCACTCTTTCCCTGCTTGCTTTCTTTACAGCTAAATAGGTTTTTTTTTCATTAATCATTACTATCAATTAGCTTCGGGTCTGTATTCATTTTATCTAGTGGCTACTTTCAAAACTTAAGATGTTTTTATAAAAATCTAAATTTAGTCGACTTTACCATTTTTCTGAAATAATTTTAAATGATTTAGCTCTATTCCTTTAATCATATTTTCATGTTTGTCTTAATTTTTTTGTTTAGTGTTGAAAGAAAGCATTAGTAATGGTTTAAGTGTTCACTTAGATTTACCTATAAATGTTTTCTCTCTCTCTCTCTCTCTCTCTCTCATTCCACATACTTCCTTGCAGTTAAAGCTTTGTCTGAGATCACATTCTTCTGAAATGCTTTCTTTAGGATTTCCTGTGGTGAACTTTATCCTCACAGGAAACTATTTTACTTTTTATTAGTTAAGAAGTATTTTTATTTTGCCTCATGTTCCAGGCACAGGAATCTCCTTCATATATTTTTTCAGCACCCCCATCTGATTCTACTCATTTCATTCTTCCCGTGGAAAATATAGCTTCAGTTCACAGTAGTCTTCTGATGGTGACAAAATGGTGGTGGAAGAAAATGAAATTGGGTAGGGAAGGAGGTGGGAGGGCTTGGGAGGAACTGGGGGTTGGACAAATAATATGATTTATATACTATATGAAAATTAAATAGAAAAAAACATGAAACGACTTTGTATCTTTAACAGTTTAAATGTACACTGTGTCTTCTGGACATGGATTTTTATGTCCATTTTATTTTTTATTCCTCATTAACTTCTTGATTCTGTAGACTAGTACTGTCCATTATTTGGAGGGAATATTGTGGGATTTGTTTTATATTGTCATTCTTCCTAGAATCCTTGTCATACTACAATTACATCTTCCAGCATTTTTTTTTTAATTTTAAACATCTTTTTCACAATCTCTTGTCTTTTTTGTTTGTTTTACTTTGAACCGCCTTCTAGTTCTCTCCTTAGTCGTATCTGATATGCTGAGTCATCCCATAACATTTTAGAAAATGTGGCTTTGTGATAGACTGTAAAGAATATCCATAAATAATCTTTAGAGCCAAGTAAACATTATATTTGTAAGTAAAGAAATGATAACTTTTCATGAGATACTGTTATCTTTATGCTTTTTTCATAGAAAACTTTTATTTTTTTTCTATCTCTCTCCTGGGCCATGATGTTAACAGATTTTCCTGGGAGAGTTATAACATAATTATCTACTCACCCCAGTAAAGGAGCCCACAGTGTAGTGTACCAAAGCATGGATGCCACCAAAGTCCAACCCGGTGAACCAATGAGTTTTGTTGGGGTTACTTACAGGAATGTTAATTATGGACTACTCACAAAATCAAAAATGACTCAAAGACAACTATATTACCAAGCATAATATAGCATGTCACTGAGCATGAGTGACAGCTCACAAAAGCTGGGAATAAGGAGTACACTGTACAGCCTGCAGGACACTCAACAGGTTGGGGAGTGTCCCTTCCAAGTGACTGAGTTGGAGTGAGCTTCTTCTAGGCATTGGGTTTGTCTCAGAATCTTCTTTGAAGCTATGTGTATCTGAGAGTGACTCAGTAGTCTCTACTATTTACTATAGTAAATATATAGATAGAGGTGGTTTAGTGAATCCCGTGAGTTTCAGGGACTTCCTGAAGCTATTTTGAGTTGTTTACATTCTGTCTTAAGGAGCTTTCCTGCAGGGTGGAATGCCCCAATATGGAAGATACTATTACACAACAGCTGTTAAGTATTTACCTATAATCTTCTAGGAAGAAGAAACCAGTTCAGTTTTATTTCTTTTTTTTTTTAATTTTCTATATTTTATATTTACATTCCCAATGATTTCCCCTTTCCCGGTTCCCCCCTCCCCGAAAGTCCCATAAGTCAGTTTTATTTCTAAGCTTTAACCCCACATGATTTCAGTAACATTGGTGTTTTTTTATGTAGGAGAGATAATGGTACATAATATTTCTCATCCTATTAGATCTTCTGTTACTTTGATCCAGTTAACTGTGTACTAATGGGATCATAGTCCTTGGCTTCCTTGATAAGACCTGCTACCTCACCCCAAACAACCTACAAACAGAACTCTACACTTATTTCACCATGAGATACTAGAATTGATTCAGTTTCTGAGTTCAGAAGATGAGGAGAGGGAGGAGAGAGAGAGAGAGAGAGATGGATTTATTTGTATACATTGTCTCAGGATATCATGTTTCACTTCTCTTTAAAAAATGTATTTAATAATCACAATGTAGATAATTATATTAAAATGATTAAATAATTGCTTCACAAGTCATCAATATGTGTCTCCACTACTAACCTGGATGGTAATTGTCACAATGTGGATACTCATAGCTATTTTTCCAATAAGCAAAGTGTTCTTTATTAGAAGCACCAGTTAATGCTCAAATACTTACATGATTTTTTTTTTTGGTTACCCAATGATCCTTAAGTTTGGAAAAACAAAATAACAATATGCTATACAATTTGTTTTGTCTCCTTACAAAATGTTTTTCAGATTTTAAAGCTCAGAATATCTTCATCGAATTTTTTGTTTTGGTTTTAAGATTTATCATGTCAGTTGGCTGGGAAATAATTTTGAAAAGTACAAATGGGAAAATGTTTAAGTTCTTTCAGGGAAATGTGACACAGTAAGCTATGTGGTTTTAGGAAAGACATTAAGGTTATAATGGAAAACTGGATTGAATAGAGAATGTTCTATGGCTAAAAAGGAATTATGAAAGATAATGAAGACAGTCATCAGTACTGGGAAATAGGAGACGCTCTTAAAGGTGCTCCAGGGGTAGACTTTGTAGGGATTGGCAATTGCATGGAGAACATGAGGAGAAGGGAGCAATTCAAAACAGATGAGAAAGTTCTGGCAGACTTAACGTTGATCCTGTCTTCACCACCTGGCATTGCCTGTATGTAGTATTGGTTCATTAAGGCATGCATACATGAGAGCTTATGCATTTAGGAATCTCTCTACTTTCCATCTTACAGAACAAGGACTGCTTTTCCTGACGTTTTTATTTTCTGATTAATTTTCCATATTATCAGAGTTCGTTCTGAAACTCTCATCTATTTGGCTACTCTTTGTCAGTTCCTTTTCCAGGAAGGTTAGATTCTGTCCATAGAGCCATGAATTGCAATTGAGAACCTAGTGTCGCTTCACTATCCTCTGTCTGATTTTCCTTTAGAAAGGTTACCTCTTCAACCCCATCGCTCTGTCTTTCCCGTTATGTTCTTTTGTCTTGATCCTAGCATGCGTTTGAATTGCTCTTGGCCTTGCTAAGTCATTTGGACACTGTACACTTAACTATTTGACTGCTCCTACAAGCTCATGGCCAACTCATTCTCCTCTGTGGCCATTCTCAATTTTCTCTAAACTGGACTATTTCCAAAAACAGTTTCTGCCCCCAGCCCCCTTGGTGTTAGTGCTTCTTCTAATTTAAGCAGCTGTGTATATAAACAATCAATTTAGACAACTAATTCTCTTTTTTCTCTTCTCTCTCTCTCTCTCTCTCTCTCTCTCTCTCTCTCTCTCTCTCTCTCTCTCTCTCTCTCTCCTGGAGAGAATCTGTTAGCTTAGTATTCTCTATTTATTCCTTGATAGTTTCTACATTAGTACAAGTATATTAATCCTATCCATCCACCACTACCTCCCCACAACATCTCCTCCATCCCATCTCCCTTCAAGTTTCATGCCCTCATTTTTATTTTTGGATGTAAATAGTCCCCTGAGTCCAATTAGTGCTGCCTATGTGCATATATGGATGTGTGGTACCCACTGCAGCATGACCAGTCTAGCAGCAAACACTTCAATAAAAGAGTTACTTTACACCCTCTGCAGCTATCAAGTGCTAATAGCCCCCTTAGCTAAGATGGGGCCACAGAGGCCCCACCCCACCGGGAGCTGGAGTTTGATTGGCTCCATCTCTTGCAGGTCTTGAACAAGGAAGATCCTGAGGATGTGAGATGATGCACACAACAGCATTTTCATGTTCAGAAACTTGCCTGAGCTTTGGATGGTGGGTGGGGGCTCACACTGAAAGTGCTTTTGTTTCAAACAATTATTTCAAGGCCTTAGAAGAATATTCTTCAAAGAGGTTTTAAAAAGGCTTTCTTTAGAGACTTGATTGTAGTACCATAATCAGTCTTAAGAAAACACTAAAAATTGTAAGTTATACATCATAATTTTACATATCAACATACATATACATAGTTAATTTTCTATACTTTAAATCACTGGTTTTGGAAGTTCTACCAAGATTTATCCTAACTTTATATGTATATACCATGTAGAGTCTATCTTACAAACAGTTCAAAATTTACATAATGGGGAAAATAGCCTATATTTTAATACCTATATTAAAATCCAGACTTGCATGTGCATTGCTTATGTTGCTCTGAGAAGTATAAAATTTAAAAAATAAATATTGTTTTCTGGAAGGGCAAGCCTCTAAGAGTGACAGAAATAATATTTTACAGAAGGATTGGTCGAATCACTTGCCAAAAGTATGCCTTGAGAACAAATTCATTTGTTTTAACTATATCAAGTATCAAAATATAATTTTCAAATTAAAAACAAATACTATTAACATTAGCATCTCAATTTTATGTGGCTTATTAGTATTACTAAGTAGTGCCAAATAGCTCTTAAAACCAACTTGTATTTTCCATTTGTGCTTTCCAAAGTCTGCAAAGTTATTCCATTCCAACATTCTTTGCTATATTTATGTGTCGAGCATATAAAGTCCACAGCATTGGATGTGATACTGAATATCAGAGCAACTGTAATAATTCATTATTGAAAAAAAACCCATAGATACTGTAGGGAATAAAATATTTAATTTATGAATATCATTAAGAAAAAATCTTCATATTTTCTTCTTAGAAAATAAAAATCATATCCCAGCTTGAAAATTTTGGCAGGACCATATTTTCTGCAATAAGTAAGCCTTGGGTAAACTGGCAACTTTCAAGATGGCTGCTTCATGTCTATTGATAAAATACACTGGGACCCATTCAGATTCAGATTATATTTCCTGTCATTGTTCGATTTTAGACTCTTAATCTGATAAACAGCCCTGAAATTAGAAAACAGCCTTTTGTTACACAGTGATTTGACAGAGTTCCTTTTTAAGGGATATGTTTTCTATGTTTTCCCTCCTCCAGCTGGGCCCAGATCTGGTTTGCCTTTAATGGGACTCTTTCTGCTGTGTTTCTTTCATTTACCTCTCAAGGGTTATTGTTACCTGGAGCTGAGGAGTCCAAACCCTCCACTGATATTCTCTCTACACATAGGGCAGCTGTGTTGAAAGGACTAGGAGATCTCACAGACCTTGCTGTCACACAGTTAGCTGACCATGGTCCTTAGAATGTAGGACTAAGGTGAGTTTGCTCCTGCTCATAGAAGGTGCTGGAACTTCAGTTCCTTTCCCAACTCCCAATCCTAAGAGTTCTTAAAACCAAGTCTTAAGTGAGATTTTTAAATTTTGGCTCTAATGCCAGACACCACTGACTTTTCTCTAGACTATCTAGGTAATATATACTTTGTAACTATCTTTAAAACCTGAGTTAGCTACCCTGGTAGGCTATTCCTAATAGACACACCATTCTGTGTCCGATAGACTATTTATCGTCTTCCCAGATGACAACCTACAAGCTCCCTAAAGACAATAATCAGTCATGGATTGCTCCTTACTGCTTCTTCAGTACCTGGGATCTTGCCTATACATGTTCATCTCTTTGTATGTGTGTGCCTATGTTTGTACATGTGTGTACACATAAATGGGTGTGCCTGTGGAGATGAAGGGCTGAGGTCTGTGCTGGAAGCTTTTGTCAATCACTCTCCACCTTATTTTTGTTTTTTTTATTAGTTTAATCCAGTTGTGGGTGGTGTGGGCATGCGAATTCAGGTGTCCACAGAAGCCAAAGCTGTCCAAACCTTTGGAGCTAAATTTAGAGGTGGCTATGAGCTGCCCACTGTGGTTGCTGGGAACTGAACTTGGATTGTCTGCAAGAGCAGTGAACACTCTTAACCAGAAAACCATGTCTTTAGGTCCTTGCTCCACTCTCTCAAGACATTCTCTCAGTGAACCTAGAACTCACTAATTTGGCTAGAATGACTAGACAGCAAGATCCAGGGAGATCTAGCACTGAGACTGTAGGCCGTGCCACCATGTCCAGATGGCTAGAGGGCTAAATTCTGGTCTTTGTGCTTGGTTGCAAGCACTTGCCCACTGAGCCATTTCCCCCAGCCCCCAAATATTCATTTTCTTTTAATTTATCAAATGAATATTACTCTGTGATCTCTTTTTATTTTAAGAATTTGATATGTGCCTGTATAACGCTTTGATCGAATCTGCCCTCCATGCCTTCTCCTTTTTTGGCTTTGTTGTTTTGTTTTGGAAAATCCAATCAATCTACTTAGTGTTTGTCGCCTTCTATTTGCCAGAACGGTGAAGAAGGGAGAACAAGTTCCAAAGGTCTCCGTTCCACCCGAAAAGCCAGAGGCGTTACAGCTCTTAAAAGAGAAGCAAAGAGGTTGGCACAGAGCAGGGAGTCGAGGTACCACCACCATGGCAGTGCCACGGCCAACAGCAGGGGTAGCAGTGGTGCAGAGGCGTCCTGGCCTGCCAGGCAGGCCCAAGATCCAGAAAGCTATGAATACTTAGGGAGAGAGAACTCTTCCCTGAGTGTTACAGCTCAATAAGACAACCACTCTCAGTCGATCCTTGGTGAAATAGCTTGTGTGCTTATTCCATGTGGACAGGGTCTAAATAAACATTGAGGAGTAGGGTGAAATTTAGGGATAGATGTTTCCTATTGGCTCAGTTTGAGATGTTAGTGATGCTCTATTTGCATTGAGAAGGATTCCAGGTGTTTTCCCTACTCTACATGACTTATTATCATGGTCCTCTCAGTGGGATCCTGGTTATGTTCCAGAGCAGGTAGAGGTAGGCAGGGAATGGCTCCATTCATACCATTCTTAATTCTGAGATTCACTGGGTCTGAGCTTATACAACATTACTAGTTCTTCTGTACAGTGGCATGGTCCACTTCCCCCACAAGTACTACCTACATGTGCATGGGTACAGAACATCTACTGGAGCATGAGCAAACTCTTAAGGCTAGGTTCTTAAAACTGACGCTCCCTCCCCAGCAGGCATCAGATGCCAGTTTTCTCTCGGCCAGAGAAGAAACTTCCTAAGCCCTTCCCTCACCCATGCTGGGATTTTGACTGGCTTGATCTTGTGTAGGTCTTGTGCATACAGTCACTGCAGCTGTGAGTTCATATGTACAGTGTATCTTTCATATTGTACAAATACTGTTTAGCTGCATACATCTATTACCTCTGACTTACAATTTTTCTACCCCTTTTCCCATGATGACTCTTGAGCCTCACAGGGATAGAATGTGTTATAGATATCACATTAGAGCAAAATATACAACAACCTCATAGTCTCTACATGTTGACCAGTTATAAGTCTCTGTATTAATTGGCACCTACTGCAAAAAGAAGGAAGAGAGTAAAGGGATATATTAATCTGTAGGTAGAAAAATAAGAAAGTAAGGGACTGTTTAATACGATCTCCTTTTAGCAGAATAATTGTATCAGTTTTCCCATAGAGCTTATGACAAAGCTACCAGGAATTTTTGACCTGGTAAATAATACCAAGTGTGGATTTTAAATCCAAGCAGAAAGCTGTTGGTTACTCTTGTAACATGTGCACCACTGGGCATATCTTCCCAGGCCAGCTGTTTGCTGTGTACAGCTTGGAGGGTTCACTGCTATATAAGACTGATGATTGGTTACTTTTCTCCTACTGATTTTGTGTGTTAATTTTGCATCTGACTTCTTTGCTGAATGCGTTTATTAATTTTAAGACTTTTACCATTTACTCCTAATTTCTTTTCCTGTGTTTCATTAACACTTGGTATGGTGGTTTCAATATGCTTGGCTCAGGGAGTGGTACTGTTAGGAGGTGTAGCCTTGTTGGAGTAGGTGTGGCCTTGTTGGAGGAAGTATGTCACTGTGGGAGTGGGCAATGAAACCTTCTTCCTAATCACATGGGAGCCAGTCTTCTATCCGCCTTCAGATGAAGATACAGAACTCTCAGCTCCTCCTGCACCATGCCTGCCAGGATGCTACCATGCTTCCTGCTATGATGATAACGGACTGAATTTCTGAACTTGTAAGTCAGCCCCAGTTAAATGTTGTCCTTTATAAGAGTTGTCTTAGTCCTGGTGTCTCTTCACAACAATGGAAACCTTAACTAAGACACTTGAACATTTGAGTTTCTCTCCTATGGCCCTAGATTATGGTTATCACCATTGAAAATGATGTCCAATGTGGGTGGCTTTTCTCATCTGAATCTTGATGATGTTCTTTTGTAGCTATAGTGATATCAGCCCTCTCATGTTCTCTGGGTTGACCTCTGTGGGGACACCTTTCAGCTAGCACTTCCTGCCCCCTAATGATGCTTTCAAGATATGCAGGACCATATCTCTGCTCAGGTATTCCTGCTGCTTCTATTGTCAGTCTTCCCACTGTGTGCTTTGAGTCAGATCAACTGCTTGTTCTAAAACCTTTGCCCTTTCCTTCATACTGCCAGTCTTAGCATGGTCCAGAGGAAAACACACAAAGTTTTACTTCCTCATTGTTCTCTAGCGGTCTCCTTATTCTTTCTATTTTTAAGTTCTGGCACAAATGATAGTGGGGACCAAGACATTTCCTGAAATCCTTTCCAAGTCTCTAGGATTTTTCCTCCAAGAGTGAAGCAAGCCTAACTTACTCTCTTCATTCTATTTTCTCCAATTCCTCTCTGCTTCTCCTTTTGGTGGAGAGTGTCTTGGCTAACCTCAATTCAGGCTTCCTGCTGAGACAGGTACTCCCAGGAATTTAAAGCTCATTATAAAACTCTATAGAAGTCTACTTAGAAGACTTCAAATGAGCTTTCCTTTTGAAAATCAAATGACTAGAAGAGCATCAAATCTTAAAACAAACAAACAGACAGATCTTATCATCTATGTTAGGTCACCAAAGTGCTCCCATTTCTTTCTTTTTTTTTTTTTTTAATACATAACAGAAATTGATGTTTCCCTGGTGGTAAGGAAGAGAACATGAGTTTCCAGTTCTGTATACTGACTGAGTGAGTTTATTTGCTTGGTTTTCTTCCCAGAAGACCTTCAAATACACATGTTAAATTCATAGAAAATGAGGTCGAATTATTTCTACCTGTAGGATATTGCACCATAGAATTAGTAATACTGTGCATCTGAAGTGGAGCAAACCATAACTATAACTGTAGTTCGAGACTCTGCAACAGAATGTGGTAACGGGGGTAGGAATGACTTTGCTTAGATTTGGTGGCCTTGGGGCTGAGAGGAAAGAAATCTCTAGAGAGATTTCCACTGCTTGCTGGAAATGCAGTTTTAATGTTTCTGGGATTAAAATTAAAACTAAACATGTGAAATCAATTTTTAAAATGTATTTTATTTAATCAAACATAATGCAAGTGCCATGCCAATGTATAATAAGTTAAATAACAGTTAAATGTTCTTTGGTATTAAATCTTTGGGATTCCCTGTGGTTTATGCTTTCGACAATCTCTCCATGTCTCTAGTACTCCGTAGTCATGGGGCCATTGGCTGCCACCTTTCAAGGTCGTGGACCTTGAGTCTGAAAAGTGACTATCCAGAATAATGTCACATGACTGTAAGACAGAAAAGGAAGATCCGTGTTCTCAATGTCTGTCTCTGGCACTCACAAACTCCTCCAGTATTTAGATGACAATTTGGAAAAAAAAATTAAGATTGACATCTTTAATAAATAAGATTAAGTTTCCCTCAATTCATAGAATAGTAGCCTGGTGTAGAAATTGAGTGTAGCTTGTGAAGAAACTAGAAATTCAGATTTCCTGTGGTTTTTGTTTGTGGTCTGGATTTCCTATTCCTGTATTTACCTCTCAGAGTAGTTTATGTTATTAAATGAGTTAATTTATTCAGGAAACATGGTATAACATATGACCCTTAGAAAGAGTTCAATATCTGACCCTTCCCTGAACTGGTTTAGATCCAGGGAAGCCAAGCCTATGGGTTTTACTTCTCTTAGGACCAATCAGTGTTAATAGGTGGATAGCTAAAGATTTCAGGATGTGGTCACAGTGGTCATTAGATAGGAAGTACAAGTGAATGAATACAATGTATTTCCCCTGAAGGATAACTGCATTAAGTCATATGACATTCTCAAAGACGAAAGTATCCATATCATCTATGAAGAACAATCATCACTTGAGATTGAAAACATATGGATGCTGAGAAGGACGTTAAGTATAGGTGTACACACCAGTCAGCTCATTCATAAACAGACTAAACAAGAATGCAAAAAATACATATTTATAACAACGTGTTTAAACTGTTTCAAAAGTGGCCTAAGCTTTCTAGCCACAGGAAATAACCAGGATTATGGTCTTTTTCTTTGTTTTGAGGCATAGGCAAAACACTGATTTTACTATTGTGCAGATCAAAGTGAAACAGAATTACATCGCTTCTACATCAATATACAATTCTTACTGGTTGGAAGAAGTTCTTGCAAGCAGAGGCCAAGAGGAAAATTCCTATAGCTGGCTTCAACCTCTGAGACTTCTAGACTCACCTTCATCTGACTAGACACACTCTCCACAAAACAAAATTCAGGCCTGAGATCACGTGTCTACTATGAGCGTGTACCTCTTCCCCAACAGTCTAGGTCCTGTATTTGAAACTCAAAATTCAGAATATATGGTTTAAGTGGTTCCAACACTATTTCTAGAGCCTGAGCGTAACTCTCTTCCAGGGTGGTCTGGATTGCTTATTTCCCTAGGCTTAGGGTTATGGATATTGGAGTAATACTGTTTGCGTGTACTTTGACATGTGAGCCAGGCTAGATACATACACATCCCCTTGAACGTTATAGCAAACTGCATTAGGGTGGGAAGGATCATGGCTTGTAAGTCAGAGACAGACCATTATCTATTCATGACCTCATCATATTCTGAAATTTTACTCAAAAGAACTCCAAGGGTTTTACACCTGGACTTGACTTCTAAGGTTATTTAATGGTATATTTGACAAGACAGGATATATCCCATCTGTTAGAGTTTTAACTGATGTATAATTTTAAAATATGTGTGCCTGTTGTATTATGTTCTCCATTTGAACTAGAATTTCAGCTTGGGGCTCTAGGGATAATTAGAAACTAAAACAAGTCCTTCAGCTCCACACCTCAGATCAGTACACCGGTCAACAAAGAGAAAAGAGAGAAGATATAGCTCTTTCTTTAAAGGCAAGATCTAATGAAAAGTTTTTCTTTTCACATCTCCTTGTCCTAAACCTTTGAATGTATAAGTAGGCTGTTTACTTGGGACCTGATGCTCTCAGCTGAAAGTTGTTTTTTAAGGGGAAGACTGGTACTGGACAGGGCAAGACGATTCATAATTGGATGCATTTGTCTCCTTGCAAATGAGTTAGCCTCATCCAGTTATAGAATCATTCTCAAGTTTCAGGGTCTTGAATGAATTGTGATTCTCTCCATTACATGGACATAGCCTGCTAATGTCTAGGGCTGTGGGAATTAAGAAATGGGCTGAAGAGAGGAAATCAACTTGCAACACAGGCATGATTTCCAAACCCCAGACCTTTTATAAAGCCTTCTAGTTCCATATTTAAGAAGCCCCTAAACTGTTATCTAGTCAGAAGTTTTACATCTGAAGTTTCTATTTTGTTTTATTTATTGTTTAAGTGGCTTGTACCTCTGTTTATTCTGAATTTTCTAGTGTCCTGTCAGAGGCCATCTAACTCTGCAGGGTTGCCTGGGAGGAGGGTGACATACTCTCTGGCCTGTAGTCACTGACCCCAAAGCAACACTTCATCAGACATGCTTGACAGAACTCTAGAGGCACAGTCTAGGGACCTGTTTACAGCTACATCTTAGCTCTGCTCGAGTTTTAGAAGAAATTCTTAATGTACAAATACTGCTCCTTTCTAATTTAACAGACTGCCTATTTTAGATTGACAGGTACACACAATGAACAACTTCCTAAAATTCCATATTCTCTTCTGTTTTTGCTTCCCCCTGTCCTGGGTTTGAGTCAGTATCTTTTAAATAATATTGACAGCCTCAAAGAGAAGTCTGCACATACTAGCATCTGTGTTTTTCAACAAGACCCCTATAGTCATAGGCTATGTGCATATGGGTTTTACCTTCTAAGACATCAGAGGCAGCAGTTTCCATGAAAATAACAGAAGTCACCAACTTTTACAGCTTCTAAAAATCAAGACTTCCTAACTATTAAGCCAATGCCATTCATGTTAGGTCCTGTTATGGCAATCTGAATATTCAAGTCAAAATAAACCAGGCTTCAAAAACTGTAGTTCTAGGGTTTCACAATAGCAATGGCTTAAACAAAGTATCTTATTTCTATTTCCCCTAAAATCCAAGCTGGAAGTAGTCCAAGGTAAAAACCATAGCTTTATGGTCAACCTCTACTGTTTGGTTCAAAATGATTTCTTCAGCTCCAGTCATCCTACTTAGACTTAAGAGAGGATATATGAGGGATACATCCATCACCCTTAAAAAACGTGATTTAGAAGTTGAGTATCATTTCTGCTCATTTTGTGTTAATTAGAACTTAGTCGCGTAAGGGCACCTTCTAGTCTGGAAAATAGTCATTGGCTGTATGGCCACACCCCTGCAGTCTGGCTGGAGAGAAGAAGGATGAACATTAGTGTTAATCTTTGCAGACTTTGGGTGATTGAGGTTCACTTAATGGCATTTCTTCTCTTTTCTCCTTCAGAACTGAGTAGCCAAACCTAAATTTACATGGTGCTCATAGACTGCAAAGCAGTTGGGCACTTTGGGAGAACTTGTATTTAGCTTGGCAAAGATAACTGGCCTACTGAAATCAGAAGCATGCGTTTCTTTGTCTTGAACATTTTGTAACATTTCCCTAGACTACAAACCTAGTAGGACAGCTATGAGCAGAATATTGGAAATGACAAAAGCCAAAAGTGTGTCCCCCCCAAGTAAGCATTTATTTCTAATCTGCCTTCTTGATGTGCTTTCTAGTAGTAGTCTCTCTCTCTCTCTCTCTCTCTCTCTCTCTCTCTCTCTCTCTCTCTCTCTTTCTGTGTATGTGTGTGTTTCTCTTGTTTCTCTCATATATATATCATATATCATCTTACCTTCATGGTTACACTCAGTGGTAGATCTTCCTTTTAAGATGTCAAACACTGCTGTTCACAGGACCTCACTGACTTACACTGAGGCTTACAGCAAACAATGATGGAAGAATGCTAGCTCTCAGGCGGTTGATTCAGACGTAGGTTCTTCTATGCAAACTGATGCCCAGAAAAATGAGAAAGAATCATATATAAAATAGCAAAATAACCCCCTGTACTGGCTGGTTTTGTGTGTCAATTTGACACAGACTGAAGTTATCACAGAGAAAGGAGCTTTAGTTGGGGAAGTGCCTCCATGAGAATCAGCTGTGGGGCATTTTCTCAGTTGGTGATCAAGGGGGAAGGGCCCTTTGTGGGTGGTGCCATCCCTTGGTTGGTAGTCTTGGGTTCTATAAGAAAGCAGGCTGAACAAACCAGGGGAAGCAAGCCAGTAAGAACCATCCCTCCATGACCTCTGCATCAGCTCCTGCTTCCTGACCTGCTTGAGTTCCGGTCCTGACTTCCTTTGGTGATGAATAGCAGTGTGGAAGTATAAGCTGAATAAACCCTTTCCTCCCCAACTTGCTTCTTAGTCATGATGTTTGTGCAGGAATAGAAACCCCGACTAAAACACCACGCAATAGCAGCATTTGTACCACGACATGATGTTATAAGGTTAGGGATCTCGCTCGCTAGGTGAGCACAAGAGCAGGCATCCACGACTCTTCTTGCTCACACTTGCAGGTCAAAGTATCTGAAGCACCTGAGATGGGAACTGTTAGAGCCATCATGTGTGTCTTCCTGACGTTTTATTTTGGCTTCTCCTCATAATCTCGGTTTCATCCAGCTCTTAAGAGGAAGGCAAGAACAGAGGAGAAAAGATGAAAAGAGTGGAGGAGAGCTCCGTTTCCCATCATTCCATTCCCCATGCCAGGCTTCAAAAGCAGATGCTCTCCACCCCTTTTCTTTGACTAGTCGTATATGGGAAAGAGTGCTCAGTGCCCAGAATGAGCAAATGCAGTACAGGGATTCTGTGACTAATGTAAAAGCAGACCTGGCAATTCTGCAAACCAGCGCTATTATTATTAAAAATAATCCCTTAACATGGAATGCTTAGCTATAGTTAGGAAGGTGATCACAAAATGTTAGGCCCTTGACAAAAGCCCCTCATGTAGAACATAGCACAGGTGTTTGAAACCTTCAGAAGTGATATCTCAGAAACTCTTGCTGCTTTCGCTGAGTTATTTTTCTATTGCAGCCTAGAACTGTGAGAAACTTAGTATCCTGATGCAAGGCACATTTAGCTCAAAGCTTCTGCAAACTATACATCTGAACAGAATAGATAGAAACTCTGTTTCGCCTTCCCGATGATATATAGATAATTATCTGTTCAGTTTATGGCTTAGCAGACTCCAATGTCAACCCAGCTCCTAAGCCAGGATGGGCCTTCATGGCCAATGTAAATAATCTGAGACACTGGGAACAGACTGAGTTTAAAACAGATGCTGAGCTCACATGTGTACTCTACCACAGATTATCTCGGGAAGGAGGACAATCAATGCACATTTCTGAATCTCTGTTTCTTCCTTTTTAATGAGAATTGCAGAATCCACCCCTGGGTCTTTCTGGGATCAGTGTATTCTGTAATACATAAGACACTGTGATGATGTGATGTGATGGTGACGATGAGGCAGACAGTTATGATGGTGGTAGTGATAACGATGGTGGTGGTGGTGGTGGTGGTGATGATGATGATGATGACGATGGTAATTAACCAGTGGTCCTAATGCTGTGACTATTTAACACAGTTCCTCATGTTGTGGTGACCTTCAAATATAAAACAATTCATTTCTTCTTTGTAACTGTAATTTTGCTGCTTTATGAATTATAATATAAATATCTGATATGCAATATATCTGCTATGAGACCCCCTTAAAAGGGTCATGACCCACAGGTTGAGAAAAAGAAAAGGAGAAACTTATTTTCCTCTGGTTCCTAATTTCACAAACAATAGATTCTGGAGCCAATAGAAGATACTGTGTAAACTGTGTAAGCTAGCCTAATATTGCACTCACACTATTCAGCCTAAAGGTAGAGAGGAGCACCATCTCCATATTGAGGTGTGGAAAGATCACAATCTGAAATAACACTGAACTAAGATTGGTGGATGCCGCAAAGGGCGAGTAAGCCAGGTGAATGGAGTGGTGCTGGATAGAGACTGTCACCATCACAGTGCTGGGGTCGAGTGCTGGAGAGATCACGTCTTATCTTCCTTCTAATCAGTTCCTACAAGTTGACAGGATTTGGACTAGTGAGAATGAGCCATGAACCCAAAATTTCGGTTAGACAGCTATTAGGCACTTCTGAGTTGCCGGCTGCAATTGCTAATTTGGGGGTCTTTATACAAATGTGTGTAAAGTAGTTATGGATTATGGAATTTCTCTGCATGCCAACGTCAGAAATCACACAGTAAAATGACTTAGCAAACTGTCTTATTGGTCAGCATACCAGTTTAGTCCCAGTTTAATTTCAGGGTAGAGTAGGGCCCAAATGAAGACATTTCAGGAGATTAAATCACTAAAACTGGTTGCATACATCAAATGTCATATTTTAACTTTATTATGATGGTTTATTTAGTATCAAATTAAAAATATCTTGAAAAGGTTGATTAATATATATTCAGAACACTTTGAGACTCAATATATAATTTATTTAATATGATAGTTTTGTGAAGATGAGATATATAGCAACTTAAAACATATACTCTTATTTTTATAATAATATAATTATAATTTGATTATATCACCATTTTTTACTTTTACTATCATATAATTATAATAGTTTACAACTGATAAATACTTTAGGTAAGGTGTTTATATAGCTTCTCAGTCTTTGAGTCTACTGAAGTTTAATATTTTTATGCAATAGATAGGTTAACATAGAAATACATGTTACATTAGATTATGTCATGAGATACTTATGAATATATGTACATTTGTTTATATGTATAAAAGAAGATGCTTTGATAATAGTTAAAGAAGAGGTAATGGATTTAAGGAATAGGGGTGACATAGGAGAATTTAGAGGGAATAAATGTGGAGGAAAAAAATAAAATATAGTACTCATATGTGAAATTTAAAAAAAATCATAAAAGGGGGATGAAGAATTCATAACTCTAAAGTAATTGAATTTCAAACATTTCCATTGTAAGTAGCATTAGATGAAGTAATTTTGGAAATAATAATTGAAATCTAATGCAAATCAATCATTGGTGATAGAATCATTATAGCACATGGGTTATAAAACAAGCAGTGCTTTACAAAGAGTCCCAGTATTGTATTTTCAAATGCATGGGGCACTTTGTTGCTAGGCTTAGCTGGGCAATGCAGTTAGTCACACACTGCATATGTAACACACTTGAACAGACTAAATTTCCCTTAGGATCAGATCATTCTTGTTTCAAATGTTTTATTTATCTATGATATATGTTTATGTCAAATTTCCAAAGAAAATGTGAACAGGTAAGTTCTTGTTGGGTGGAACTGGGCATGAGCAAAGTTTCTCAAATGTAATAAAATTAATAAAAAGCAAATAGATTGGAAGCTGTTGCTGTTGGGTAAAGCTTGGCTGTGTGATGAAATCTGTCTTAGGAGACCTGCTTCTCTTTCTGAATTGTGCTGTGAAAGTATAGTCTTTCACTTCTATGATACCTGTTTCTTTTGCTTGGCTCCCCCACACCAACTCTGGGTTTGGACTGACTTCATGTATTTGTAAATTTCTCAAAACCTAGTAATGGTAAAGAGAAGTCAGAGTCTTCTGCCCTGATTTATGAAGTAGCCCTGACAACCTACTTAATGACTGTACCTACTGTGCCCTCCTCATGGGGATAAGGGTGGGGTGGGGGTGGAGATGGGGTCCGGGGGTCTGGGGGATGGGGACTCAGTTAAGGAGAGAGTACCTTCTAAGCATCCAGGGAGAATTCGTCTTGTCACTTCCTTCCGATTGCAGAACTTTGAAAAACAGGGATTTCTCCTACACCTGAAAGGCAAATGGAACCAATCTGATCCTGTTGGCTCTACGTTGCCTCCCTACCAACAAGAAGTAACCCACTGACCCCAAAAGATGTCTGCTCCCCAATAATCCAAATCTGAGGAGCTTATCTTGAATGTAGTGCACAGTGGGAACTAATCAGAATCAGGTCACTCCTCCTCTCTACCTGAGATCTTTCCAGACACGAGCTTGTGGGAGAAGGGAAGAGATACACTTGGTCCTGCAGTGCATGTGCCAGAGGAGATTGTTTCAGCGTATCCCCAAGATGTCCGTAAAGAACCTGGAAGTGACATTTGACAGAACATGTTGGAGAGCAGGGATAAGAGAAATACAACCCATCTGAGCCGCTCAGTAAAGCACGGATATTCAAAGGGTCCCTCAGATTCCGATTTTGAAAAATGTTTAAAACAGAGATCCCCCCACCCACCCTCCATGACTTAAATTTCCAGAAAACACGTGCTATCACTCAGGCATGAATTAGATTCAGATACATTTCCTATGATCACATATAAATAAGAAAGAGTTGTGTGAAATTAGCGGAACTGTGAGGAAAGAATAAAATCAAAATGACCAATTAGGGAAATTAGACATAGTTTGAAATGTTTGCCTGATATGGAACAAAGGTCCTAGCATTTGAAGTGATAGCTGTAATCTCACACTATTCTCGGCATCTTAATATTAAGATATATCATAGGACAAAACAAAGCCTCTCACAAGAACTCAAAAGCCAACCACGATAACACAACTGATTTTACACATCCCTTTTAAAAACAAGATGACCTTTAGCCAAGTTAAAAAAGTAGTTCCTATATGGTTTCCTAAATCAAGCCTTATTAGTAGGCTATAAAGTAATGGTGAAAGGTAAAATTGTTCTTGGATTGCTAATTTGACTGGTACTCAATTGAGTTTGAGGTTTCATCATGTATATGATACAGTATCTTTGCACATATGTGTGCATGTCTCATCACTGCGCATTAACTACAGTATAAAGCCTCAGAACAATGTTCAACTCTAGGCAATAGTAGTAAAATCAAGTTAACATCACAAGAAATCAGACCCTTGAACTTTAATATGAAACATTAAGTGTAGCTTGAGAAATGACATCCACACGTTGGAGAAAACCAGACGTTCAACAAAAGGTGTAGTAGGCGAAGAAGAACTGATTTAATTTTGGTGCCTGACATAAAGCTAATCAACACAAGAAATAGAATATTTAAATTCTAAACTATCTTTGAAGACAGCCCTCATTTGAAAATGAAATTTAAATTGTTTGGCTTAGAAATAATCCTAGGTAAAATTTCAATCCCTTGTAACAAATACTTTGATGCTTAAAAATCATGATTTCAAATGTAATAATTTGCTAGAAAAATCTTATGTAGATGAAAAGGCACTAATGAAGGGTGAGTCCTTGAATCAACCTTGGCAATACAATTGAGTCTAAATGCTATCTATGCATTATGCATGAGTTTTAAATGTGCTTCGTGGTGTAAGATTTGTTCTCCTTTAAGCATAGGCGCATCTTTTTTTTTTTTTTTTCAGAAAGAATTAGTTCTCTTAGACTGCTGTCAGGGAGTGTAGATTTTGCAAGCACTATTTTAGATCATTAGGAAATGTGTACGTGTCCATAGTTAAATGCTTGGGAGATTAAAGACTGGCAGAATTGTCTGTCTATAGCATAGAGTAGTGTGGTGCGATGAGTCCCCCCTCCCCCAAAGTGGGTGTTGAATTAAGAACTGAGTAACACGTAAGGGATATACACACAAGGTCATTGGTGACAAAAGTGAGTCGGGATAGGGTAAACAGGCAGAATCCACTAATAACCATTTACTACCGTGAGTAAATACAGCTCAGTCCCCTGGGAACCCTTAGAGAAACTGTGAAATGTGTTTCAGCGCTTTCAGAGCGTTTACCCATCGTCCCTTTCAACCATAGCACCATCACAGGTTGAAAGCTGCCCCACCCCAGAATCTCAAACTCAGTACAGAAGCTGATGTGCAGAGAAGAGGGACTAGAATACGAAAGTGAAGAGCTGTCCGTCGCGGTAGCCTCCAAGATTTCCCAGAGATTTAACAAACTGTATGATGAGCTCAGGATAACAGAGGCCAGAGGAGCTTAAAGAACTTGGAGGTGGTTGCCAGAATCTCTGCCCTTCGAAGGTCTTCGGAGCCTCTCTGGACTTTAGACCTCACTGGACTTTCCTGCACCGGTTTTCCACTGTGTAATACAGCCACCTCAGGCTATGCTGAGACTTTTACTTAATGGCTGGTCATAGGACCACGAATTCCGTGGCTTGCTGCCTACTTCCACTTGTGTCCACGGCCTCTCCTTCTATACCTAAAGTGAGTTACCATCATTTTATTAAAACAAAAGCAGTTCTCCCCTTTTACAGTTAAAGCAGCATTTTTTAACCCTGTTGTGCCCATAAGGTACACATAATAAATGTTCGTAAAATAGAAGGGTTCTGACAGCGTTTACATAGTTTTCGTTAGGGTCCTCTTTGGAAGACCTGTTTCTGCAATATCTACCTCTTACTCAAAGCCTTGATATCTGGTGTCCTTGTTCCTGTCAGGGACTGAAATTCTTATAACAAAAAAAGAAGAAAAAAATTTTTTGGATTTTATTCAAACTGAAAAGAGCTCTCTCTCCCCTGTTCAGAAAAGTCCCTCTTCATCCTCCAACTTGGGTAACAAAAGGGTCAATTGCTATGCAATGCCATTAAAAACTCCACTTGAGCAGCGAGTATCACTGTTAACCATCTCAAGACTGACGTCATGTGATTCCAGTGCCACCAGCTTACATTCTTTCATGACGACCAGAAAAACAGCTTACATCCTTTCACGATGATGAAATAGAAAAGCAACACTCAAATTCAGTTGGAGAAAGACCTATGTTTCAAGTTGCGAGTCCTCTGTCCCAAGCCACGATAAGCAAATCAACTCTTAGTGCCTTTTAGAAAATCAATATGAATTTATTTGTCTGGAGGAATTTATCATTGACATTATCCTTCTTTTACTGTGAGAGTTTTACTACTGGCTTAGCTGAGGCCAAAAAATTGTATATAAGAGGAGAAAAAGAAAAGGAAAATGTAATTTTTTTTCTCTAGTCTTCATCCCTGTTTAGGCAAATTATCCTCTCCCGTTGATGCGATCTGATGAAAATATATCTGTAAGGATGTATTTCACCCAGCTTTCCTTCTTAGCTACTTCATAATTGGTTGCAATGATTTTCCAAAATATTCTTGCAAATTAGTGTTCTGTTTAAAGGGACAAGTTCTACTAATGGCTTACCGAGCTATCAATGATGCGCAGACAGCACCAATTCATGTGCTGAGGAATTGTGGGCAATCCTCAGGCCTCTGCTACGTTAAGATCTACTCTTGCTCCTCTCCAGAGACTTGGCAATCTACACACAGCCTGGGAGGTCCCACTCTTCTTTCCTTTGTGTCAATCCCAGTTTATCTCATGTTCATATGCAGCTATTACTCCAAGACTTGATCTAACATAATCGCAATGACTCACAACTAGCAAATTCTTAGTTTAAAGTAATTACCAACTTCTAGGGGTTTTATATAAATTGCAGTTTATTTTAGGTAAGAGAGGAAACTTGCATATGGAAAGTAACAAGCAAAAAAAATGATAAAATACAGACCATACCACGGGCTTTGTGTGAACGCGTTTAGTTTAGCGGCTGCTTCCTCAATGGAACCATGCGGAAAAATCTATTAAATACTTATTTATTAAGAACTAATAGTAATGGTCCTAATGTTTGAAAAACATACCAAATGGACTCTCAGTATAAGGAAACAGGAGCAGCAAATGCATTTCTCTTTCCCATCTCTCTCTCCCCGCCTTGCCCACCCCGGTGACTCGAAATGTGACAGCTGAAATGTGTGGACTACTTAGGCTGAGTCTATGACTCATATTGAAGGACGATGATTAAATAATACTTCTCATTTGTAGTACATCTTACGGTTTCCAGAATGCTTTCACATAAATCGTTCCATTTAGGGAGAAGCCCTGTACAGATGTTTTATGCATTTGCAGCCATTAAAATTGCTAATTCGGACCAAATTCTTCTAACATTTCAGGTTCTGTTTCCTCACTTTCTTTACCCTGCCTTTTAGTTTCACAAAGAGATCTTGTTATGCTGATGTAAAATGACCGATCATTTTCTAATTATTAAAATCCTTCCGATGAAATCATTGGCAATTCGAGTTTGAGAGATCTTTGGAGAAATCATGTTCTAACCTCTTTACTTTGCAGATGAATCTTAGTGCAGAGAGAAATCAAGAACTGAAGCTTTTCATTCTCTGCTCTGCATGGAGAAATTTTCTTATTATTCCTTAAAGAGTCTCCTCCTGATTTTATGTGGGAGATGATAAAAGACTCAGAGAAAAGACGGTGACAGCAATCCCCACTCTAAATATTATGGAGGTTTATTTTGCAGTGTTTTCCCCCTTAGGGGAAAAACATTTATTTTTTAATCTTTCCCATCTTTCAGAAAAATGAAGGGCATTGATTCAATACTTAATGTAAACATCTACTCTTTCTAAACTCTTTCCATTAAATCCAAAGTGTTTAGGTTTTTAGTCAAGTACTATTTGTATTCTTTTTTTTTTTTACTAGCGTTTCATAAGTATCTTGTGGAAAAAAGCAATTTTAGGCCCATTTCAATGTTAAGATATATCATATTTAGAAAAAAATGACTTTTTTCAAAAATGGCCTGACTAAAAATGGGTCATCAATACAGATCATCCAACTGCTCAAATTTCAATTTATCACACTCACATGTATTTGTAAAAATCAACTGACTATAATGACTTATTTCAAAAATAATTTTCAGTATTTCCAAGATGAGGCTAAATATATTTCTGTATAACAAAAATATGCTAAATTCTAAACAGAAGATTTATAATATTATTCACTATAGAGGTACAAGATTATAAACCATTCCCAACTGGAAACTCAGTAGTCATTATTTATTGTCATAGTTTAGTTTAGGGATACTATGGATTTAATTCAGGGTCTTGTGTGTGATAAACAAGTGTCCTACAATGGAGTTATATCCTAGCCCTGCCTTATATTATTGTCTCAATATAAATAATATAGAAATCCTATGACATCTCCAATATTATCTTTCTTTTCATGGATATGTTAGAAATGAGCAACTTATTGTTACTTATTCTATGTCATATGATTTCATTTTTCAGACTATTTATTCATAGGGGGAAACTAAAGTCACAGACCCAGGCCCCAGGGGAGCTGGGGACTCCCCAATATGTGGACAGCTTCTGTTATAAGCAAATACTCTGAGTCCAGACATCTTGGGAACAACTTCTCCATCTTGCTGGTAGGGTCAATCTAAATTCATGTTCCCAGACCCAGGAAGTCACTCCTATCCTGACTGGATATCCCCTTGCTCAACCCCTTAAGTCAAAATGAGATGGGGTAATACTATAGCCCATCCTATTCTCCCTTGCTTTGTGGTCTCATCCTTTAAATATGGTCTGAAATTTCTCCTCAGGGTTGTAGTCCAGCTCTCAAGTCAGCTCTGCAACCCTGATCAATCAATAGCAGCTTGACTCCAATAAAGTTTTGTCATCTGCATTGACTTGGTGTTTGAGTCATGTTGGATTTATGTTGGATTTAAATGGACTCCACAACAGATAAAGACACAAAAGCTCAGACAAATGAGAAATCTTGCCCAGAATCTCAGTTCTGTAGATTTATACTTCTTGGGCTTTCTACAATTGTTTCTTCTTTCTTTCTTTCTGAGAAAGCATAATTGAATATGAACAAGAATAAAATCTTTAAAAGTACAACCCAATCCATATATATAGATGATTATTTACAACAATTCTGAGAAAGAAATAAAAATTATTTCAGGTCACAGGAGACTGTAAGAAGTCTCTGTGTAAATTCCCTTGTGCCAATAACCTAGAACACATGACTAATATTACATGGTGACCACACTCATACAAATAGATTAACTTGTCTTAATGTTTTCTAATTGTTATAAAAATATTATTTCTTCATGATTAATTGATCTTAATTATACATACTCATGAAATACTAGTTGGTGGCTACACTGATCTTAGTAGACATATGAAATCATTTGTAACTGAAATTTGACAAATCCATCACAAAATATTTTTCATATATTTGGAGTTTTGCCTAGTCTATTGGCATTATTATTCATTACTTCTTTGTTTATGCATGTTTGGTGGTATGTAGCAATTTCCTCTGAGACAAAACCACCTGTTTTGGAGGGAAGTTTGCTAAGGAACAGGCTGTTAGAAGGGACATTAAACAACAGAATGTCTGAAAGGAAGTGAAATATTCCATCCTACAGGAATGCTCATTAAACTCAGGAAGTAAACATCTCACCAGCCTCAGGAATTCCCTGAAACTGAACAGATGCTATGCTAGAAGGATTTCTTGGTAATGCTGCTGTCTTTAAGCCATTTATGCTCTTATAAGTAAATCATTACCTATGTTCCTCCATTAAAACTCAATTGTTCATCAAGTTAGACTTTCAAGGTATCTGTCCTTTGGTCTGTTATTGGTTTCCTATCTGGGGTAAATAAGCATTTGTTCACGTCTCCCAAGAATAGTGTCACATAACAGGGTTATGTATGTGAGCATTTGTGTGTGTTGGGGTTGTGAGCATTTACCTGTCTGTTGTATGTGGTGTGTGTGTGTGTGTGTGTGTGTGTGTGTGTAAACCAGAAGTCAACTTTGGATATCTTTCTTCATTGTTCTCTATCTTATTCCCCCTCACACACCCAAATCTCTGTTACTTAACCTGGACATAGCAGTTTCCACTAGACTGCCTGGCTAGTGTGACCCAAGAATCCTCCAGTCTTGACCCTCGGCACTAAGTTAGAGATATATACCACCACTTTCACCTTTTATGTCAGTGCTTGGAATCTGAGTTTGGGTCCTAAGGCTTGTACTGTGAATACTTGAGCTCTCTGAGCTATTTCCCCAACTCCTGGATTTATCTTTTAAATGTACAAGTATTCTAAATAAATCCAACCAGGACCATGCATTTATTTTTTCATTTAAATCATAACAAGGATATTCATTGCCATTCAAAATACTACTGAAAATTATTATAAATGACTGAAAGTTAAATTCTCAGACATTACTGTATTATAATGTGTCTTAGGGTTTCCATTGCTGTGAACAGACACCATTATCAAGGCAACTCTTATAAGGACAACATTTAATTGGGGCTAGCTTACAGGCCCAGAGTTTCAGTTCATTATCAATAAGGCAGGAACATGGCAGCATCCAGACAGGCATGGTGTAGGAGGAGCTGAGAGTTCTACATCTTCATCTGAAGGCCGCTAAGAAAAGATGATTTTCAGGCAGTTAGGAGGAGGGTCTCAAAACCCACACCCACAGTGACACACTTCAACAAGGCCACACCTAGTCCAACAAGGCCACACCTCCTAATAGGGCCACTCCCTAGGCCAAGCATATTCAAACTACCACATAATGGTTGAAATTTAATGTTGATATCATTATCATGCTTTTTTATAAGGATGCATGTGAGAAGCTAAGTATAAGGGTTCATGTTTGCAACTAAACATTCAGGAGTTGGAGGAAGGTGGATCAGAGTTTTGATCAGACTACACTACTGTCTTAAAATATCTATTGTTTTTTTTAATTCTAAAAGGAAATATATGAGTTATTTTCTCATACAAAGTTTCTAAACATTTTAACATGTGTAAAATATGGAATATACACTGGAAATTACATTTAGCTAGACAGTAGAATGATTAATTATCAGGAGGACATTTGAACACTGATCCAGCTTAGAAATAAGCAAGCCTCTCCCTATGCCTCCATCGTTTATTATTTTGAGAATTTTGCCTATCATTAACATTGCATTGGTTGTGCCAACTCTATTTCTGCTCTGTTTCCTGCATTTTTACTACCTCACAGTATTCATTTGTTTAAATTTCACCACAAGTTTATTTATCCATTCTACTATGGATAGATATTTGGATTATTTCCACTGATATATACACATCAGTGCTGGCATAATTAGTTTTGTTTATTCTTCTGTTTCATATAATATCATCTCTCTATGGCATATAATAAGAACTTGAATTTTTTAGTTGTGATATGTTTATATTTAATACACATAGATGGAAATAGATATGCCAATTTCTATGTCCACCAGCAGTGAATGAAAATTCCATTGCTCTAGATCTTTGGAAATTTGTATTTTCAAAGATTTTATTGCTTAAAAATCTATGAAATATTTGAAGTAGTTGGTATCACATTTTAGTCTCAGCTTGCTGTTTCCTAGAAAGTGGAGGTCTGATATTGTGTCTGTGTTTCCTGGTCATTTAGAATTTCTATTTTTTATTCTTCCTCAGCATTTTCCCTTACTCTATGCAGATTTTTCTTTCTTATTGATTTCTAGGTGTTTTTTAATCAGCTTACAAATTCCTACCCACTTAAGCATTTTATATTCTGATCTGTGGCATTTTTTCCTACCCTGTGACTTTTGAAAAATACAAGCTTATTTTTTTAATTTAGCTGAAGTCTTTTAATGAACCCAACATGGCCTAAATACTAAAATGTCACCACATATTATTAAGCAGAATTATGGAACAATTTAAAATGCTAACAAGTACTTCTTGTCATATGTGTGAAATATTTACAAGGGATACAGAAGAGAATTGTTAACAATGACAGTCTGGGACATCTAGTGGTACAGGGTGACTTGTATTCTTCCAGACAGTGGCTAAACTGAGATTCAAGCTTACTTTCTTACTTTTTAAATCTGATCAATTGACCTGATGATTGATTTTTTTAGACCAGCTCTTGCCTTGAACTTGAGCTCACCATTCTCAGCCCCTGCGAACTAAGATTAGAGGCCTGTGCCACTACAGCTGGCTCAAGCTTTCTTAAATAATCATGTCATGGGCAAAATGCAAATTAAAAAGGAATGTAGCTTGTTTCTCCGTCCTGTGGTTTCAATGTGTGCCACAAATCTATGTTGGCATCAACTTTCAAAAATAACATCACTGAGCTAGGAAACCTGAAGAATTAATAGTATTATTGTAAAAATAGATAAAAGGATCCTGGTAAAAGGATGTTTGGAGGACCCGTTTCTCTGTCTTGGGTTTGTGTACATTCTTTGACCCTCTGCTTTCTACCATGGGTGATGCAACAGCAGAAGACTCTCAGGGAACTGAAGATGTCTTACGAGAAGTGAGTATCTTTCATTTACTCTTCATGTACCTCTGCGTTTTCATTTGTAAAGTGCTGGTGATACAACATTGCTCTGGATTATTGTATCAGTCACGGTTCTCTAGAGTCACAGAACAAATGGGTAGTCTCTATATAGTTAGGGAATTTGTTGATGATTATAGTCTGTAGTCCAACTCCCCAACAATGGTCATCAGCAGCTGTGGATGGAAGTCCAAGGATCTAGCAGTTGCTCAGTCCCAGAAGGCAAGCAGACAAAGAAGAGAGAGTGAGTCTTCCTTCTTCCAGTGTTCTTATGTAGGTCTCCAGCAGAGGGTGTGGCCCAGATTAAAGGTGTGTGTGTAATGCCTTTAATCCCAGATGACCTTGAACTCAGAGATCTCCCTGTCTTAATCTTCTGGAATTCATAGCCACTATGCTTCAAGATCTCCATGCCAAGATCTAGGTCAGAAATTTGTATCTCTCGGACTCCTGATTAGGATCACAGGTGAGCCTTCCAATTCTGGATTGTAGTTCATTCCAGATATAGTCAAGTTGACAACCAGGAATAGCCACTACAACTACAGGAAGTGGATTTTCCATAGATGGCTAGAATAGCATAGTCTATCCCATATGTTTTTTAATACTGTAATTGTGCCTCCTCCCCAAGAGTCATAAACTATATCCCTTCCCCTTAACTGGCTGAGATATGATGGGAGTGAACCAATGAGGACATATATAACTATAGAGCTTATTCATAGATATATCTTATAGAATATGGGTCTAGGGTCTTCAGAAAATGAGCACACAATCCAAAACATTTCCACAAGACAAAATGTTTTCCTTTTGCAGAAAGGTCCAATAACTGTGCTAAATCAAGCAAGGCAGCACACCCAGCAGAAATCCCTCTGGGAATTAATTCCTAATGCAAATGGATCCTTTGTCTCACCATGACTCCCCAGAACTTGGCCTCGCATTATTCTTTCACAATTGCAGTTTCTTGGGGGGGGGAATGAAATTTGAGCATATATTTTGTTTTCAAGAAGTGCTGACCCCGCAGGAATTAGAATTTTACCAAATAGCTTCTTTACAATTTCTCTTGAATGGAGTTATGTAACCCTTTAACAGACAACACAGCACAGACCTTTACATTTCCCACACTTTTTTTTGATTTTTTTAATTAGATATATTCTTTATTTACATTTCAAATGATTTCCCCTTTCCTAGATCCCATACTGTTAATACACACATGGAGACAATTTGAGAAATTTCCAGAAGATAGCTACAGATGAGGCCATAGCCTATATTGACTATGTGGTGCTGGACATGATGTAAGTAATACCTCAGAGATGAGTTCAGCCCCGGGGAGTCTGCTCCAACTACATACTCATAGTCTGAGGAAGAAATATTTAGCTGAATTGCCTTAACCCCAAACTAGGAGGGAAAATAACAAAAAGGTTGTTGTTGTTTAGACCCACAAAATGTTAGGGTGAGTTATAATGAATCAATAGATGAATAAATTAAAATATTTTAGTATCTAAGAGGAGTCGTTGGTTATAATAGATCAATGACTTCTTGTTGTCAGACTTTCTTGATCACATAACATTTGGTTTTTAAATCATATATCCAGTGCTGGGTAAAACCCTATCACATCTTGTTACTAGACTTAAAGGTTGCATCATACAGGGTCTAGAGAGATGACTCATTGGTTAAGAGCACTGACTGCTCTTCCAGAGGTCCTGAGTTCAAATCCCAGCAACCACATGTAGGCTTACAACCATCTGTAATTGGATCTGATGCCCTCTTCTGGTGTGTCTGAAGATAACTACAAGGTACTCATATAAATAAAATAAATGAAAAAAATTTTTTTAAAAGTTACATCATACTACTTCCACATGAACCATGGACTGGAGGTTGGGAAGATGGCTCAGTGATAAAGAGCTCATATTGCAATTCTAGAAGACCCAAGTTCAATTCCCAGCACCAAAGTCAGGCCCCTTATGCCTGCCTGGAACTGTGCCTCCATGGAATCTGATGCCTCTGGTTCCCAGAGGTGTCCACATCTAAGTGGTATACCCTCATAAAGACATACATAAACATGATTTAAAATAAATGTAAAAAAAAAAAAAGAACTAAAAACTCATTTGAATTCAAAGGAATGCTACGTGGATCCCACTTCTCAATGGGATGTACAGCTGCCCAGACCTTACACTGGAAATCAAAATCCAAGGTGCATCTTAAAAGCAGTCTTCACATAGAAATGCACAAAGTGATCAGGGATAGTTGTGAGAACGGAAGCCCGACACAATGTAACAGACATTAGTTATTATCAGTACTGTTCTGTAAATTCAAGACTAATAGTGTGAAAAGACAAGCAGTTTGGGTTCAGGTACGACAATCGGTGATGTCAGGAAAGCGTTCAGATATCCGGCATCCAGGCGTCCTCTACTTGACCCTATTGCATGCATGATTCTATGTTGAACTCCTCATGAGTATCATTATTATGAAGTTTATATGCTTCCATCTAGAACTTCTCTTCACTACTTTCATTTGTAAGATTGTAGTTTTGTTTTCCACCCGAATTTCCCCCGATATCATATCGTACTGATTTGTGATCTTTGTTTGTTTGGATAGTTTTTTCTTTGTGATTTTTGCCTGGCCATGGTTTGAAATGCTAATATACAGCAATCGACTCACCCCGTATTTCTGGATTCCAGTTTTCCATTGGAGCAGCGAATCCAGAGTGTGTACATTTGCAGCCTTAACAGAGCCTGTAAAATGACTGCCGATTTGTATTCCTGTTTACTGTGCAAAGACAAACACTGCTCGACCCTGTTGACAGTTGGTATCTGACACTTGGTCACCTTGTAGTTGAAAAAACAGCGAATCACTTTATTCTAATTTCCACTTTTCTGTTGTTGAAATTAGGGTATATTTTTATTTTCATTGGTCAGTCGTGGACTCCTGTCCCATTTTTTTTCTCTGATAGCTTATCTATCGTTGCTTTGATTTTGATTTTGAAAGACCTAGATTATACAACTCATAATTATTCCACATTTTGCTGGGTATTGATTATCTGTGACCATGATGAATGCATGAACTCCAAGGTAAAGATTGTTTTTCACATTAATTTTAAATTCAATTTAGAAAAAAATGAATTGTCAGGATATTTTGCTGAGGTAATTAAGATCTTTCTTACACTCAAAATCATAAATAAACTATCACATTCACTATTAATAATTTGATACATTTCTTTAGGTGTTTGATTCCACTAAAACTGTATCGTATTTAGAGACTTTAAAGCAAGATTCCATTTCCGTGTTTCAGTTCTTCAGGTCGTCTTCCCTAGTGCTTTGAAATGCTTTCTATTTCTCCATATTAAATCATCATGAATCCGTGAGACAGTTTGGGTTTTCAGCTTTTCCATAGTGCGATATTCAGAACTTCATTCAGGTTTATGTGATAAATCCTTTTTGCCTTGTACCTCCCTGCTTTTCTCTGCGTTTAATTAAAGCTTTCTATTCTGGTTTTGAGGTCCAGATAGATAAGTCACTTCATTTCAATGTTTTCATCCTTTTCAAGATTCTTGGTTATTGTGTTTGATACTTGGTTTGATGGTTTGTATATGTTTGGTCCAGGGAGTGACACTATTAGGAGGCATGGCCTTGTTGGAGTAGGTGTGTCACTGTGGGCGTAGACTTTAAGACCCTCATCCTAGCTTCCTGGAAGCCAGTATTCTGCTAGCAGCCTTCAGATGAAGATGTAGAACTCTCAGCTCCTCCTGCACCATGCCTGCCTGGACGCTGCCATGTTACCGCTTTAATGATAATGGACTGAACTTATGAACCTGTAAGCCAGCCTCAATTAAATGTTGTCCTTATAAGAGTTGCCTTAGTCATGGTGTCTGTTCACAGCAGTAAAACCCTAACTAAGACTCTTGGTTAGTTGTTTTTTCCGTGCTAGAAGTACAGGTTTGAGCCACCAACCCTGGCTGTTCCAGTTATCTTTAAGCATTTACAACTATAGGAATTTTAAAATAACTGTATGGAATCTTCTGAAATACACTGTAAATTTTTTTATTAGGGTTCCATTTCATTTATAGGTTAATTTAGCTTGTTAAATTTTTCACAACATTGAGCTGGATCTGGAGACAAAAGTCCCTGACTCAAGCTGAGATAGGAGGACTACAAGTTCAATGGCCAGCCTGAGAAAATTAGCTAGATGCCCCCCATCTCAAAATAAAAGAACAAGAAAATGGTAAAGGATGTATGTGAATAATGGAGAGTTTGTTCAATATACATGAGGTTCAATCCCCAGTACCTTAGCCTTGAACATTCACATCCATAAATATGGTATAATTTCTAGTCATAGTTTTATTTTGATTTTCAGTAAAGATTTTTTTGTACCATACCCTGCTACTTGGTTATTTATTTATGACTTCCAAAAGTCTTACAACTTTTACGGATGGAATCTTCTAAAATATTTATCAAATCTCCTGGTCTGTGCAGTAGAGCACAGACAACTGCACTTTGCCCCACTTAAGTTTATATATATGTATGTTTGTAAATATGTATGTGCATAGATATATATAAGACATACATATACATATGTATACATGCATATATACATGAATGTGTATATATACATATATAGAGATAGATAGATATACATACATATATACCCATGCATACATATATATACATACAAGGACATTGTGTGTTCCTTTTCAACTCTATATTCTATACTTAATTATTTTTATTTTAACAATATATGGATCTAATACTGTTTTAGGTAATTCCACCTACAAAGGACTAAATAGAATTCTATTATAAAAATTTTCTCCAATAAAGATTTATTACTCTGTATTCAGAAAGAAAAATGTCACTAAGTCTTATATGTAAAGCAGTATTTTTTAAGCATGGCCAACAAAAAGTATCATGTTGGGGAAGATAAATATTTACCTTAAAATTAATTCACTTTTTCTTCTAGCTCTCTGAATCAGCCTCATCCTATTTATTTATTTGCCAACTAACTCTTTCAGAATTCATCTCATCTTAGGTCGGTTTGCGCTGAAGTTCTACTTCGAGATGCTCTGTAGGATTTCTGCTTGCTGCGTCTGCTTTTGCGTGAACGTGCTTACCTCTAACGGCATCTGGATTCTGAAGCTGGCCATAACGCTACTCTTTCCTGAGATTTAACTAGTCAAGCCGAGTTTTCTTGAAACTTATCAGCAGCTCTGGAGACCTGCCCTGTTGGCTGGAATCTCACTACTTCATTTCCCTTTGTACCAGTCTTCTAATTGTTCCCTGGTGTTTCCCTTGGACCATTCAGTTCGGTGATTTCCTTCAGTGACTTGTTTATGGAGAGTTATTGATTTCTTTCCCCCAAATCTCCACATTTACCCTGGTTTATTTTCTTGTCATTGCGTATGAGTATGTGTGTGTGTATGTCTGTCTATCTGTATATGATATGCAGAAGTGTATGTATACATGTAGATTTAACTTATACATACACATGCATTACCTTATTTATCAAATGGGCCTTCATGACTTCTCAGACAACATCTGGAATAGTTTTCCTGTTACACTGTTATCAAATACACTGTGAAGCATATTTTTTTTAGTAGAGACCCAAGAGTTCATGTTTAATTAAAGAGAATATCCTCATAATATACTATTCTAACACTTCGGTATAACACTCTAACAGCACATGGGAATATTTCAGTCCATCTACATTACTGCTGACATACTCTCTCTCTCATTACTGGAAGATGCTATTGCATGCAATTTTAGGTCATTAGATGTCAGTTTCTGTGAGTGAGAGCCATGGGCACATTTTACCTACAGTAAGTACTCTATCTGTTGGATGATTTTTGTCTCACATAAGGTAAAAAGAAATGAAAGGTGACCAGATTGTAAACTGAATAAGTCCTTCCTGTCTCTCTTTTTATATCTTGCCTACATCATCTTTGCTTTATAAATCTGTGCAAGGGTGGAACATTTGCTCTCCCTGACACAGTTGGATTTATAAAGCTTCATATCAAGAAAGTTATTATTTTCTGTAGGTGGTTATGACTGGAATTTTGAAAGCTGCCTTCAGATAGATGTGGTGCTTTAACTGCATGAAATGATATTTCTCTAAGTATTGGCCTAGAAAATCAAGATCTGTCTGAAGTGTCTGATAAACCAGGACTCATATTAAGCAATATAAATAATGTACTTTCCACGAGAAATAACTACTTAACTTTGTTTTCTGGTTTAACTTTTTTTTTCTTTTATGGATTCTACTATATTATCCATAGTATGCATTGTGTAGATTGTTAACATGAGAGTGTACTTTAAATTTTAAAAACCATTTTGTGTCACTTTCTCCTATTTCATAATTCATTAACTTTTTATTTCCCTAACAATTATCCAGGGGATTATATTTTTGTAATGATTTTCTAAAAATAAATCATAAATAGTGCAAAATAGGAAATGGTTTCATTGATTAAAATACTCCACACTTGATTTTTTTTCCCACAGTCTCTCTGGATGTGAAGAGATTAATAATAGAAAAAATACTAAGTGAATCCTCTAATTTTATTTTCTTTTCATTTCTTGCTTTTATAATTGACATTTTGTGAAGATAACTATTTGAAACTTCTAGAAATAACTACATAAACAAGGCCAGAAAAATAACAACAGCAATGGTGATGTTATCACTGCAGAGTGGAGATTTCACAGGATTCCATCCCTAGAACAAGAACTACAGGCAACTAATGACCACTGGAGTATTCCTCTCCCAGAGACGAGCGCCTTCTTACTGTTTGTCCAAAGCAGCAAAGTCAGTTTCCAAAACGTAAACATGCAAACAACAAAATAAGATTCACTAGGTTCTCTTTATACACACACACACACACACATATGCATATATATACATATATATATGTATATATATATATGCATACACACATTTGTAACAAATAAAACCAAAGACAAAGAGGCCATCGTCTTATGTGGGGGGAGGTGGAGAAATGGGAGAGATGGGGTGGGGTAGCTCAGGAGAGCTGGGGGGAGGAAAGAGAGAGAAGTAACTTAATTTTATATCAATTAAAAACATTTTTTAAAAAGTCTACTGAGCCATGCATTATTAGACTCCCACTAAGTTTGAATGAGTACATTCCTCAGATGTGTGGTTATTAAATAATCATTGCCTAGGTGGGCACCCAGAGCCTTGAAGACTACAAGTTGACGTTGTTGCAAGCTCTGACCCCTCAGCTGGGTTTATGTAGGTGTCTGATGAGTGACTAGTATGGTATGCGACATATTACACGTCTGTATTTACATTGCGTGTGCCTGTTGCTACCTGAGCCTCTGAGGGAGTCTGCGGGTTCTCAGTACTGCTCACAATCATTAGTTGTTTAAGGAATCCCTGTTCTGAGCAATATAAGATTGATATCGTAAAAAGTTCCTGATCTCTCTTCTTCCCTTTCTATTGATAACATAATGAAAATAGCTAAAAAAAAATTTCTCAAGATTTTTCAAGGCCAATATGACCTTGGAAGTACCTGAACCAGATACAACATTTGCCATTGTAGTCTCTGGAGCAGCCAGAACTTTCCAGTTCTTTCTTAACCTTACTCTAGCACAGTGGTTCTTAACCTTCCTTTCTTCCCCCATTTTTTTTTATTGAATATATTCTTCATTTACATTTCAAATGTTTCCCCCACTCCCAGAAAACCCCCAACCCATCCTCCCACCTCCTGCCTCCAAGAAGATGCCCCTCCACTCAGCCTACTCCCACCTACCCCCTCTCCATTTCCCCAAGCTGGGGCATCTATCAAGCTTTGATAGGACCAGGGACCTCTCCTCTCACCGATGCCCGACAAGGCATTCCTCTGCCACAGATGTGGCTGGAACCATGTGTAACCCTTGGTTGATGACTTAGTCGGTTCTTAGCCTTCCTAATGCTGCGACCCTTTAATGCAGTTCCTCATGTTGTGGTGACCGCCAGCCATAAGATTACTTCGCTGCTACTTCATAACTAATTTTCCCAGTGTTATGAATCGTAGTATACATGTCTGACATTTCCAATGGTCTTAGGTGACCCCTGCGACAGGGGTCATTTGACCTCCAAAGGGGTCACGACCCATAAGTTGAGAACCACAGCTCTATAGCCATTTCCCTCTTTGTCTTGAGATAAGAAGAACTTGAAAGTGGTGCTGAGGGAAGTGGGCATCCCAGGACATGAGTTCATTTTCTTCGAAATCTTTCTGGCTTACTGAAGAGTTGGTTTTCCTCGAACTTGACCCCGATTCACTAGCCCCTTCCCCAGCAGTGATTAACCAGATTAAGGTGCGGTAAGCATTAAGTTACTTCAGTAGAGCCGGCTACACTCTGTGATTACTGTTGTAAACGATCAAAGGAGTGAGCAGGTTATTCTAGACATAGCAAAAGACGACACATGCAATTACAGCAGAGTTCGCGTGCTTCTCGGATTTTCGTAGTGATGTTTGTTTTCACACTGACTGACACGGGGACTTAAACTGGAACACAGCTTTGCATCACTTCCTGTTGAAATAATAAAGAGTGGTGCCTTTTCTTGATATCTTGTAGTCAATTTTCAAATTAGCTAGAATGTATAGACACAGTCCTTCATGACAGAGACACATTTAGGGCCTGAATTTTTAAAACCTACTTTAATAAGGGTTCTCAAATGCTTTGACCCCCCCTCTTCTAGTCCATTGTCCAAAGGTAGGGAAGAAAAAATAGTAAATAGGACATGGGGTGTGGACCTGTTTAGAAGTAGGTCTTTGGGGGCTATTCCAATCTCCATTGTCAGGATACCAGCAGTCCAGTTCAGTAACGTCAGGATACCAAATACAAATCAGTCACGGTGGCACAATCCAACATAAACAGCCAGGCTTCCACCGAATTGTCCCAAGTCAGAGGGAATACCCAGAACCAGCTAGGACACCAGATGTTCTCGGCTGTGCCTCTCTCAGTAGAGTGAAGATCAGCGAAGATGCTAGACCAGTGAAGCCTTACACAACGAGCTATGCAAGCACCTTGCCACTGTCTGTCGGATGATACTTACACTCTTACCAAGCATCACGCAACCTCTCATGGGTCTTGCTTCAGCTAAACATCACACGAGTCTGCATCACAGGACGCAACCAGAAATTTCCACGTCACTGATGCAGTCCCCACGCACATTGCTTCCGATTCTCCTTTTACTTCCTTCTTCTTTCCACACACTTGTGCCAAGAGGTCTCTTCTTAATCTATTTTCCATCTGGGTTTCTTTCCGGCCTGTATGTTGTCCTGTAGGCAAAGCTAAGAGGAGTAAAGATAGGATTATTCCCATTGTGATTATTACTGAAACTGACCAAACTAGGCAGGGAGTGGAGTAAGATTCCAATGCTACATGAGTTGTATAGGGTCACAGTCAGCATTTCTGTTGCTGAGATGAAACACCATGACCAAAAGCAACTTAGAGAAGAAAGGGTTTATTTTATTTTAGACACTGTAGCCCACCATCTGAGTAAGTCAGGACAGGAACTCATGACAAGAACCATGAGCTAATGTAAAGACCACAGAGGAATACTGCTTAGTGCTTGCTCCTCGTGGCTTGCTCAGCCTACTTTCTTATACAGTCTGGACCACTGGCTTTGGGTTGTCCCCATCCACAATGGGCTGGACTCTCCCACATCAATCATGGGCCAAGAAAATGCCCCACAGATTTGCTCATAGGCCAATCCTATAGAGGCAATGTCTCAATTTAGATTCCTTCGTCCCAGATGGTCCTAGCTTATGTCAAATTGATATAAGAACTAGCCAGCATATAGAGTAAACAGATTTATTAGGGTTTGTGTTGTTGTCATTTTGTGGGGATCTCTGGTTTGGTTGGGTTTAGTTAGACTTTTTTTTTCAGTCCTAGGAATTTAACTCAGTTTCTTAAGTAGGCTTAAGACATGCAAGAGGTTCATCACTGAGCTACATTTCCTGCCCTTCATATACTTTGTGTTCACAATAATACTACATTGTATTCTTGCTATCTGGGTGAGGGGCACAGACCTTTATGGCAAGACTTTACATAGGTGCTAAGGATCCAAATTTCATGTTTGATTATCAAGCACTTTACCTCTAAGCCATCTCCCCAGCCCCCATTTTTCATTCTTGAAAGAAATTTATTTTTCTGTCCTAAATGTAACATAGTAATATTCAATTTTTATAAATTTATCCCTTTTTTACTTATAGTTTAAGTTTTTCATTACTATGCTCATATGGAAATTAGTATATGCATTTTCTCTATTGTTCTCTCCTTGTAATATTTTTATGTGATTATTAGTCTGGCCTTCTTATATTGGCTGGGGACCATTCCTTTTTAAAGTACACTGAAAGAGTTAGTGTTTGATTAAAGGACAATTTCCTGTGTCTTGTTGTCTTAGTAAGATGGTTGCACAATCCTTAGGGTTCTGAACTTACACTGTGATGGGTAGAAATCCAAAATCTAAAACCAGAGAGTATACATTTCAATAAGGTCCTCAAAAGTTTTTGATACATCTGACTCTTGATCACTGATTTGCAAGTGATCCTTACAGATCTTTAGCTGAGTATAAGGAAAATGGAAGCCACTCAGAACTCTCTCCACAGCAGGAGCACCTTTGCATCTCCCATTTATCTATTTATTTTGAGTGATATTTTGTTTAACTATCTGTTCTTCTTGTTTATTTTGCTTTTGTTTTTTGGGACATGGTGTCACTATGTGTCTGTGTCTGGCCTGGACCTTGCTAGGTGAACACACTGGCTTTGAATGCACAGTGATCTGCCTGCCTCTGCCTCCCTTATGCTGGGATTAAAGGTGAGACCACTACACCTGGCAATCTTGTTTCACCTCATACCTGTTCCACAGAGATGGCCATCCATGACTCACCGGCGTGAGTTCTCCCAAGGAATGATATGCTAGCAAAAGAATAGCTGGAAGTTAAGAAATTTTGTCTTGGTGTGGGAAAACATAGTGTTTTTTCATAGAATGAGGTCTTGGCACTTGAACTGTTCCAATGCTTTAGCTTGGAGCTGAAAGGCCCATCACATGCCCATCTCCTAAACAGCCCTCAGATTGGTGCTATTGGAGGATGAATCATAATAAGAAGTCTTTGGACCATTAAAGTTGTGTCCTGAGAAGAGGAGCTTCTCTAAGGAGCTCTCAGCTTCTCCTCTCTGCTCCCTGGTTATGAGGTGACCATCTTTGTTGTACTGTATGCTACCGACACATCATGTTCCTGCCCCCAAAACAGCAGAGCTAAGTCATCCTGGACTAAAAATCCCAAGAGGAGGCCAAGTAACCCTTCGCTCTTTGTCCATTGATTGTTTCAGGAACTTGATCTAGTGAAAGATCACAATGATGAAATCAAGTGAAGTCAAACACAAGCCATTTCACTTTCTGATGATTTCCAAATCTAAGAAATGGGTGAGTATGCACACTTTGCTGTCTTTTAGCAGGTCTAACACCAGCAGTCAGGTATACCACTAAACCAAGGTATCAGTGGAGAAATCCCTACATTTTCAGACCCAATATTTAAATCTAGTTTTGTAAAACACTTTGCTTTGTAAAGTATTTTATTCCACATTCATTAGAAACAGAAAGCTACTCAGTTAGCTATCTCTAGTGATAAATATTAGTATCAATAGAAAATGAATATTTTCCAGTGTCCTGAAAATCCACAAGACTCTTAGAGAACGTCATTGTTAAGTAAATGCCACAATGTAGCATTTCACATTGAAGTTAGAAGGCTGTGGTCTTAATTTTCTAATAAACATTCTTGGGTTGGACACTTACCTGGATGTTTCTTAGTATCTTTGCCTACACAGCAAGCATAATGACACCCACCTCACAAGTCATTGTAAAGATTAATGGTTTACTGAGCCCATTACAAAATAAGCTTTCTAAGTAATTATTTTTGTTGAAGCTTTACAACTGTATGCTATATGAAACCATTGCACTATATTAATTTAAAATTTATAATAGTATTTATTTACATGTGTCTTAGTCAGGGTTTCTATTCCTGCACACAAAATAATCATGACCAAGAAGCAAGTTGGGGAGGAAAGGGTTTATTGAGCTTACACTTCCACATAGCTGTTCATCACCAAAGGAAGTCAGGACTGGAACTCAAGCAGGTCAAGAAGCAGGAGCTGATGCAGAGGTCATGGAAGGATGTTTCTTATTGGCTTGCTTCTCCTGGCTTGCTCAGCTTGCTTTCTTAAAGAACCCAAGACTACCAGCCCAGGAATGGCACCACCCACAAGGGGCCCTCCCCGCTTGATCGATAGTTGAGGAAATGCCCCACAGTTGGATCTCATGTAGGCACTTCCCCAACTGAAGCTCCTTTCTCTGTGATAACTCCAGCCTGTGTCAAGTTGACACACAAAACCAGCCATTACAACATGTAATAAGATTATTTTATCATTTTCCAGATTAAGAAACTAATGTTGAAATGGATTGCTAATAGATCAACTCAAGTACCCAGAAGGCAAAGGACATGAAGGGAAGCTTAAATATTTTGACTACATATATGAAATCATTTTGCATTAAGCCATATTAATTTTATTTATAACGAATACTTGTTTTTTTTAATCTTTATCCGAATATATTTAGTATATACACTTACAGTATACATAGAAATCACACACTATCAAAGGGTTGTCATGGATAAAATATGTTCCTATCTAGTAATGTTTGTAAAGTTTATATTCTTCTGTTCATTATTTCAGCCATCGCTACACTCCAAAGTACAATTTTATAATGATTATATGCTGTGTTCACTATGCTCCATGTAAATTTCTGTATTCTCAGCTTCCTGTGACAACAGCTGAGTAAATTTCATTCTTTCTACCTACAACCCCCAAGTGAACCTGGATTGCATTCATCTGGATCCCATATTTGTCATCATCTTTGAACTGGCTTCGTCTGTACTGTTTCTCAGTGACAGCGCAAAACAAAATTACTTCGCAGAAATTAACAAGCCCTTGTATAGGCTAAAAGTCTTCGGAGTGTATATTCTTAGACTCTCCAGGGTCAATTTGGTCGGAAAGCTGTTTGCGGTGATCAATGCCACATGGATTGTCACAACTGTGACCAATCAAATAGACTAAAATAGCAAACTGAAAGTAAAATGTTGAGCCAATCAAAGGACTTAGGTCCACTCCCGGAGTAATTGACTGTCTGTTGTGGTGTCCTTATGAACATGGTCTTCATTTATTCCATTGTGCTGATGGGGTTGACATGAGTAAAACTTAATTTAAAATTTAAGCAGAGCCGAAAGTTTTTTGACAGCTATTGGAAGTGTGTCAGCTCTCCTCCTGCTGTTATGTAGGGGCCTCGTTGTGGTTTTGACTCACTGACAATTGGAAGAAATTCGAGAATAAATTCCTCGGGCTGTCATTTCTTCTCTATTACAGCTAATCTGCGGGCAATTTAATTTGGCTTAGAAGTAGGCGAGGCTCAAAATGAGTATCATTTATTCCCAGACTGTCTAACACCATTGCTTTACTATGTTATGGGAAAAACTTATGTAGGTTACATTGGAGTAAGAAGTACGTCTCTTGAAAAAAAAAAGTTACCTAATTCCTTTTTAAATAATAGGAAAACACCAGAGGTTTCATAGCGAATTCAATTTAAAAAGGCAATTTGACTCAAAATTTCCTTCGTTAAATTTTATTTCCTTTGCCAAGAAAGAATATTTATTCTGTACTTTGCATTGTTTTCAATACCTGGGCTTAGTCTTTAAAAATATAGAACCGTAAGTAGTTATCATGCATTGACCCAAATGAAAGTTTAAGTAGAGTGTCTTTAATTTCTTGTTAAGATTTTTTTTTAATTAGATACCTAAAAGCTGGTAATCATGTGGGCATTGTTATTTGGAGATCCTAGGTTGACTGACAGGCTCATGAGAAAAATATACTGAGAAAGACTTTTGGATGGTATCTTTATGGAAAAATCAGTGTTCAGGGAATTTTCAAAGGTCAATTGAACACACATCTAACTCTCAGATCTGGCCTAGCGTGGCCAAGTTCAGACTAGCATCTTCTATTTGACACCAAGACATCCACAAAGCAAATTAAAAGTTAAGATAATGTCACCTCTAAATTGATGGGTTCTTTGTTTTGTATATAGCTACAATCTTTTTGAAAAAAAGGTTTATTTATTTTTCTTTTATGTGCAGGATTGTTTTGCCCGTGTGTATGTCTGTGTACTCCATGTATACAGTGTCTGTGGATGCCAGAAGAGGGCATTGGGTCCTCTGGAAATGGCATTACAGCTGGTTGTTGGCCACTGTGTGAGTGCTGGGAATTGAATCTGATCCTTTGGAAGGCCAGTCAGAGTTCTCAGCTGCTGAGCTATCTCTCCAAAGTTTTTAAATGAAAGAAGACATATATATATTATATATAATATATATGTTAAGTATGTAAAATTTGAAAAATATACACTGATTATGACTTGTTCATGGTCATACATTTGGAGCAAAACTAGAATTAAAATCTAATCTTTGTGGATAGGTATACTTTTCTACCAGCACCATTAGCACTGTCAAGATAAGTGAGGTCTCTTTCAAACTGATCCCTTTGTGACTGTCTGATAAAATACCAAGAATAGGAAATATTTCATTATTGATCTGGAGTCATTTAGATGAGTTAGATCTAAAAAGTGATAACTTAGGCTGGCTGTGGTGATGCCTGTCCGTGTTACCAGTGCCTGTGGGGTACAAGCAGGGGGAGTGACAGTTTGATGGCTGCACAGGAGATTCTGTTTTAATACCAAACAACAAAATGGTAGCTTTAGGCTGGGCTTGGTGATGCGTGCCTTGATCTTGGCACTTAGGAAGCACAGGTAAGTAGACCTCTGTGAGTTCTTGGTCTACATAGAGAGTTCCAGGCTAGTCAGGGTTATATAATGAGGTCCTGCTTCAAACAAAAGTTAATGTTTGCCCCCACTGTGGTGTTGTCTATAGGCTCCTGTGGTCACCCTGTAATTCATTGGAAATTTAGAATAGATGAGGCCCAAATGGTCTTTGACTTAAACTGGTTCAATTAAGATTTTCTGGCTTTCTGGTGATGGGAAAGTCACACCCTTCAGTGGAGTCAATGCTTCCAGCTCTGGGGCTTAATCTTTTCCCAGGTTAGATGTACAGCAAGACACACTCTCGACAGGCTGAGCAGACAACAGAGAAATACAACCTCCATCCAACCATGAGATCACCCGGGAAAGCCATCAACACTCCACCGTGTGCTGTTACCAAGTTGTGATATCTGATAGGTTGTTTATTGAAGACATTTTGACTCAGGGTATTTTAAACTTCATGATGACATGACTTTATCACAAGTCTCTGCATTTATGAACAAGTCACCCCCTCTTCACTTCTAATATCCTTGTGTCTGAACACTGAATTTCCTGTCTGTCCAAATCATTTCTTTGTGTCAGTTCAAACAGCCTACACAGGATTCAAAAGTTATAGTAATAACTGAACAGAAATGACTGGCGGCTGACAGGAATCTCAACGGCGCGGTTATTAAACAGTCATGGTGTAAACTATGCATATCTAATTACCTGCCACTGTACTGTTTGGGGAGTGGTCCAGAGCCATAGACAGGATGCTTGAAAGGATGAAGAATATAAAAGAATTTCTAAGATAGTGTTTCAACAAAAAAAAGGAAAGGAATTTTATCCTCTGCCTTGGTGAGCAAACAATAATGGTGGAGAACAGGTAACTTCAAGAAAACTCTCAGTCTTTGCTCTTTGAGTTTGAAAAGGAGATGCCAGGAGACCTTGCCTCATAGCTAGTATCTCATAGTTAGTAGGCTTGAGGGAGCTGTCACCATCCTGTTTGAGAAAGTTTCCCCACCCTGTGTGTTAATCCCTATAGGCAGTTCCGAGGCCAGCACAGAGTCAGCTTTGTTCCAAATACAGCAAGAGCTGCCAAACGAAAACACGTGGCCCTGGAAACCGGTTTAGCATCCCAGAGAGAGAGAGGAAATGGGGGAGTGTGAGGAAACTAGATATCAATATCTCTGTGGAATTCGTCAGCATCAACACTTTAAAGCCTTTAATCAAACGGCCTTGACTGTGGGATCTCTATGACCTGTATTTGGAAGGAGTTTATTTGGAGTATTTGGGGAGCACTTGGAAGGCAGAGGAACATAGGTCCGGAAAGCATCTCTTGACCTGATAATGTTCCATGACTAGCTAATTCTGAAACAAATCAAACTATCAAGTTCTTGCCTAAAAGTTGAATAACAGAATACTTATATCAAAACACAGTCAAAAACTCTCACCCAAACCTGAAGCTCTTTTATACCGTGACATGTCAGAAGAAAGCTCTTTTCAAAAACTGCTGCAATAAATTTCCTAAATTATTCAGGCATGTAGTCAATATCAAAGCAAGTAGAAAGAGAGACATTTCTTACAAGAAACTATTAGTCCTTCCTTGATGTACAGAAAGGAGTTTGGCTAACCATCTCCAGCTTGCCATGTTCCTTATTTAAGAGGCTACCATGAAACAAAAAACTGGCTTGGCAAACCCATCAGACCCGTGTTCTGGGTTCAATCATTTGTTAGGTAGGTTAACATTCTTGTATCTAATTCTGGCTATTTCCACCATGTATAATTTGGTTAGAGACAGAAATCACAAAATATACAAAAATTCAAATCCATGCTTACTACTGAAAAAGTCAAGCAGTGCTCTGAAAAAAATACATATACATACATAAACATGCATATGTGTGTGTGTGTGTGTGTGTGTGTGTGTGTAATTAACAGTTACTTGGCAGTACTGTCTTCATGTAAGAAATTTGTTCTAAAAGACTATAAAAATCCCAGGAATTGAAATGGAAAATTACCCGGATTGTTATCCTAAGAAAAATATACACAGATTGCCTGTATCATAGCTTATGGAAGATCTCACAGGAAGTGAGTGTTATGCAGTGTTATGCTCAGTTCAAAATATTTTTGGATGTTGAAACATGAGCAACAGGAGATAATATTTATAGCTCTCTATTGGTGGCAGGACTGTATAAGTTGGCTTTAATCAAGCAATGTCTGCCCAATTCATTTTTTCTTTCTTCTTTTTTAAGCTCCAAGATTTCTTCAGTGCATACCTAAACAATTCTATTCAAAATAGATTCTTGGTTGAAAAAGCTGATTAATTTTTGTATAATTGCATACATGGTATTCAGCTAAAGATAAAATATAAACCTTTTTACAAACAGGAAAAAGAAAAACCAGATACAGGTGGGTTTGATATAGTTTTACCCCTGAAGCTCCAGTGACATACTGCCCCACAGGGGTTACTAAGCGTATTAAGTTACTAGCCTATGAAATATTTTCCCAGGATGGCCAAAGTATATGGGAGCTCTTAGGTCTGTGTTGAAATATGTATGAAATTACAGCACTTTGAAAACACTGTGATTGATCCATAGCTCACTGGGCCATGAGGGAGAGTCACATTCAGGATGATTAATGTAGGACAGGCCAGAACATAGAAAGTGTCAGGAGAGAAAAGCCTTTATCCTTTAGGGCAGCCATATTCTCTGGTTCTTCTGTGAAGTGAACTAAAGTGCATCAAATCCCTTTTCCATCCACAAGTTTTATATCTAGTGATAGACTTAACATTCTAATTGCTATGCAGCTACACAAATATTTTGTACTTTTTCCTTAAATGTAACATAGTACAGATATCCACAAGAAGCAATAACATTCCTTTTCTGGGCTGAAATAAGGAGAATTATTTTTAATCTTAAACCAATAAACTCCAAGAAGAGTCATGTCTACGTTGGTATCAGGTTTATCAATGAGGGACATGTAGTGTTCAGCTCAACAGAGTGTACTGTTCTTGTGTTATTTGCTAAATAAGAGACTGTGGGACTGAATGTTAAATCAGAATTTTTTACAGTAACTACCAGAGGAGCTGGCCCGTTAAGGAATTGATTTCTGGTCTGCAATGCAATTCATGGTGACCAAAGTATGACTGTGTGATGACTTACACCACCAGCATTGAGTGGTTGCCATGGAGACTCAGAAGACGAGATTGCACTGATGCCTGCAGATCCTCACCTAGGACCAAGAAGGGACCAAAGAGCAAAGACCAGTAGGCTTGCTTTGGGTTTCTCATCTCCAGCCCCAATATTTGGCATTTGGGAGATGTTTCAAAAGTCAATAGTTCTTTCAGATCATATGAAGATATCAGCGATAAAAAGGAAAATTTTGTTAGCTTCACCCACAGTTCAAAAGGTTACATTTATTTACTACTATCAGAACTCCAAGAAGGGGCATGAAAGTATCTAGATGAGAATGGTCCAACCTGAAAACCATCCAGGGGACTACAAATCAACCAAAGCAATGGGGAGCATCAGAATTTGGACTAGAGAGTCAAGAAACTATCAAAAGATCTAGAGGAACAGCATAGTAAACTTTGTAGAGCCGCTTTGAAAAAAAAAATTTGGCAGTACATTTTAGGAACCAGACAACATTATCTCTGAAACCTTTTCTGCTCAGTACACAGCTCAAAGAAGAAAAAGGTTCTATTTGCAACAAGGTTTTATGGCAGTGAGCTTGGCCCACGTGTACAAAAACATGGGAGGGTCTATAATGTTCACACTGGGAAATAGAAAAATAAGATCACAGTGTTTGGCAGACTGTCACTGGGAAATCATTCAAAGCATACGTGCGGAGACTAGGGAGCGCTGTAAAAAAAATATTAAATGAGAAATGTGAAGCATGCCCATGCTCTATAACAATATAAGTATGTGTTTATTTATGGGTGTGAGACGAGAGCAGAAAAAAAATAAAAACAGGTGTCCTTAAGTGGAGAAGATTCAGGCTAAATGCTCAGAGCTGTAAATGCATGGTTATAACACCAAATGAATGCAAATATCTCATTCTAAACCTACAAGCACTTTTATCTTCAGACTTGCAAAAGAACAAGAAGAATAGACCTGAAAATGATCCTTAAAGCTGCATCGTCGTTTCTCAGTACAATCTCTCTAGCCAGGGTCCTTGATGCTTTTTTTTTTTAATTAACATCAACATGTATTGATTGCAGATGATACACACATAAATGAAAAGGAGTAATAATTATTTCTTTCCCTACAGTCTTTCACTTGGTACCAACCCTACTCTTATTCCTCTTTCTGGTCTACAAAAGAAAGGTACTACTATGAATATCATGCCCCCCCCCAAAAAAAATCTGAATTTTTAAGCAAATGCCTTTTGTTGGATTCTTTCCTTTCTCTACAACCCGTTGTTCAGCTAGCAGCATCTACCTTTTTAATTTTTTTGAAAAAAAATTAGGATCAATTTTAGCACTATTTCTTGTAGAGCAAGTGCTAAGGAGCAGATAAGAAAGGTATCTAGTCTGACTTTATACAAGTACAAAAGCTGAGACCCAGGGAAACAATTTATTGAAACTTTCACAGCTCTTGGGCGACAAGTCTGAGAAACCACTGCGCAGACTTCATGGTCTTTATCCAACACCAACATGTGTGTTACCAGCAGGACCACACTTTCAGGGAGTAATTCAACCTCGGAGGCCAAGAACGGGCTTGATTTTCACAGTTCCATGGTCGCATTCTGTCAAGCACTGTGATCGTTATCAGGTTTCAGACCTATACTTGCCCATCACCCCCTTGATCCTTGGCCTTCTGAATCTGTCTCTAGTGTGTGGGATTGACTCCTTAGGCAATGCCACAGGAGCATATCAGCCTAAGTAGTCTACAGCTACTTTAATCCCACCCTCCCCCTCCCTCCCGCTCCGCCCTCCTCTGCCCCCTCCCTCCCCCTCCCACGTACCATCTACCCCATGAGGTGTTTCAACCGAATGCCCCAAAGTGCAACTGTGTTCCCACTATGAGGTTATTCCTGGATGAACTCCAGGAGCACCCAGCTGGCCACAACCACCATTTACTTCAGAGGATCCCAATTAACAGTAACTGAGCTCACGTTTCTTAGAAAGCCATTCTGGTCTTCAGATGGATAATTTCATGTGACAGTAACTTTTGGAGAAACCCATTGTCAAAACAAGTAAACTATGAAGTGGGGATTCCTGAAATACTTGTTGAGTTCCCCTTGGCTGTCTTCATGTTACACTCTTTATCCTTTCTTATCAGTTTCTCTGACTACACAGCTCTCTTTTTTTATAATGACAGGAGGTTTGCGTGCCTTGTATTTGTGGCGGCTCAAGAGCCTGTACCAACACTCGTGTGGCTCCGATGAAGGCCTCAGTGCAGAGGAAATTGCAATCGCTGAATAGAAAATAAAATGGTGGATGGGAAGTCAGAGAGAAGAAAGGGGCCAGGATTACTCTTTCATAACAAACACATCTTGGGGATTAAATTATGGTCCCACAAAATCCACCTTAGTATCCTCCAAGGATGATGCCTCCCATGACCCAGTCAACTCCTACCAGGGTCCATACTTCCAGGGTCCCATACCCCTAAGCTTGCCCACCCCGGGCACCAAGCTTCCAACATGGGAAACTTTGGAGTCTAAAGCAAATTCAGCTTAATGGCCACCAGGCATGCCTTAGCCAGATTCCCACCAAAGAGATTAAGTATCTCCTTATCTTTACCCTGCCACTCAAAAAGGAAACAACCAAGAATCTCTTACTCTCTCAACTAGGGGAGCTGGGTTAGAATCCTAACCTTGACTCACACCATCCCATCCATCTCATTCCAACAACCAAGGTTTTTAAATATATCCCGGCAGCATCTAATTCAGAACGTATACAATTAACTGACTGGCACGTTACACAGCATATATCCATGCTCAGACAATGGCAGAGGATGGTGTAAGCACCTTTCACTTTCCCTCCTCAATAAAAGCTGATGTTTAGCCACTTTCAATCCTGCCCTCCCTCCATGCCAGGTCCCCTCTATTCTCTGTGTCCTTCACCATGTGTATTCCTAACACGAGCAAGTGCCACCTTCTGCTCTCCATGTTTCCATCCAGTACCACTAATCACTGTATGACGCTGGCAGCCACTACATTGTCTGTGCTCTCTGACCTCAGCCTGCTGTGTTCTAGCGGCAGTATCTTATTCTCCCCTACTGGACCAAAATCCCCATAGTGACTATCTAAGTTTTCCATATGATAAAGGAAGCACATGGTCGGCCCGTCTTCCTTGCTGGCAACAGATGACCTATCCTCCTATAACAAAGGTCACCCCTGTTTTCTCTCTTGAAAATTATCATCTGCCCTTATACATAGAGCAAGATCATGATTATGGCTTTGGCTTTCTCTTCTTCTTTTACGAAACTTAACCAGAATAAGATGCTGGAATTCCTCTTCCACCGTGCACATGCTCACCTTCTTTAGTCTCTAGAATGTCATTCACTTTTCTATGTACTCAAATTCTGCCCATCCTTTAGTATCCTGATTAAAACTCTATATGCTCCATGAGCTTCCTATGATTATTGCACCCCACTTTTCTTAAAATAAAAAAAAAACAGAGCTCTCTGCTTTATTCGTAGGATTCACTCCATGTTTTATGACATCGTTTGTCTGCATTTTTACTTCCTCAGAGCATACGAGTCCCTTAAGCGAGCACAAGCAGGAGTCACACATTTGTAGATTCTTAAAAACTTATTATTGATACAGTCCATCACCAAAGGCCAGGAAAGGTTTAGAAGACCCTGTCTGCTCTTTTCTCTGTCTTTGAAGTTTCTTTGAAGTGAAAGGAACCTTTACTCAAAGAAAGTGTCCCCAGAGAGACAGGTCAGGGAGGGCCAGGCCCTGTGTGCTCCAGCAAGAATTCCTGGAACTCTGGAGACAGCAGAGGGAGAAGAGCTCGCTTAAAGGGGGATCGATGAAGCTTTGCCTTCTACTGTTGCTAAATGATGTCATGACCCTGTGAGTTTCTCTGGGGTGAACGGTCACTTCAGTACCAATTTCTAGGTTTAGCAAATTTTGACAATGATTGGTAATTTACTAATCACCATTATGCATCCATGTGCTTTGTGTTACATAGCTCAAGTTGTAGTGGCTTCAGAAGCCAGAAAAAAAACGAGTATCTGAGAAGAGCATGCATGTGCATCTATATCTGGGCATATCTGGGTACCTATGTGTGCTTTTATTTTAATGGTCTTTATTGATTTGGAACTTTTACCTCCGTACTGCTCGCTACTATTAAGGAATGGACTTCCAGTCTTCTACAAAACTAACATAATTCACAGAGCCCCGTTAGCTATTAGTATTATCTCCTAATTCAGTATGGGACTAAACTCTAGCATAACTGGAGGTTACATAAGTTCTATAACAAAATAATTAGCATGCTGGGTCACTTATGGCATGTTCCTTAGACATGATGCTAACCCTCAACACTTCAGAAACTTCTTTCTGCGTGAAATGGTCTAGACCTGAATCCTGAATCCTGAAAGGTCCCTTACTCCTCTCTTTATGAAGCAGTGACATCTGCTGCTCAGTATAGCTAGTCCTGGGGGCTCTTGTAAGCCAGCAGCTTCTCTTGCTGTGTGCTGAGCCAGAGTCTCATCCTCCTCGCCATATGCACAGACTGCTCATGGCGACACCTCGGGAACTTGGCAGGCTGGAGCCCACCGCCTCTGCACCGTCTCTTTCTTCTACAATCATTCTGTCAGAAACTGCTTCCTCTTTACCAACATGAACTGTTTCCTTTGAACTTGTTACTTGGTCTCAGTTCCATCCGCAGAGACATACACAAGTAGCTCTGCCCCCCTATGTGACAATTCTCTGGACAGACAGATGTGGCATCCTTTCCCAGGTTTTCTGTCTCTACTAACGCCTTCACTTCCTCCAGTTACTTGGATGTTATTTCAGATCCTTCTTCACACCCATCCTATGTTATGGATATGCTCCTGCTGATACAGGCTAGGGAGGAAAGGTGTGAACTGCACGACCGATCCAACAGTTACAAAAGTCATTTAGGTGTCTGACGATATTGATGTAATGCAGAAGGAACTAGTATGGAAGAAAGCAAGCCTGGGTCACTGGGCAATACATGAATCTTCCCTCTACTTCACACCGTTATTTCCCAAAGTAGAAAATGAACCTTAAAGTCATAACTACCCATTGATCTGCTCTGAGGCTGAATGAAGTTCAGCAAGGTGTTTATGGGAGAAAACTTGGGTGTTTTTCCCTGCTCCTCAGCATAGGAGACTTCACATCGTAACCAGTGCTGCAAGGTTAGGTAAACAGATACAAGAAATGATGACCGAGGGTACTCAAAGAGTGGAAGACTCCACATTGTAATCAGTGCTACTGGGCTAGGCAAACAGATACAAGAAACAATGACCAGAAAGGAGAAAAGTTAGAAACAGAAAAACCCACGTGTTTTAAATTAACTCCAAAACAGTTTCTTAATGTCTGGGCCAATTTTATGCCGAGCCCTATGTGCTGTACCCAGATCCAGTGTCTGACATATAAAAGGAGATTAGTGTTTATTGGATGAATGAACTTCATATAGATCAAAATATACATACTGTGATGGAGGAAAACATCAGAAAGTTAGTATTACAGTGACATTTCCTGTGTGAAATATGATATAAAAAGCCCCAGTGTAGCAGATGGTAAGCCATGCTTACCTTGCACGGTACATTTAATGGCCTGAAAGAAACTATGCTTTCAGCAATTTTTATTCATTTGGAAGCTGCTGGCTCCCTGTTATATGCATATATATATATATATATATATATATATATATATATTCCTCTTCTGTGTAAACGTCATTAGCACACATTTATTTTTAGTGACCAATTATGTTTAAGAGTAGGTACTAAGAACGCAAATGTAAATTGCAATTTCTTCTCTAGAAGAGTTTATGATACAGTCAGACCACTAATGAACAAAAGCGATCACTAAAAACACAAAAGAATCGTACAGAGGATGGCTGGTGCGTCACTCCAGGCAATGCCCACACACAGTGTAGTTCACGCTGAACGGAAGCCTACCTAGTGTACGTGATCCAAGCCAGGCATTTTTGAAAGCTATTATTCCCTTTCCAGTTTGATCAAAATGCCTAAAAGAGGGTAAGAAAAAAGAAGAAGTCCGAATGTATTTGAACGAACTTTGAGACAGTTGGCACTGCAGTTACCAAACACATGGCATTTAAAGAATTAAAAGTGTTCCTGTGAGGAAAACATTCTGTATTCTGGAGTGTGCTGGGACCTTCATCAAGTGATTGCATTTTTCCCCGTTGATTGGCTTGTTAGAGTAACCTATCTTTGCTTGATTTCCTCATTTGCATAATGAAGAAAAGAGTAAGTGTGCAGTCTAAATAATAGAATTGTCACAGGATGATATGAAGTGGTTGAAGAGCGAACCCTTTGAAGAACGTTACTATGCAAATGCAAGTCACGTGGCTATGGTTAGGGATGGTCCATTCCTGTGTCTGTCCAAAGAGCCCACATGTGAACCAACTGAATCTCTCCTCCGCAGCTTAATGGTGCAGTATTACTATGAATACTGAATTTGAGTGACTGTATATTTATATACAGAGGGAAGCTTGTCACTGAGCGTCCTAGAGTCCCACGTCATTTTTAGAAGCAGACCTTTATAAAGAGGAATGAGTGGTTTTCCAGAGCAGAGAGGCTGCTTCAGTCGAATCTGATGGGTGTCTCTAACCATACATCTACACTACCCTAGGATACTCTGGGACAGTAGTTGTCCTCTCTGCTCATGCTATGGTCTCTCTCCAGCTAATGAACACTGAACTTCCCCAGGTGTCTCCTGACCCCAAACTAATGGTCTTATCTGCACAGTCCATGTATCAACTCAATATCCCACAAGACGACAATTTTAGCATAAAATCAGGACTCAAATCTTAATCTGGAGCCAACAAGACAACCCTTCCAGAGGCATTGTTTACAAAATAAATGAAATCTTAAGATCTCTCAAAGTATGCTTATGCAGAGTACAGTTTCTTTTCTGATTATGTTTAAAACTCAATCTGAATTAGGTGTTTTAAAATGTTGTGTGTAAGGTGTTTTGGTAAGGGGACATAGTTGTTAAGGTGACTCCCTGGTTGCTGGTGGCTCCATTATGTTAGTATTTGCATTGTGGATGTTGGTGTGGTCATTGTGAAGGCAATACTTTCCCTTTGTAGCACACAGCCTTGGTAGCACTTTAAGCTTTCTGCCTAGAGGGCCCTAATATCATATTCCTTCCCTAGACTCCAAAAATATCCCCAAGATTTTCCACAGCTCACATTCTCCAAATAAAAATAAAAACTAGCTGACCTAATCCTTTTTGTTTGTTTAGGTATTTTTCCATGACTGACAAAAGTGGGCATTATATAACTGTTTTCTTCCAACAAATGTTGTCCTTAAATGATAAGTTACATTTCCATTTAAAATTCTATATATTAAAAAAAGATATGGAAAATATAATTTCTACTATAAATTTCTATTTATAATTATACATTTATTATAGAAATTTTTAGGGGTCAGATCTAGGACCTTGCACATGACTGGGAAACGTTACACCTACAATATGACTACACAGACTAAAGAGATTGTTCCATGGCCATAGCCTCTACCACAGCACCACAAGACCTGAGTTCAGATCCCAGGCCCCATGTAAAGAGCTGGGTGGGGCATCACCACAATGAGAGGTGGAAACTGAAGGATAACTTGGGACTGCAGGCTGTCAGTGTAATTCCAAATTCAGTGAGAGACATCCCATGGCCTCTGTGCAAGCACTCATACATTTGCGCACACATACACACAGAGAGAAAGATGTAGGGAGGAGTTGGATGCTAAAACACTGAGTGAAGCAAGTTGAGGAAGACAGGGTTTATGACCCATGCTGCACTCCATCTGAGAGAAGTCATGGTAGAGCCTCTGGGCAGGAACCAGGGAAACAAAAGCCCTGAATGAGTACTGCTTCTTGGTTTGCTCCTTGTGGCTTACACAGCCAGGTTTCTTATACAATCCAAGACCACCTGCCCAGGGTGGCATTGTCCTGGGTACCACATCTATCATTAATCAAGAAAATGTCCCCGAGATTTGCCCACAAGCCAATCTGATGGGAACATTTTCTCAATGTAATTCCTCTTCTGAGATGACTGTAGTTTGTGTCAAGCTGATAGAAACAAAACAACAAAATGCCATCCAGTTTAGTGTATATATACCACACACACACCACACTCATACATATGCAAATGCACACACACACACACACACACGCACATTACATACTACACGTGCACATACCACGCTTACATACACACATACATATTCACACAGACAAAGCTTATACAGACACACACAGATCAAACTTATACATATGGACACACATATCACACTTACCCACACACACACATACCACACACACACATACACATACACACACATGCACACAGATAATGGCTAAAGATAAAATAAATACTCTTCTCCAATGATTGCTAAACAACATATTATCTAAGAAGAAATACACATTCCCCAGTATTAAGCTGGACATAACAACCCAGTAGGAGGAAAAGGGTTGCTAAAGCAATCAAAAGAACCACAAACTATATATGCAGCTGGAGCCATGGGTCCCCCATGTGTATTCTTTAGTTCTTAGAGAGACAACTAGGAAGGGGGATAACATTTGAAATGCAAATAAACAAAATAACCAATTAAATTTTTAAAAAAAAGAAAAAAAGAAATACAATATTTATAATTTTAGCAATATGCTACCCATTTTCCTAGGTAATATTCAGTGAAATTAATTATAATAGCCCAAGGCATCTTTGCTCTGTGGAGTCTCTAAGTCTCTCTCTGTTCTGAAGCACGTGTCACTTTAATTATCTCTCAGTTTTATATCACTAGGTCTTCGTCTCATTATGTTAAGTGGTGGCTTAAAACGCTGTGGCCCGGTCTGACAATTAGAATCCATGGTGACAAAGGATCCTCCAATAATTTGTTTAAATAAGTGCAAATGAATATATAAAGATGGATCGCACAGTTAAGCAAGTGATGGGGTACAGTTTTGTGCTGCCGTGTGACTTGTAAGATCACTTTCCGCACCCGGAGCATCTGTTTTCACAGAGCAGATGACACTGGATCACAGGTGGACTCGTGTCTGGTCACACATGGTATTTATGTCACATGTTGCAACAGAAGTTCTCAAATCCAACTGAACACTCTCTGTATTTCCAAAGTCCTCCGCTGCTAAGGTCCACCTGCACATATAATCCATGTGCTTTTTATTAGACCTTGCATCATGGAAGATGTACCTCATTTAGACAGAGCAAGTTGTTCAGTTCAAATGGGGATTTTTGGGAAAAAAGGTCATAACCCAATCAAAAAAAATAACTAAATAAATGACTCAATCAAGGTCTCTTTCTTCTCATTAGCTTTTTCAGAATCTTCTACATGACGAACTCCACATAAAACTACCACACGTAAAATTACAAACCTTGGCAAGGTATTATGTTGTTAAGTATCTCTCCTCCTGAAGGAAAGTTAAGATGGGTCAAAAAAATTAAGTAATATTCAGAAGAACAGTGGAATTCCTAAAGGTTTTATTTTGATAAAGTGATCTGGATAATTTATTGCGGGTAATTAGTATCATTGGAATTTTTGTTAATCTGGATTTTGAATTTGGGGAACCATACTCATGAGACAGGACAAATCCACCATTTTTCCTTAAAACTAGACTTCCCGAGGAGACCCCGACACATTCAACAGGACACTAGTTGAAAGGGTCTCCTCTATACTGGGACCAAGATGGCCATGAATATTTCTCACACTCTTATATTTTGATGAATTCCATGATAAATAAAATTTACTATTAAGTTCTGTTTAAGGAAAATTTGTCAAATCCCAAGGAGACTGAGAAAAACTTTCACTGTATGTGTAGTGGAGATAATATTTGCATGAAAATGAATACCTCAGCAAAAGGAAAGAAAGAACAAATCATGAGAGTTCTGGAAGGGAGACTATGCAAGGCTTCAAAAAGAAATGTGTTAGACGCCTGGAGGTTAGCCCTGTAGCCATAAAACAGAGAAGGGAGTATTGAGGGAATAATGAAAAGGCACATATCAATGATACAGGATAATAGCGTTGTTTTTTTATAAAGACTATTTACCAACAGAGCAAGTAAATGTGTGGAGACAGAAAAGGAAGATGCTAACAGAATCCATGTGATGAGGAGGAGGACTGTCAGAGGGAAGAGCGGACAGGCATGAGCAGGTTGGAGATGGGGAGGAGTAGAGGGAGGAAGCTCTAGGAAGTAGGTACGAGAATGTTATAACGACTCCTATTACTACATATGCACATTTAAAAGGCCAACAACACCACTAATAGTAACAAAGTTGCTCTTTAGTTCTTAAAATGGAGGGACACTCGAGTGAGAAGATGATGAATATCATCAGATAGTTGCTGCAGTTAAAAAAAAAAATCAAACGGAAATGAGAGAGAAAGAACTGTTTCAGAAAAATCAATGCCTGAAAATAAAGAACTTTCTCTTATGGAATGGCCACAGCACAGAATATTTCAATCCTCTTGTGCTAAAAACAAACAAACAAAAAAAAAACAAAAACAAAACCCCTAAATCAACAATGGTCAACTTGCATACCTTATAAACTCTGAGGTCATGGCTAATAATGCACATGAAGAACTGCACTGTCAAGATGGCTGACCGACCAATGTATACAAAGACTGGGAACTGAAAGCTGGTCTAATCACATGTCCAGCAACCTAAAAAGAATCTATAAGGTTGTTGTGGGTGTGTGGGGCGGTGAGGGAGGTCAGCAAGGTACATAAGACAGCACAACTGATTTCTTTATATTTTTAATTTTTTATTACTTAATGTTTTGAGGTTATCATATAATCATATCAATTTCTCCTTAACTGAGTTATTTTAACAATAACTGTAATGGAGGACAAGGGCTACAAAAAAAAATTACTCCTTCCATGTACTTTTTGTTTGGTTTGTTTTTCTGCTTTCTGGGAAGTTACTTTCAGTTCAGAATTGGGCAGCTAAGCTTTCTTGATGTTTGCAGAACAAATCATACAAAGAGTTTGCGTGAGCCCCAATTTCCGCATCTGAAAAATGGGCATGGAAGGGTATTCACTTGACAAACATGCTATGCAAAATAACTTGCTCATAACTGGTCAGCAATTAATATTAGAGAAAGATGGAGTAATTAGCGAACACTCTACAGCCCTACCCATTGAAATGAGACTATTCTAGTCACAACACCTGCCAGGGTGGGGCAGGTATGGAATCTAGCTAAAGTATTTCCTAAGAACCTTTTGTAGAAGATGAAATAAAAGATGAAACAGTTGAAGACAATTACTACACTGGATCTATTTCACCATAATATCCAACAAGTTTTTAAAAGTTATTTATTTATTGTATAGGAAGGAAACAGGCCTTTATGAATGCATGTACAGGCCAATTTCATACAAAAATTAAACATACCTCCAAAGGAAAATATAACCTACTCTCACAAAGTATTCCTTCTTAGTAAACTGCAGGTGCTTTTATTACTAAAAGGGTTTTCTTAGTTTTCTTTACCTAGAGCATTATGTAATAAACAGGCAGACATTTTCTGTAATCATCCCGATAAAATAAATAATCATTTGAAATAGGAAATTGTTTCACTGAAGGAAAAGAAATCTAAACTTTGAGTAAGTGGTACTACTGTAGTCTTTGTTGTTAGTCAATATATTGAGTAGAAGAGCAAAACACGACCGTGTTGCAAAAAGTTGCTATTGTATCCTACATCTGTACAGAGGATTCTCAGAATACACCAATTGTTAACCAGCACTATCAAATGCACCCCTGTGAGTTCTACAGAATGCAGGAGCCGCAGGATAGCAATAACTTGCTGCCCTGCGGTTAAGCATCCTCAATGTTATGGTCACAGCTGCTGTTTTCTTAACAAGAAAGAGGGACTCCCTAAAATGGTGATCCCACAAAGATCACAGGCTCCGCAACACCGGGCCCGTGCAGAAAAATGAAACGAGAGGGGTTTAATGAGCTCATAAATCCTAAGAGATCTAAATTCACTGAAGAACAAAATCAAGTGCTAGGATGCTTTATGACGTACACTCTAAGACCAAGGCCCCGTTTCCCCCTTGATGGACTGCATCCTCAAAAGCACGAGGAGAAACGAGTCTCTAGATAGTAGTTCTAGGTCTCTGGGACAGAATGCTGTATTAACAGCGACTTAGGAGAGGAACAAGAATTTCACAATGGAAAACGAAATACCTTGAACCAAAACAGATTCACACTAGAATAAAAGATCAAAGAATGGAGATTTGAAAGGGGAAAACAAAAATTCTACAGACAACTTGAAAAACGTTATTTGGGCAAATGTTTCGGTAGCACCCGGAGGTCAGTGCGCCTTGATGAAACTCGTGTCACTCCAGAGAAATATGGGTGTGATTGTGGGGCAGTTCAGGGAGAAAGCAGTCCCTTGAAGAGTAGAAGGCATGTGGAGACCTATAAATGATAGTTCTAATGATCTGAAGCTGGGAGCCTTGAAGTCTGATATATAGACGGAACAAGGACCAGAGAGAGGCCTGGGATGGGCTGCGGTGGGAGAGAGCAGCGGAGGACACAGAATCAAAAGTGAGAATGGTATACTGAACTCTTGAAGGAAAACAAAGCCACGGGAAAGAAGCGTGGACAACGGAATGACACAGAAACAAAAAAGCGACTGATAGGAACAAATTTAAAAAAACAAAAAAATACAAAAAAAACAAAACAAAACAAACAAACAAACAAAAAAACAAAAAACAAAATGAAGTTGGCTACTGAAAACGCTAGGAGCTCCAAAGGAAAACAAACGATGTAGAGGGATTGTAGGGGCCAAGACTAGTCTACCCATATATTCCAGATTGTTCTTTCTGGAAAAAAAATGACCTGACAGTAGAAAAGGAATTTTACAAAGATTGATGGGCATAGTAAGAGAAGATGAATATTATCAATATATTACATATATATTTAAATGCCATGACATAATCCATTATTATATGTAATTATTAAAGCTATTTTTAAAAAAAAGAAAGAAAAAGAAAAGAAGGTTCAGTGTTACTAGATCAGGGTTCATGCTTTGGAGAGGCAGGGGAGGGAAGCTTCCCAATTGAGACAGACAGGAAGGATTCGTAAAGTTTTATTTCTGGAGGAACTGCAGACGCCAGTGTCTGGAGAACCAGGTAGAGGGGACCTTTTGTGGAACAACCTGAGGCCTTATACACCCCACAGGAGAAGCCATAGCTCATTCCCTACTCGGGAGAAGAAGAGGTCAATAGGGGGGGACACTCTTCATTCCCAGGATCAGGTCACGGCACAGATCATTCACAGATCACGAGCCACCCCATTCCAGGTGAGACTTTGACCTCTGCCTCCATTTGCAACATTTGGATAATTATAAATTAAATTTAATGAGGATGCAAGAATGGTTTCTACATGATGGAGCTAAAAGTTGTCAGACTGTTTCCCCTACTAGCATAGTTTTCTTCTTCTTCTTCTTCTTCTTCTTCTTCTTCTTCTTCTTCTTCTTCTTCTTCTTCTTCTTCTTCTTCTTCTTCTTCTTCTTCTTCTTCTTCTTCTTCTTCTTCTATCTTCATGTTCTTCCCAGTAAATGTATGACAGATCTGGAAAGACAGGTATTCTAGGGTGAAGTCTAGAATAAAGTGAAGAGAACAGATTCTCACTAATGTAGGAGATATGAAATGCTAGGAGAACCTATCCTGTCTCCTGGGAAGACTTTTATACATGGTTAACATACATACATCCATTTCTATTCCTGCACTCAACACACACAAACACACATTGATTTCTTTCATATGCTTGCATATGCTATATAATACTCATGCAAGATTTTTTGCCTTTATGCAGTATTTGAAGTTGAAAACTTATCTCTAGACCATAGAAACTCTGATATACCAGATAATACCATATTATCCTAAGAGAGGATGTACACAAAATATTACACAAAATATTTGGATTGAGTCATTTTTGTGGGTTCCTATCCACAATAGGAGAGGGTTTTACCAGATGATCTCTATCACTTCTTCCACCCCTCAAAGTTCCACACTTACGTTAGACATCTCCAAGTGACCTTTAAATTTCCAGACCATTCTGAACTGTAAAAATTACTTTATCTAGTGCTTGAATCACTAAGTCTCTTTCTCCTTTCCCATGCTTTTAAGGTGATGTTTTGTTCTAAAGTCGATGCTTGTAGTATAATTTTTAAAGTAATCTGTCAGGTTTTTTTTTATTAAAGATAAGAAAGATCTGAAATTATGGATCTAGCATGACTGACCTGGCTTTCAAGGTGAGGGCTGAGTGGGCTGTGCAACAAAGGCAACTTTCCATCCTCTTTAGATTGTAACTCTTGGTTCTACAATGGCTTTGTTATGCAGCAATATACAAAAAGATAAGATTTTAAAAACATTTTAAATGATTTATTTATTTTATGGGCGTTGGAGTTTCTCTTGATAAATTCATTTTCACTGCATGTATACATGGAGACCAGAAGAGGGCACCGAATAGATTCCCTGGAACAACAGTTACAGATTGTGAGCCACCAGGGGGGTGCTTGGAACCAAACCCAGGTTCTTTATGAGAGCAACACATTATTTTAACAACTAAATCCACCACCAAGACAGGTATTTTAAGGTAATGATTTTGTCGTACTTATGTGTATAATATGTAGCATTAAAAGATTCTCCACAGCTGAGAGATTATTGACCATTAGATGAACCATATCATACAGGCACATGCGTAAAGAGATGAATGGTCAACAGTCACACACCCTGTTGAAAACCTACTGAGTGCCAGGTAAGTGTCCCACATGGGTTCTCTGACCAACCGCCTGCTGTCAGACATTGCCAGTGTGCTGACTCTTTCCATCATGGTTTTCCTGCTGTCTACACAGCTTGTCTAGATGTATACCAACTTGTCTGTGTGTCCTGCTGCTCTCTGCTCTCCTCCAACCAGCTCTCATATTCCCTGTTGGCTGTCTATCTCAGCTTCTAATGCTTGGCACAGGAATCTCTCACCGGTTGTAGATGAAAATTCCTGGCTTGAATTTCCCTGGTCGTTTCCCTTCTGTGATTATTCTAAAACTGGCTCTGATGCCACAAAACCATGGATAAATGACATGACTTCTTCATGTGTTGGTGTATTCTCTATACCTTCCTCTGGTTCCACAGATCTCCTATGTGACCTTGAAAGTCAACTCTGGTGTTTTCTCTCGCTAACATTCAGACTTTGAAACGTGTGGCACATGCTGGCCCTTTATCTGTGGTCCCATGTTAGGCAACTCATCCTTCAGTAACGGCTTTACATCCTTCATCGGCTTGCCAGGTGTCCATGGTAACCCAAAAGGTCCTGAAGCAGCATCTCACTCACCTCTCAGTCTTGTCTTCTAAGGATAGAGTCTGAAATAAAATGCACGCTTCACTAGGTCCAGCCCAAGTGTGTGACTATATTTGTCATGATGGCTATTCCACTGTTAAAGGTCACAGTCTTAGAACTATCTTAGAGTGGAGGTCAGGTTCAGAATAATTTCATCTTTTCTATGTATAATATGAATTCTTTTCTGCTACTACTTTTTTTTGTTGTCTTTCCTTTGGGTTTTGTGAAATTAAATATTTTAAATTTTCCTCTGTGGTGCGTGGGGAATTTTTCTTTGTTATAAACATTTGCCTGCCTTAGTAGGAAACAAGGGTTCATTTAAAATATATTTAAATATGGTTAGCAATGCACAAAACCCCCCAGCACTGCATCTTAATGGTTTAACTTCCAACAGTTTGTAAACATATATTTTTTTTCTAATTCAGTTTTCATGGTTTTTATATTTATTTGTACTTTCAATTATGTGTATGCCTGGTGTCTGTATACAGTTATGTGCATATGTCTGTAGGCATATGCCAAAAGAGGGTATTAGATCTTCTGGAACTGGAGTTACAAGCTGTGTTGAGTGCAGGGAACCAAAGACCAGTTGTCCCCGAGAGTCCTAGGAGTTCTTAACCGCTAAGCTCCTTCTCTCACCTTTTGAACATCTCTTCATATTTTTATTAGAATTTTTTAAATTCAGCAGAATCCGTCATAGGTAGAGATTTCTAACCCACTCCTGAAATAAGCCATTTTTATATTTACTTGAAGTTTCTCCAGTTTGTTCATGTGACAAATTTGGGAGGAGGATGCATATGGATATATTGAGCATTCTTATTTAAGGAGCAAGGGCAGAAGTGTAGCGATGGATCTGTGACTCAGAATGCTTCCTGCTTTTGCATGCATGCTCAAGTGCGCGCGCACACACACACACACCCACAAAGAGAATCTTTAAAAACCTTCTGTAAAGGAGCAGCCTCACTGATGGACAGAAAGCCTGCTAATTTAGGTAAGAACACAAACACTGTAATACTGTATGCACTTATCCTTGGAAAAGAACTTGATGAGTTAAATATGATAACCAGATTTATTGTTTATATCCCTCTATTTGTTGTCAAAAACTGGACTAGAATAATAATTTTTACAATAACTGGAGTATCATTCTGGTGAGGCACATTTTTCTGCTAAAAGGTAGTTTGCTTATTTCAGACTTTGTGATTAAGTTAAATGTTGTGAATTGTTTTTTTTTCTCAAATTAGTTTTGTAGAGTTGATGTATTTACTCAACAAACTGAATAGCAATAATATTTCTCTACTTACAAATAAAGTTAATAAATATCACTTAATGGATCCAGTGATTTCTCCACAACATTTTTTTCCTCACTGATTATTGCTATGATACCTGTTAGCAGATGGTAAAACTAATTAAAAGTGGGGAGTGAATATGAACCCAAGCCCCCAATGGAAACCCCCTTGATGATCATCAGTTCTAATACAAGAAACTTTCTACCTCACATATTTCCCTAAGTAACATTAGAAGATAGTTCCAGTTTATTGGAGAGGAAAGTAAGGCTATGGAAGATAAATCCCTCACTTCATTCCTCTTAAAATGCCTGTTTTCCTTTTATTAATCTCATGATTATCAGCTTTCAGTTATTCTCCAGTGAGAGTACTGGAGCAGATAAAATGTGGTGTTTGTATGAAAACCCTTTCTGATGTGGATGTATGGTGGGCATCAACTCAAAGCTTCTTAGACTACAGTGCAAGACGTTTTTGCTTTGTTCCCATCTTTGGTGGAATGTTTGGTCTTTGCAGTATAAAAATTAAATGTAAGGGGATGGAGAGGTGGCTTAGCAGTTAAGAACACTTGCTGCCCTTGCATCGTACCAGGGTTCACCTCTCAGCACACACATGCTGCTTCATGAAAGTCTAACTCCAGGTGGAGAGGATCCCATAGCCTCTGATGACCTCTGTGGGCATCGGGCGTACACACGGTATTCTTATTGCACATGTGAAGAAAGAATTATACACATCAAAGAAAAGTAAATTTCTTTTCACAAATTAAACTGGAACATCTCTAGCAATGGCTTGTTGTCACGGAATTCTTCAGTGAAAGTAAGGTCTTCCCAGTTACTTCTGTATGGTTACCATATTTCATGGTCTAGATCCATCACTGATGGGATCCTGACAGGAGTGGTTTTGATCTAACACGTGGGGCTTGAGAGAAAGGCTGGTTTGTGGGAGCGTATTGATCAAGACTCTATTCATGAAACATTATATTGTGTTCCTTAGAGAGAGAAATAGAATTCTCTGAATTCACAGCCACCTGAGAGAGCTTTTTTATTGGTGAGTGGAATTCTAAGTATCATGTAGATAAATCATCAACTTTTTCTCAGATCCATCCCATAATTTGAGATGCCATTGAGTACAATCGGGGCTGGAAATCGATGAATGGATAGAGCATATCAACATAGGTTGTTCTTCATCTATGACAGACAGAGTGTGGGAAGTAGATTCACATTAATTTTTAATAAGATTCACAAATAACATCCCTCTAGGGCACAGGGAAAAGAAACGGCAGTGAGAAGAGAGTTTACTCTAAAATACATTAAAAACCGACATCAAATATACATCAAAATGCATATCAAAAGTGCTCACAAGTATTGTCCAAATGGCACGCACAGAGAGCATTGATCTGCTTATAATGTGTCTCAGGGAGAGTGCACTGGCCACACACAGCTCACCATCTGTGGCTCTCCATTAGCACTCAGCCGACTTGGCCCCTTCTGTAAGCTTACTTCCACACACCTGCTCTCTGCCTTCCCAGCATGTGTGGAAAATCACTGTTGTGAACAAATGCTCCTGCCCATTCTCTGTCCAACAATGAATTATGATGGATAGCATCCTTTGTTGTTTAAGAACTGGCTTACAGAAAACTTACAAGGTTTGTGTGAGAGGTGGGTTCTAACTGAAGACAAGGGAGAAGGGTTTTGCTTCTACAAAAGGGCATTGCAAAACGGTACCATTAATATGAGCCAAGCAGTGTTTGTGTGATAGTAGTAGACCTTGCCCTTTTGTTACAGGGTATTAGTTCTGTCTTTTGCTAAAGTGAAGGCGGATACTGTCATATTAGAGGTAGTCTCTTTATCATTTTTTTTGGGTGTATACACTTGTGTGTCTAGAATACATCCTTAATTTTGCATGGGTGGCAGGGATCCAAAGTTAGGTCTTCAAGATTTACATATTATACCATCTTATCTACCAGTGGAAGCTCATTTGATGCTTTTGTTTTATCTTTCTCCCACTGTCTAACATAGCTCTTAATAGGTAGTGAATGCTTAGTGAATGTTTCTGCAGCTGTAGTAGGAGGTGTGTTGAGTATCTCAGTGGGTACATGAGACAAGACTTATGTATGTGATGCCTCTCATGAGTATATTAATAACTCTTATCAAACTTAAAAGCTAATGAACTCACTTCTGATTGTTACTGAGTCAAGACTCAAAGGGAGGGTAAGAAATGGGTCTCATCTCCAGGAAGTTATCATTACCATCAGACATGTGAGGTTTTTCTATTTAATTACATGCATTATGTGTTTTGTAAGAAACTCACACACACACACACACACACACATACACACACTGTATATTTCAAACACTGGTAGTATGTGTAATATTTAACTAGAAGATGTTTATCAGTACCTAGGGTGTATCAGATGTTATGACAGTTGTTGAAGATTTTGACAAGCATCAAGACATAATACTGTCTCCAAGGACTTGGCAGACTACTATGGAGGTAACAGAGAAATAATCAGCAACTTACATGCAGGATCAAAGAATTCTTTATGAGCTGGATATTGTGCAAGGTGCCATGATGAACATGAATGAAAGGCCGCACCTTCCTTTAAAAGGCTCATACAATAACAATAACAATCATAGTAAATAGTGCATACAGGTCCATCAAAAATTATGGGAATGGAGAGAATATGTGTGTGCATCGAGAAGTTGAAATATTTCAGCCAGAATATGGAAAGTCTGTTTGACATTGAGAACTAGGTTAAAAGGGCTATGGTTTGGCTCATCAGATACAATCAATAATTATTCTGATTGAGTACAATGTAATTATAACTGCATTGTGGTGGGTGGGTTTTCCATCTCTTCCTCTGTGTCCTGAAGAACAAACTATTTTGTTATGCTCTAGTTAGGACAATAACTGTTCCTTTTTATTAGAAGTCAAGTTTTGTAAATTTAACATATGGATGCTAGCCTCCAACACACAGGTGTAGCCTCCAACACACATGTGCTAGCCTCCAACGCACCACAGGTGTAGCCTCTGGTGCTATACACTGATGATATACACTGATGCTAGTATATCAATTGTATCAAAATTTTCTACCGATGTTGGGCTGTTGCTGGGATGTAACTTTCTAGAATTCGGTAAAACTGGACGCCAGAAAAATCCCTAACAAACAGAGATCAGGTCTTTTTAGAAACTTTTCCTCTAATCAACAACAACAGCATTTGAATCTCTACGGAAGCAACAAAGCAGCCAGGATTGCCATGGTTAAGAATTTCAAAACCCGGTAGGTTAAATACCTAGATGGAATATCACCACTGTCCTTACTGGGCCAATTATTTAACAAAAGTACAATGGCAAACTTTCAGCAGAGAGAGGTCATTTGCACCCAATGGATGGCAAAAGCCTGCTTGTGAAACATTCCCAAATGACCCACAGAATGCAGAAGTGCCTACCTCCAACTTCGTCAGATGACCAGTAGCTCCCAGCAGTTAGGTACCAAACCTTCTGAAAGAAGATCACGAGACCCTGATAGCCCCTTATCTTCAGAGAGGTGAGAAGTATCACACCTTTATGAAATAGCTGACCAAGGTAAATGGTGTGTGGTGGTCAAAGCAGACATGAAGCGGAGGGCATCAGTGGATAGTGCTCTGATTGACCAAGAGAGGGAACAACGATTCCAGCACATTGTAAAGCTTGGAGATTCATGGTTTCTTTTTAAAGTAGAGCAGAAAAGACAAAATTGCAGAGGAACTATGATTTATTGTCAGCCTCCCCAGATAAATCTTTAGGGGTATTTAATCTGGGCTGTGGAAGACTTTCAGCATTTTTCAGCCAATCAGAAATAAATATGATCAGACATGATTAATTTTTAGGGGCTGTTTAAGGGCCTATGAAGCAAGTAGAAGCAATGGTTAATTTGTTCCTTTCCAAGATCTCTTCGATGTATTTAATGACAGTTCAAGATGAGCATGTTGCAGTTTCAGTGTCCTGGTTCTGACTAGTGTGTGCCTGATTGTGCGCTAGCCTTGGGTAACAGTGACCTGTAGCTGAGATGATCCCACCAAACTGAACTGCAGTGATCTCCTTCATTTGCATCTTATATATTAGGAAAAATACAGTGGCTACCTGATATTAGCGAGGTTGATCTTTACAAACAAGGGCTATTCAGCAGGATATAATAACCTGAAATGCACCTGATAAGGTATCTTCACCATATATAAAGTCAAACTGCTTGAGAAGGAGAGCCGTCATATATGCACAGGTGTGAATTCTGATCCCATCCCTCAGCCACCAGAACAAGCAGATAAAAAGTTCATAAGGATACAGAGAACATGAACAACATCATGTATCTACTCAGTAGTCTAAAACACTACGTGGCACAGAATTCAGTAAGCATATGGGATATTACTTAAATAGACCATTATGTGGGTGTATGATGACTTTTACATATTAAAATAATTGAAGTCATACAGAGTAGACACTCCAACCATGATGAAGTTTAGAGACATGATTAGGAGTAATAGGCTACTCAATTATAATGGCTTTTTTAAGAAGAAGGGATTTTGAGGCAAGAGCATTCCTGCATCATTACCCTTTTAAAAATGTGAATAAAAATTAGGAACAAATACAAATAATTTATAAAATAAATAAATTCCACTGTTGATGGGCTGAGGTGTATCTTAATAGAGTATTTGCCTAATGTGCATGGTTCTGGGTTCAGTTCCAGCACCACATAAGTGAAATGTCATCATAACACTGAGGTAGGATAGTGATCAAAAGTTCAGTGTCTTGGTTAACTCTCTGTCCCTTCCCTATACTGTATCCTATCTCTCTTTCCCATATTTGCTAAAAATCTCCATCCCTTGAATGCCTACTCTCTGTTTTCATATTAGCTCCTCTCCACTATCTCCCTTCCCTTAAAGCTCCTCCCAACCCAAATCTGTCATTCTGTAGTCTCCTTACTTCTTTCTGTAGTGTTCCAATTAATAACCCAAATCTAAAGATTGGAAGTTAAGGTCTACAAAGGAGATAGAACATGTAGCACTTACCTTTCTGGGTTTAGGACTACCTCATTTTATTCATTTAACTGCAAATTTCATTTAAAAAAATTTCTTTATAGCCTAACCAAATTGAAAAACATGTAAAAAGCATAAACATACTATTTTGTAAGCTAACCAAATATGTAATGGGGGAGGAAGAATTAAAGGGAGAGAAAAAGAGAGGGGGAGGGAGAGAGAGTATGTGTGCTGCAGGAACCCAGACCCGTCGTCTTTATGTAAACGTTGGGGGCTATATGCCCAGGAGTGGTATAACAGGATCCTCCGGGAGTGTCATGCCCAGTTTTCTGAGGAACCGCCAGACTGCTTTCCAGAGTGGTTGTACCAGCTTGCAATCCCACCAGCAGTGGAGGAGTGTTCCTCTTTCTCCACATCCTCACCAACACCTGCTGTCTCCTGTGTTTTTGATCTTAGCCATTCTGACTGGTGTGAGGTGGAGTCTCAGGGTTGTTTTGATTTGCATTTCCCTAATGACTAAGGATGTTGAACATTTCTTTAGGTGCTTCTCAGCCATTCGATATTCTTCAGGTGAGAACTCTTTGTTTAGCTCTGTACCCCATTTTTTAATAGGGTTATTTGGCTCTCTGGAGTCTAACTTCTTGAGTTCTTTGTATATATTGGATATTAGCCCTCTGTCGGATGTAGGGTCGGTAAAGTTCCCCGGCATGCAATAAGGACACATGCTCCACTATGTTCATAGCAGCCTTATTTATAATAGCCAGAAGCTGGAAAGAACCCAGATGTCCCTCAACAGAGGAATGGATTCAGAAGATGTGGTATATTTACACAATGGAATACTACTCTGCAATTAAAAACAATGAATTCACGAAATTCCTAGGCAAATGGTCAGAACTTGAAAATATCATCCTTAGTGAGGTAACCCAATCACAAAAGAACACACATGGTATGCAGTCACTGATAAGGGGATATTAACCCAGAATCTCGGAAAACCCTAGACACAATTCACATATCAATAGATTTCTAAGAAGATGGAAGGAGAGACCCCTGGTCCTGGAAAGACTGGATGTAGGGGAACGCCAGGACAGAGAAGCAGGAGGGGGTTGAATGGGGAACAGGGGGAGGGAAGAGGGCTTATTGGACTTTTGGTGAAGGAGGAACTGGGAAAGGGGAAATCATTGGGAATGTAAATAAAAAAATATAGAAAATTTAAAAAAAGAGGAAAAAAAATAACGTCGGAGGCTGTGTAGCTGCAGAAGCATCTCCTGCAGGAGGACCTAATTGAGGACTGCCTGAGAGAGGAAGGATTGCTGGTGCAAACAAAACCAGTCGATCAGGAACTGCTGTTTAGAAGAGATGCTTTCTTGGGACTAATGGCGGTGTGGGAGGAGGGTATTAAAGGAGCTTGCAGCAGTGCTCAGAGGAGCTTGTTGGGGGCATTTCTCACCTGCTCCCGGAGGAGTTTGTGTTATTGACTCTGCGCCAACTTGTCCAGAACCCCCAAGAGCAGGTAGGGTCGGGTGGAGAGCTATCCGGGGCACAGGCAACAAGAGGAACAGGGAGAGGGAGGGAGGAGGAGGGAGGAGGGAGGAGGGAGAGGGAAGAGGAAGGAGGGAAGAGGGAGAGGGAGAGGGAGAGGGAAAGGGAGAGAATGCTGATCCTGAAAGCCAGGAATTATTAAACAAAACTCTAGTACCAGGTGGAAAATATGTCCTTCTGAGTTGTCAAAGAGATCCCAAAGGCCTTGCCTTCCTTTTGGTTGTCCACCAGAGCCAACTGATAAGACACTATTGCTGAAGACACAACACATATTTGTTGCCAGATATAGAAAAGTCTAACTAGAGTTGGCCTGAAAACTTCCTTCCTACCGGCTGGCTTTCATGGTGCCAGAAGATGCTGCACAGGGTTCTGCAGCAGAAAAAGACATCCATGAAGCCCAAACCAGCCATAAACCTGTGAACTACAATATCAGTCTGCCAGACAAGATATGCTAACCTGTGCAATTAAGGCTCAACTTTTACGGGAGTAACGAACTGCTCTCTGATTCAACTCCCCTAGAGGGAACCCATGCTTGGTGCTGTAATCCTGGTCAAATGCCCATGGCTGAGGAGGTCTTAAGCTGTAAGGGCAAGCTCACTATTGTTTAGCTAACTTGTCATGGCTCCAAGCTGCGTTCTAAATATTTATATTTACCCTTGTAGATAAGTGCTACTCAGAGAAAACTCTTTGATGTGAAAAGGCTGTCCAAGATGCTAAGAATGCATGGTAGTTAAGACCTCAATCTGAAACAGCCCATTTATGGTATTGCTCAAAGGTTCAAAGATCATTAAATATGGAGATGGCAGGTGATGTGGTGTGGTATGGTGTGGTGGTTTGGATAGGAATGGCCTCCACAGTCTCATATATTTGAATGCCTACTCATAAGGGAGTGGCTCTACTTGAGAAGGACCAGGAGGTGTGGCCTTGTTGGAGTAGATGTGGCCTTGTTGGAGAAAACGCATCACTGGGTATGATTTGGGGGGTTTCAGAAGCCCAAGCCAGGCCCAGTGGCTCTCTCTCTTCCTGTTCATGATGCCTACAGATCTGGTGTAAATCTCTCAGCTCCTTCTCCAGCACCTTGCCCTGCTGCCGCCATGCTTCCCACCCTGCTGATAATGGACTGAACCTCTGAAAGCCTAAGCCAGCCCCCACTAAATGTTTTCCTAACTAAATAAGCCTTGCTATGGTCATGGTGTCTCTTAACAACAATAGACTAGTAACTAAGACAGGTAGGCTGGTGATAGAAAGAATGTAAGAGCTGGAAGACAGGGAGAAGGACATGCCACAACTGCACTCATAACCTTATAGTAGCTGTGGCTTCTCTAACTGACCTGCACAGGACTGGGTCTCTCAACAACCAATCATGGATTGTTAAGCGGTCCTGTAGAACTATTGGTTACTGATGGAGTCTGGAAGAGGGGCAGTCATTGATTTCAATTATTTATCAACCGAGGAGCACACCTGGCTCCAATGGATAAGTATTAACAAACAAACAAACAACAACAGCACCAAACCCCACAGACATGAAAGGGACGTTGTAAGGGAGGGGATATAGTAGTGATAGGAGGAAGACTAGAAGCATTATAGCAATAAGAATACACTTTATCTGTGTATAAAACTGTCAAAGAAGAGATTCAGTGAGAGTTATATAAAAAAAGAATTTCAAGGTCATCCTTGACTATACGGTTAGCCTGGGCTACATAAGACCCATTTCAAAGCAAACAATAAACCAAAAAATATAACAATTGCCCATATCTCATATTTATATAATTCATTTTACAATCCTTTTCACTAAACCATATTTTAAAAAATGATTTCAGTGTTATCCAACTGAGTTATCCAGGGATAATGGAAGCAGATAACAAGGTCCTGGTCCATCCACTGAATTTAGTCATCATTCTTAAAATAGACAGAGACTTGTTGAAACGTATGCATTCAGGTAGTTTTCTATTTGGTAGTGGTACAGGGAAGACACAGTATCTCTGATGTCCCATACATCTGGTTTGCCACAGAAGCATGTCTCCTCTTAATGGCAGGATTGATTTCACTAGCACTAAGACTGTGACACTGGGAATAATTTAGCTTTATCTTCAGTATATGTCTTCAAGTGTTTTAAAGATTTTAGTAGACATTGCTTCCATGTCTTTGCTTGCTCTCATAAAATAGATCATTTTAATTGAGGAATAACTCTACAAAATAAGAATCATCTCTAGAGAACCTGGTTGGCTAACGCTATAATACATACACAGTGCTAGGCAACAATTTAAAATAGATCTGTGAGCAATCTGAAATGACATGAAAATATGTTCCTACAGAACTATTGGGTGAAACACAAGTTTTTAAATCCGTAATACAATTCCAGTTATATAAAAATAATGTTAATTATATTCACGTGAATGAAAAGACAGATACTCAACCAGAGCTTGGATCAAGAGAAAGAAAGTGTACCAGAATGTTATCTATGTGCATCACCAGTTGATAGAATCTACAGGCATGTTCTCTTTTGTTTCTCTATTGTCTATTGTTCGAATAATAAAAACCTAAATTTCTTTTGAACTCTAGAATGGCTAACTTTGGAGTGAAGAGAAACCATTTGGATGAGTAAAATTCAGAAATATCATGCTAGGCTTACTTCCTAGAAATGGAGAGGTAAAGTTTGGCTTCTATGTATTTTATTTTGGGCAGATTCAAAAGTAGTTAAATTTGATTTTATTTCCATATTCGTAACATAATTTGGTTTTGAAAGAAGTTCATGTTCCCGTCTCTCTGATCATCACTTTTGTCACGGACTTAATATAAAATGTGATTTTAATTTAAATTCTGAAGTCAAATAGAAGCTAGATTGCTTGCCTTCTTTTCTAAAGCAGCATACTTCTAAGATTAGAGGTTCCGGATGACTCTTTTGAAGGAGAAATGGTTTATATGTTTTTCTCCATTTGTACTAATGACAACATCGTGTTTTGGTTGGTATCTACCACATGAAATTGAATGCAAAAAGACTTGATTAAAAAATAAAATAAAATTACTGTCTATCATATCCGTAAATACTGAAAAAAGCCAAAGTTACATTTTGGACTATGTTAACACAACAATAACAAAACCAGCTAGGAAAGTTGTGAAATCATTACTCTCCAGTGTTTGAATGATACCTAATCAAAATTCTGTGATGTGGTTTGCCAAGCAGACAGCTGGGAACACAGTGCTATCCTGCTTAGATTTCTAATTCATAATACATTGGGTTGACTTTTGTTTGGAGTTAGCACACTAATTTGTTTTCTTTCCTTCTCCACACTCCCCCTACCCAGTACTGGGGATTGACCTTACATTCTTGTACATATGGTTGGCAAGTGCTCCACCACTGAGCTATATCACCAGGCCCTCTAAATTTCTCTATTAAAAAATGTGTTTGTGTCTAGGTGATTGAGTACATTTGGGTGGGTGGGTGGTCACTTTAAGTGACATTTCTTGGGTATTCCAATCATCTTTGAGATAAGGTCTCTCACTGGTCTCAAGTTTGCCTAGATCTGCTTGTGTTTCTCTGTCTTTCTATCTGGGATTACAAGAACTCATGCTGCCATGCCTAAATTTTTACATGGGTTCTGGGGACCAAAGACGGGTCGTTGAACTTCAGAGTAAGCACTTAATGACAATGCAGGCAAATCTCCTACATTCTTCTCCTCTAGGTTTCTTAAGACCAACAAAGAACACAACTTGTTCCCACACTTTAAAGTTAAAATATTTTATACCAAAAACATGGAGTGAGGAGCAGAATCTGGAGTTAGTACATTCGTTGGCCTGATAATACTCTTGTTAACAGTATTATTTTTATTCTCACGTTTGTGGTATTGTCATTTAAAATCAGTGAAGTTTAAGTTAATAACATTTTTAATGACAAAAAAATGTTCATTTACTTTGATTTGGCACTTGGTCAGCTGGATTTCTCTTTGCATCATGAATAGATAGATGATAGACAGATAGATAGATAGATAGATAGATAGATAGATAGATAGATAATAGATGACAGATAGATAATAGATAGATAGATAGATAGATAGATAGATAGATAGATAGATAGATAGATAGATAGATAGATAGACAGATAGATAATATATAGCAATAGATAGATAGATAGATAGATAGATAGATAGATAGATAGATAGATAGATAGATAGATAGATAGATAGATATAGATAGATAATAGACGACAGATAATATATAGAGATAGATAGATAGATAGATAGATAGATAGATAATAGACGACAGATAATATATAGAGATAGATAGATAGATAGATAATAGATGACAGATAATATATAGAGATAGATAGATAAATAGATAGATAGATAGATAATAGATGATAGATAGATAGATAGATAGATAGATAGATAGATAGATAGATAGATAGACAGACAGATAGATAGATATAGACAGACAGATAATGTGGTTCTTTCTGGATTGGCTAACAAATGTATGGAACAGTGGCATCCTAGGCTGCAGCTGTCCCATCTCTAGAGAAAGTTCTTCAGGCATCATGTTATTTCCTTTGCCATCAACTTCAATTTCTGTTTAGGGCACACTTTCCCTATGGCTCCGTGTTAATCATCTACTTAATCTGCAAACTCTTCATATTTACATGCTTTCTTCACCCAACCCTTGACCCCCAGCTCCTTTCCCTTTAACCTACTTTTTCTACTATTTCTATTGTAATAGAAATTACAGTATAATTTCTACCATATATACTCTAATTTCTACTGTATAGAAATTTCTTCTATAATAAAGAGATTCATGTATTTTCTTCATTTGCTGTTCAAAAGCTATTCTATTCACTTAGAGTATAACCTTCATGAAGAATAGAATCATTGTCTTTTATATGTTGATTATTATTCCCAAGTGTCTAAAAGACCTCTGGCTTATTATAAGTACTTAATGTGAGTTAGGATAGCTATTTAAAATCACATGGTGTATAAATGGAATGCCATCATTATCCCACTGTTTTAGAATATAGGTGATGTATCATATCTACAGCTTAAACCATAATTTTTTGTACTGTTTGCTGAATACTAGTAATACCCCAGAACATGGTATTTCTTTTACTCCTATTGTTTTCCCATTTGAGACAGGGTCTTACTCCATAGTCCAAGCTAGTCTTCAACTCACACCAATCCTCTTGCCTCTGGCTTTCACATGTTAAGATGACAGGTGTGAGCCACAATGCCCAGATAGAACCTATGCTTTCTATTCAAAAAATCAAAAATTATTTTTCCACAGAGAATACTGGTTAATTTTTTGAGTTTAAGGTCATGGTAAAATCAGTGGACATTTTTAGTAAGATTTTTTTTCTAACTCTTCATTCTATGTCATAGAGATATAGATGTTTTAAAGGGGATATTTTATCTTGAAAACATCTCTTTGGTCAGTCCTACAGACTAACAAATCATACCATTCACTACTGTAGACATATGTCTATCTGCAAGAATCAAGGGAAGGAAGAAATGTGAGAAAGAGAAAAGAATAGAGCTGGATCAGAGTTGGAGAAGGCGCACAGCCAGTCAGAGGAGCATAGAGGCTCATATCTGGAGACACTATTAGATCATCTTGTAGTTATGTGGAAAGGCAATGCAATTGGAATGGAGACTGATAGAAGGACTGATCACTCCTATCTGTATCCCTTGGATATTCTTATAGTCCCAGTAGCTCCAGAGTGGCCTAATTAAAGGAGGTTTAAAAGAACAGCACAGAACATGTGTTTAGATATTCCCAAGTAGCTTGTCTAAGCAACAATAGAAGGATCTGTGTGGGTCAAGATGATGGATGATCTAAGTGCAGTCTGATGAATGCCTTGGGATGGACAGAGAGCTAATACAGGAGAGTCAGTGGTTTGTAAATAAATCTTTTACCAACATCTTGGATGAATCTGACCTTTGCAGTGACGGAGCAGATGACAGAATGATGTGTGGGTTCCAAGAGCTAGATCTAAGGGAAGTTTTGAAATAAAATTTTAATAGCGAACGAAGAACAAAATCCACCAGCACCTACATCCTGTGATATTTTGTATTTTACTAAACAGAATGATTCACCATATATATACATAGCAAATACATATTTGTTTCTTAGAATACATACCTTTAGGCATATCAAATAACTCAAATATATACATCTCAACAAAACCAGAGTTATATTACACTATAAAATAATATTGTGATTCTCTATATTGAAGTCTATTTTTTCAAAAGGAAAAAAATCCTTTCAACTTGAATCTTTTCTGTCTCATCTTTTGAAATTTTTGGTGTGCTTTTTAGTTAACTATTATAATATTTTATGAACTTAAGATAACCCCCCAAGAACTTGTAGCCTTCTTTTTGATTGGCATGTATTAATTGTAAGTATTAATGAGTTGTGTGTGGTGTTTTAGCACATTCATACAGTGTGCGCTGGTCAAATCCAGACGCTCTGACTCTCATGTAATCCCTTCCTTCAGGCGTCCTTCATCTCCTGTAATCAGTCTTCATTAGTCAGGGTCAACTCTTTTTAGGCCTCCACATCATATAAGTGACCATGGGGGAACCTAGTTATCTAGTTTCTGTGCCCAGCTTATTTAACTTAATGTCTTCTGGTTCCACGCATTTGCTGCGAATGACAGATATCATCCTTTATGGCTGAATAACAAAAGCAAGTTTTCTCCCTAAGCAGAGAGGTGATACAGCCCAGAGAGTACCAGCACAGAACCAGGAGTCACAAGACCTGAGCCTAAAGGCAGTTTTGCCAATGGTTGGCTAAAGCATGCCGATGAAACCAGTAAGTTACACGGGCTTCGGTTGTCAGCTCTTGTGGAAGAACAGGGTGGCAACTTGTATTCTGTGAATTGTAGTTCTTCTCTTCATGCATTCTCTGTGCAGAGGGCAGATGGCTTTTATATAGCTTAATATAGCTGGAGAATATCTTTTTTTGATTAATGGCAAATTCACAAATTTACCTAATGTCTTTTACTATAACTTTCCAGGTCATTCCTTTTCATTCTGAGCCACCTTGCTCTAAATATACTTTAACTCACATCAGTTCTTTACTTTGAAGACTATTCCTTTTGCCTCTCATGAAAGATGCCTCTCAAACAAAAGAAGATGGTCTTTGAGATTGCTAAGGGGGTTTCGTGAAGGCCAGGGTGGGGTCAGCCATTATAAGTCTCATTGAGGAATTAGTCACTGATAGCTATGGATTGAATACATGATAGAAAACCCTTGCATCTCCTTAGCTATTTCATGCCCCTCATACTGGTTACCACCACTCCTTAGTGTTTCTCTTTATGTAGAGCACAGATAGAGCTAATGTGCTACCTAGACTCAATCCAGTTCTTGTTGTCTACTAATACATCCCTGTCTGTTATAGAGCTTCAGCTCTTTCCCCAGCCTCTACAGAGAAGTCATTTATTCCATTCTACCTTAAACACCTGCTGACATGTTCCTCTAAGCATAGATTGTAGTCAATTTTTCATTTTTGTTAGGGCATTTCTAGGACAAGAGTACACTACCATAAGGAATGATTCATTCTCCTATGGAATGCTTCTAAAAGCAGAGTTTTACGTGTGTGTGTGTGTGTGTGTGTGTGTGTGTGTGTGTGTGTGTGTTCTGGGAGATAACTTGTCAGTAATCTGGTATCAAAATTTCTGGATGTGATTAGAGTCAAGGCATATATTGCCAAAGCAGAGAGTCAGAAATACACCAGTTTCCATGACAGCATATAACAATAAACAATGCCTACATTGGCAAGAAATACCTAGATTTCTGCTAGCTGTAGCTGCTTCCTTTTGAGTTGTCTACTATGAAAGTTTAGATTGGGAATTTATTTGCTTAAGACAGGAATTGGCATACAAGAAGGCTTTAAGGAATGTTATCCATCACTATATTCAAATAACAGAAACCTAAATAACAGGAAACCTAGTCAATAAACCTGATTTGTTCATTTCAAGTGTTCCAAGAAGGATGCCCTAAGTGGATGGTTTCAACTCTATTACAAACAGGCTAATGTGGAAGCTCACCAGAAGACAGAGAGAGGGTGTAGAGTTGGATGGGAGAGGAGGTAGGGAGGATCTGAAAATGGAGAAACAATGATCAGAATCTATAGTAGGAAAATATTTTAAATTAAGAATGATTTATATTATTCATGTGTATGCCATGTGTTGTGTACTCCAGGTGCTCTTGGAGGACAGAGGAGGAGGTTAGATTCCCTGGATCTGAATTACTGGTGGTCATAAGCCACCCAACATGGGTGTGGAAACATACTCAACTGGTGATCCAGCATTCTTGCCTGATATCTTTTTTTTTTTTGAGTAAGAAAGTAATAATGAATATCCAAGTTCCAAAATAACAGCCCCATTAAGGTTATTTTTACAATTCTGAACTACTCTTGTCAAAATGGAAAAGTTTTTTTTCCTGTTAAAGAGATTTTCATGTGGTTTTTCATTCAGCTACCTGTAGCCTTAGGCAAAGTACATAGCTAGCAGGCTGCTTGCTGGCAAAGTCATAACCAATTATATTAATTGGAATTATCTATGGAAAAGCAAAATATTCTTGGCACTGATGCAGCATGGTTTCATGACTGTAGCCACGTTGTCTTCTTGGACACTTATGTAAGCTTGAAAATTATTTCTGAGAGGAATAAGATTAGGGAGACGCACCTTCTGTAAGGACACCGACATTATTTCCCTCTTGACTCCATCCATGCATCAGCTCTGATACCAGAAATCATAGCTAAGAAGGATTTTACCCCTTTTACCTCTAAGCATGGGCACATAAAGTATCTGGGAGATAAATTCAGTAGGAATGCCAGCCAGGCTGCCCACCAGTTTTAGAGCTTCTCATCCAGATGACCTTTATTAGTTTTGAGTATGGTTGTTATACTGGCTGGTTTTACATGTCAACTTGACACAGGCTGGAGTTATCACACAGAGAAAAGAGCTTCAGTTGCGGAAATGCCTCCATGAGATCCAGCTATAAGGCATTTTCTCAATTAGTGATCAAGGGTGGGAGGGCCCATTGTGGGTGGTGCCATCCCTGGGCTGGTAGTCTTGGGTTCTGTGAGAAAGAAAGCTGAGCAAGCCAGGGGAAGCAAGCCAGTAAGTAACATCCCTCCATGACCTCTGCATCAGCTCCTGCTTCCTGACCTTCTTGAGTTCCTGTCCTGACTTCCTTTGGTGATGAACAGCAGTGTGGAAGCATAAGCTGAATAAACCCTTTCTTCCCCAACTTGCTTCTTGGTCATGATGTTTGTGCAGGAATAGAAACCCTGACTAAGACAGTTGTGTGAAGCGTTGGTCTGGGCAGTTGGGTTACATAAAGTGAGTAAAGCTACCAAGACCCCTGTCATTCGAGAGATTGTATCCCAGGGCCAAAGGAGTATGGATGAGAGGATACAAAATGCAGAAATATAATTGTGTATATATCAGAAAATGATAGGGCAAAAGGAAACAGAAAAGGAGACTCTGGTGCAAAGGGGAGAGAAGCTGCAGAAAGGATGGATTACAGCAGTCTGAGTGAAACGCTGGTCCACAGCGGCAGAGCCCACTACAGTCGCAGGAACAACGGCAGGAGCTGCCAGAGTGATGCACTGTATGCTTCTATTTTTAGGACAGAAAGAATGGTAAGGTATTAAAAATACATGTCATCTTGCTCGAGCTCCACCTGTTAGAGAGTAATTCCTGGCCTTGCCCCTCAGAGCTCTCGATAAAATAAATTATAAAAGGAATAGGTGGCCCTGCCTGAGCACCCAGAGCCTTTGAGGTCCGTCCTAACTTCTGTTCTGTTGGTTATCTTGTTTCCTATGAGCCGTCTCAGTCTCCAGGGGTTGCGGGAAGAAAGCGCTGAATGCGCCGCCAGTTCAATTCAATGAGCACTTATGACTACCTCGTCTTTGGCCCGCGTGACTTTATTCAATTTAAGTTAATGCAAAACTCAGAGCATCTCAAGGAGCCTGCAGTTGGTGTGTCACAGATAAATGGACCGTTTGAGAAAGAAAGAAAAAAAAATACGGCGGTGCTCAAAAGGCGGGGAAGAGGAAGAACACTATAATCTCAGGTTAGCCCAGAGCTTTCTGGAAAAAATGAGAGCAAGTTTAGACCTTTGTAAGCTCCTGTGCGGCAATGGTCTGAGCGAGGTCCTCTGCCAAAGAGACAGCAGGGAAACCTACCTGTGGAGAGAAGCAAAAGGATGAACGGTCTTGAAGGGAGCCTGACTGAGGGACATTTTGGCTTAGAGTAGTCACTAGATTGGTAAGGATCTCCATTCTACAGATTTAGATTAAGGGACTAAAAGTACATATATTTGCACACTGCGGGAGCCTCGTTAACAATAAGGGGTTGAAGCGGAGAAGTCTAGTTAAGATGAAAAGGCCTGAGTTGCTCAGCTGTTAAGAGCACTGCTTACCTTCCCAGAAGACCTAAGTCTTATTCCTGAGCCTACATGGCAGCTCGCAACTATTCTTAACTGCCGTTCTCGGCTTTTAACAACCTCTTTTGACCTCCGAGGGCATGAGACCCAGGCGTGGTGAACAGACAGGCATGCAAGCAAAATACCCAAATATATTATTATTTTTTGTAATTAAGTGATAGAACCTTAGATAATTATTTCCATAAAACACCAAAGGCCATTCCTGTCCTTCAAATTACATGGGCGTGCTTCCCTACCCTGTAAGTATGACCTTCCTGATTTCAAGCTCTACCAGCATAGACTTGGGACTTGAATCTAGTGCAAGTACAAAGACTGGAAGAAAGAAGCCTGGGGTAAGCTAATTGGCCAGAAGGGGGCGCTCTCGGAATATCCAGTTAGCTTATCCACAGCAGGCTGTAAGTGGGAACACTTACCCACGCAGGCCAGAACTCACTGTTTGCCTGTGTGTAGGGTGGGGATACACTGGGAAACTGGTCAGCCTGCAAACATTTAGTTGCAACAGTGAGCTGAGTCCACGCGTGAATCAAGATGTGAGGAAGGAACCAGATGAGTGCCCCGCCCCCCCCTCCACTTCCCTCCTTGGGTTTCAGTAGTCCTGGCCCCGCCTCTTCCCGCCCCACTCCACTCCTCCCCAAGCCCAGATTTCGGAGGAACTCGGGTCCCTAACTCCAGCCTCCAGCCCCTCCTTCCCCTCCTCCCTCTCTTGGAGCCTGCTCCTCTCTCAGCCTCAGCTAAGACCTGGAGAGGTGGAATTCCGATTTGAAACTCCCTAGCCAGGGCCAGTGCTGGGCATGCTCAGTGCCTCAGCGTGTCGGGTTGCTGCTAGCTGCACAGGCAGCAGAGGCGCTGCCTGGCTCGGAGACTGGCACTAGAGTCCACCCCACTGTCACCACCGGCTGCGGGCTTCCAGAAGGCCAAACTCTCACCTCCTCTGAGCGCCTGGTCCCCGCCAGCCTCCAGTCCCCATCTCCCCCAGCAGCATCCTACTCTCGCATCTCCCCATCCCTTAGGGAGACGAAGCCCGTGCTCGGTTCTGTTGGCACGCCACAGACTGTTCTGTGAACCCCAGCGGAGGAAGACCCTGTCATCGGATGCCCGGGATCAAAGGACTCTTGGCAGTGGTTCTCTCAAATAGCACTTTTGCCTGGAGTGGGATTGCGGCAGAGTTTCTCCTCTGCCCCTCAATGCACACACTATGAGGAGAGCAGTCAGTTTCCCCGCACTGTGCCTGCTTCTTAATCTTCTCGCTGCAGGTAAGGGCTTGCGGGGTTCAGAGCTGAAGCTGAGGAGGAGATGGGAAATAGCACATGCTTAAGGACTCCAGGGAAAGCATCCCTGGCAGAGGGAGGTTTGGTATAATGTCTGAGGGGGTGAGAGAGTGCACCTGTTGGAAGGCTAGAGCTGAAAACTTGGGCTAAATTCAGCTCTTCCTTCTTCTTTATCTTGCATGGCGAAGAGTGGACATTTTAAAATGTGAATATAGATTTGTTTCCCCCTCCATTGAGCCTTCCTGCTTGGGCTTCTAGGCTTTGCACTTGGTTGCACATTTTACAGGAAAAGAGAGGAGACATCCGGCTGGATGGAGCCCTTCCTACTGCAGCGGCTACATCCATAAGGTCTCCCAGTTTAGCGAGCGCTTGCGGGGATGCCCTGTCTGTAACCTGACGGTCCACATCTCCGCCCCTGAGAGCCAAATGCACGGTTTATTCACCATGCTGCTCCAGGCTGCTTTGGCCCTTGCTCTTGTCACTCGGATTTTCTGAACCAATAAGAGTAAAGAAAGGTTTCAAACGGAAGGCTCCTCTCTATTTCAGCACCACGGTCAGTATCCGCGGTGAAAGAAAAACCCAACCACACTTAAAAAGCCTAGGGTTATCAGTGTCTCCCCAGGAAGGGAGACAGCGAGAGTGTAAACACATAAAAATAGATTGGACACAAGAATCGCTATCTAGCTCTAGGGATGCAAACCTGATAAAGTGTCTAGGAATTTTATATTCGGTGTCACCTGACTGTGGACAGGCTTGCTGGACTGCACCCTGTGTGATTTTTCACACGCGGGGACCAAAATAAAACATGGCAGAGAGGTTTTTAGGAACCCTGCCGAGACCACAGTTGTCCATGCAGTAGCCCTGTAGCAAGCACAGACCTTTTCTTTGAGTTTCTTTCACACACATTCATTTCTCTAAGTACACCGAGTGGGAGTGTATTATCTTACTGTGACCACACACACACACACACACACACACACACACACACACACACACACCTGCAATCCTTGTGATAGTGCTCCAAAAGACTGAGTGCTTTCTTTCACGTATGCAATAATGGAAGTGACATGTAGCACTTTTCTGTCCTAGCTATTGCTATTTAAATGCATTGTGAATTTAGAAACAAATGATGTATAGGAACAATAAAGCTATAATTAAGGATGGATGTTAATTATTGTAATTACAATATTACATTGTGGGGTGTTCTGTGGTTCTCTGGTATCTTGAAAATCAGTGGGAGAAATATCTATGACTTGGTTATTAAATTATTTGCAAACAACTGTAATGAATCATTTCATTGCCACCTACAATTATTTAATGTTAAAATATATGCTGAAAACATAAACACTGTCATTGTTATATAACCAATACTATTTAATGTTACAATTGACCAAAGTAACCATTGCCAAAATAGTTTTCATTGCTACCAAGTTAAGTAATTAATTATATGATAAATTACATTGGTGTAGTTATTCTTGAAAATTATGTATAAACAAATATTGAGGATTGTGATTAATGCACACTAGGTAGTTATAAGCTTAAAATTATAAATAGATTTTATAGTAAGGATGCAGAGGGCATTTCTAATTTATTATGGATGAATCCTGGTGATAAGGGAAATAGAGGATGTTTGCTCATCGGAGGTGAAACTTAGAAGTCTGCATTCCTTGATGGTGCCTGGAGCTTTACCAAAGCATGTATTAAAAAGTCAAAGCAAATCTATACTCTACATTTTGGCTTCTTAATTTGCAAAAAATATTAAAAGTTGTGATTATCCAGCCAATTTTAGTTTCATAAGGCAACAGGTGATTTGCTATATGTTTCAGGTTTCAATTGCCATATGCTACATATACATTCGTTGTATTGGTATTTAATACAGTGCTTTAGAATGTCTTGTCAAAACAGATTACAGGTCTGAGATTGTAATTGTCTTGCCAGTTTCATTTTGGATTCGTTTTTAATTTTAAAAGGCAATTTTGTGGGTCACAAGCTGTCATCAGATTAAAATGCATCATGGTTATCTAATAACACTGTTTGGGCTTTTCATCAGAACTCAGATAAATATAGCTTTCTTGATCTATGCTCCAACAGATTAAGGTAATAAGAAAATGAGTGGCGAGGAGAGCAAAGATCGAGAAGCCTTGAAGCCTTTTACTTGTTGAATATCTGAGTTTATCTCTTGTAAAGAGAGCCACATTCCCAGGGCAGAGGCTGGCTTTATTTTTAGAAAGGACAGTGACACCTGTCCACATTAGCTGGCTGGCTGGAGAGCTAATTGCTCGATATCAGTCATACCCAGGTTTGTGGAGGCACAAGTGATGGTATCTTAGGATGCTCCACAAATGGGGTAAATTAAATAATGAGATGGGCTGTAAGTGTGTTCTCAGCTGTGCTGGGAATTGTTGCCTGGGGCATAGCCATGTCTCTAATGACAAGGCTGGAAATTACATTCAACGTGAGTGCCATCTCCAATTACTTGGTATGGTTGCCTATGGCACGGTGACCCCGAGTCCTGACAGTTTCCATAGGGGAGGAAACTGTGATCTGTTTGTAATGTCTGTGGGAAGGGCGTTCAGTGCAATGCAGTTGTCATTCCTGGGTAAGTGAGCTCAAAGAAACTGCTTAACTCATCACTTGATAGAGAAGTTGAATGCTGTTTGACAGCTAATTGCCACAGATCTAAAAGAACAACTCATTGTCCATCCAGTTGCTTAAGGCACAAAAAGCAAGAAACAGTAGTGCCAACTGACAACATTGGAAGAAAAAAACCCGCAGGCTCCCAGACCCATTACTGTATACTACATAAAATTCAAGTTCCCAATACAGATAAGAACACTAACATCCCATCCCATCATCCCATCAGCCAATTTCTCCCATTAATGGAGCATTCCAAGATGCCATCGGTTATGTCCCCATAAAGTAGTTGATGAAAACTTAGGCAAACTGGTTCTAATAGAATAAGCCACCATTGTGTTAGTGGTGGCAAATCCTTTCTCTTTTGCTGTCCTTACTCTTTGCATCTTCTGGGATCCAATGTGACAAAGAAATTCCAGTTTAAATGCTCATTTCATACATATCCAAGAGTCAGCCAAAAGCCATGTCAATGGGAAGATTGCTTGAAGAACAATCATGTGGAAGATCAGAGTGCTTATTTACTTCAGTCCTATTCATTCTTTGCCCAATGAGTCATATTCCATTTGAGGAGATTATGTTAATGTGGTAGTATTTTCAATGCCAATCAGTAATTTTTTTGTGATATGTTCAGAAGGTATCATCTAAAAGCTTTTTTTTTTGCAACTGAATGTTGAGACAGTTAAGAGATTGACTTCATCAACCCATGATCATGATCTTTCTCAGCACTAGAAAAGGTAGCCTCAGATTACTACCCTGTTCTTGCTGCTGTCCTTTCTGAGTGACACACATTTCTTCAGGGTACATCTCAAAGGTGTCTCTTTACTCTCCAAGAATTACATAGTTAATTTATCTGGACTTCCAGAAGGACAGAGTATCTAGGAAGTCATTTGCAGAAATTATATGCTCAAGAAAAAGAGCAGACTAACAGGAAAAAGAATGTATTTTTTTGGATTATATAGTGTCCTTTGGTTGTCCAAACTCAAAGATCACTCAAACCAAATAGTCCTTACAACACCAACGACCTGCAATATTCTCTTTCTCTGCCATCTTTCTTATACACCTCCACCGCTATCATCTTTAAACTTCTCTCTGCTCATATTAGTCTGTCTGTTCCTAGAAAATAATGTATGTATCCTGCGTATGTTTTTCTTTGCCAAGGAAAACCATTAACCTATCCATGATTTGAGATCTTGGTCTTTACTAAAATGTCACATTTTTAGTGGGAATTTCTCTTGATAGCTTCCTTCATACTTCTCTCTCTCTCAAACTCATATCACCTGCTCCTCAACTTTCTCAGAGATCATGCATTTCACATAAATATAGTGTCCTTATTTTGCTTAATATGTCCCCCTTCTCTACATGAAAGTATAAGCCTTTGAAGGATTTTTATATATTTTTGTTTTGTTGTATCTATCAGAGATCATGTCATGTGGTGTGATGAGATTTTTCACTTACCTCGGATAGGAAACCCACAACAGACCAAAGAATACCAACAACCGCAGTTTGGTGAACTAATGAATTTTGGGGGCCTCATGTACAGGATATGGATGAGGGAATTATTTATAGGGCAACGAATCACAGACAGTTGCATTACCAAATACCACCTTGGCATGGATGAGAGCTCACAACAGCTGAGAACCTGGTAATACCATTCCCTGAACTACAATACGTTGGAAAGTGTCATTTTGAAGTGACTTGGTTAGCCAAAACCTCTTCAGGGAGCCTCATGGGTAGCTGATTCTTCTGGGAAGCTGGTCTTGTCTCAGAGTCTTCTTTGTAGCTTGGTTTGTCTGAGAGTGAGTCTTTCCAGCCTTTAATGTTTACTCTTAAGAGGGAGGGGCCTAGTCAATTTGGTCAATTTCTGAAACTTCCTGAAGCTCTTTTGAGTTGTTTCTTTCTGGTTAAGGATCTTCCCTCTAAGAAACTGCTACACAAAAAGGAGGTACTTGGCATAAATGTTTCTAACTTCTCAGTATTGTTTAACAGCTGCTATTCTTAAGAAATTATTTTTGTTACTTTCTTTTTTATTAGCTATTTTCTTTATTTACATTTCAAATGTTATCCCCTTTCCTCCTTTCCCCTCCCCAAACCCCCTATCCCATCCTCCTCCCCCTGATTACCAACACCCCCTGGCTTTCCTGACCTGGCATTCCCCTACACTGGGGCATCAAACCTTCACAGGACCAAGGGCCTCTCCTCTCATTGATGTCTGAAAAGGCCATCCTCTCCTACATATGTAGCTGGAGCCATGGGTCCCTCCATGTGTACTCTTTGGTTGGTGGTTTAGTCCTTGGGAGCTCTGGGGGTATTGGTTGGTTCATATTGTTGTTCCTCCTATGGGGCTGCAAACCCCTTCAGTTCCTTGGGTCCTTTCTCTAGCTCCTCTATTGGGGACCGTGTGCTCAGTCCATTGGTTGGCTATGAGCATCCACTTCTGTATTTGTCAGGCACTGGCAGAGCCTCTCAGGAGACAGCTATATCAGGCTCCTGTCAGCAAGCATACCTATTTTGTATAAATGTCCTTGTTATTCACTGTGCTATCAAATTTTCAATATATAAATATATTTCAATTATTATTCCAATATAAATATATTTCAATAAATAAATATATTTGGAACATATGTGGTGATATAATGATGGTAAATTGATGCTAACTAATAGATTATATCTTATTTTAATGAACATGAATAGAATTCATTATTCCCTCAAATAAATTTATATTCATTTGTAATGAGGAAGTAGATAAACAATGGGTTTGACTTACAAATAGATTATGTTTGTTTTCCAAATGCATAGTATGATTTATAGTCATACATGATGACCTCTTCCTAGATTAATAGACAGTCTTCTATAACGTTTTTACAGGTTCATAACAGTGACCAAGTCAATTTTGTTTTAAAAAAATTGAACATCAGATAACAAACATGGGACAATAATTGGACACTAAGAAATATACTTGATATTACTATTTCTGATTATCAATTGACGATCATTTCTCTTATAAGAGGAAGCATGGATATTTCCCACATTCAAAATCAAGATGAAAATGAAAAAATAATCCAACTCTCTTTTTCTGCCCCAAACAAGAATATAGGCATAAAATGTCTGAGCAGTTGGGTAGTTGCATAATTTTTCCTTCTCTCATTTTATGTATAAGTGACTTTATAAAATATTTTTCAGTCACATTTTTATGGGGAACATATCTATACACAAAGTGGAGATTGTTTTGTGAATTAAAAAGAGTCACTCTAAAAAGATCACATATCAGAATTCCACTCATATCACCATTATTATTCAGTGTAACATGGATGATATAGTTTTGAGTAAGCTTATTGGTACATCTATTGAAAGCTATTTTGTGAAGTCAAATTCAAAAAGGGAGAGAAAGCCCCATTTCTGCTTAAAGGGATATCTTGAAAGATCCAACTGCTTACAAACGTTAGAATGTCACCAATGTTTCCCCCATAGCTTTGCAATAGAAAAAAATTAATAATAAGCTGTTATGTTAGAACCAAAATTTATAATGCCAATGTATCATATTATGTTATTATAAGTGCCTATTATAGTAATGATGTTTGCCACAGAAAGATAATTAGCTAATTTATATTGTGAACATTAACACATTTCATTTAAATAATTTCAGTTCATAATGATTACTTAGACTTTCTTGATAATCAAATCTCACTTGATCTCAATATATTAAGATAGTGATATCCATTTAAAACACAGCTGAATGGACCAGCAGCAAAGAAAAACTAATCATTGACATTAAACAACCCCAGGGCAATATGTCTGGCTGCACTGAAGTCAGCGCTCTCTGTTCAGTTGGATATGAGTTATCTTTTTCTTGGTTCAACTCTGAAGCAATATTCATTTTCTGACTTAAATAAGAGAAAACAGTCTAAAAACATCTTAAAGCACTGGAAAATCTTTGGGAAGGAGGGTTTAACAAACACAGGAAAAGCAACCCAGAATGACTCACTGGTCTAAAGTCAATATTTACAGAAAGAACAGGAACTGGTAGTTATTTTACCATGTGAATGATCCAGTTCTTTTTGCAGATGGGGCAGAGCATGATGCCGTATGTATAAGTAGTCATTGCCTATCCTTTGATGACTTTTATTTAGCTGGTAAAGATATTATGGGATATGCCAAATACAGTACTGTCTTAAATTGGGTTGAGAGATGATTGGCCCATTAATACAAATGTAGTTTTGTTGTTTTTTTTTTAATGACAAGCAATTTATACTGTGTTCTTGATTTCAGATGGGTTTTATTTTTATTTTCCAGTTCTCCTGGGACATAGCACGAAATAAAAAAAAAGATAAAAGAAAAGAAAGAAAACTGATGATGTATAGCAGGATGGTATTTAAGTGTTAAATGGGTTAAACGTGCACAAACCTGTCCTATTTTAATAAGATCCATGTAAATTATCTGCATTGTCTGATTAAGAAGGGAGAGGGGACACATAATAGTTTACTGACATCACAAAGCAATCTCTCCTTTCTGTGCCTGGGCCTCTGTCTGAGGAGCATGCGAGCGTGCATATAGATTGTATATTTCAGCTGGTAGCTGAAATTTTCATCTATTACATGTATGAACCTGAACACAGATGCCGATGTGAAGGGAACTGTGTTTAGCACCAAGGCTAAAACATGCCTCAGTCTCCAAATCTTTCTCCCAAAGTTTCCCCTAAAACTCCCATCTAAATATTGTCTCCAGCATCATGTCTCCGAAAAGACCTGGATGTGAGACACTGATTTACTTTTGGTCTCTCTGATGGTGAATGGAAAATATTTAGCATATTAATACCACAGATCTGAAATAGCTAATTCCTGCTGCTTTGTTTTGCTTGGTGGATAAACCAGAAATGTTTAGAAGTTGTCTCAAGTCTCTATAGAGACGCACAGTGCAAGTTCAAGCATTGACCAAAGAGCGTTAAAGGTTTCCGTGCTTCTGTCTGCTGTGTACCAACCATTTTCTACTCAGCAACTGATTCTCTTCTGCCCACTCTTAGTTCATAGAACTTCTAGGGCACTGGACTCAGGGTTCACATGGAGAACTGTCTAGGTTTCTGTAGAAAATGGAGAAAACAGGGCTCTCTGGACATAAAGGAATGGCAAGAGAGGGTTGGGAACAGCCAGAACATATATTAGGAATGGGTAAAGATAGTCTCAAGTCACCAACATTCTCCTAACACTCAGTCTACCCAACTATACATCTCTTCTCTGTGAAAAATGTTGATTTCAGGTAAATGGATAACCTACAGATCTGGTCTATTTCATTTGGACTGTAGTACATCTGAAAACTTGTTCCACTTACAGAATTTTTTCCACAGAGCTTTCCTTCTCTGTAAAAATCCAAAGACACAGTCAGGTGGTTGTTTTGACGCCTCTGAAGATGCTCTGACAATTGAGAAGGTCTGTGGGGTAGCACTCAAAGTCTCTCAGAAGCCTAATCCATCTGGGTGTGGCTTCTGGCAAGCCTGAGTACCTCTGAACATCACCTAAACATGAGGAGTCTGCCAATTGTCTACCTTTGAGCATTTTGTTTCCTTGGACTCTGAATGCCTGATATTACCCTGATTACCTGAAAATTTACTTGCTACACACTAATAGAATCTTGGAATGATGGATTCTATTATGTTGCTTGCAACTTCTAAATCTGATCACAGGTAGAAAACATTGTAGCAAACTGTTGCATGAAAGTGAAAAAGATTTTCTTTTAAGGTAAACATTGAATTATAAAGGGAAAATTCAGCTTTTTCTCTAAGAACAGAAAAGTACAAAAGATAGCCTCATGATGTGTTAAACTATGTCCTAAATAGTAATGTGGGAGAGAAAGTTTATTTTGAAATGACACAACTGTATTATCATATAAGCTTCTTTTGTCACATTGACAAACAAAGCAACAACCTTAAGTGCTAAAGCCTTCCTGACTGTCAGAATTTGAATCCCATCCACTGCCCTTCACTGTGTACTTTCTCTCAGCCTCTATTTCCCAATCTGTTCAATAGATATGTCATCATGCTAAAGTTCTTGCAACAACTTGAGGATTTAAGAAAAATCATTCATAAAACCTTATAACACAAATCTTAAGATGAGAAATATATCCCACCCCTGGTAAATGGAAACATTATTCTATTAGAACACAAACATTTTCATATAGGAAGATACTATAGATATCTACCATTATAAAAAATATACATGTTTATTGTTGCACTGTTTTTCAAAGGTTGGTCACAATTACTTTTTTATGAAAAGTGTCCATCACAAAAGTTGAATTGGCATGCCTCCATGTAAATGATTGCAGCAGAACATTTGTCTTATAAATGTAAGGATGATCTTAATTAATAATTTTCTGTTGAAGGAACTGAATGCTGACTTCAGATCTCAATTATATAAACTGTGTTCTCGTTCATATACGGCATCTGAAAAACTCTTAGCCTCATAAATATAGAGAAAAATGGTGGCCAACAGTTCAATTGTAAGATTTTTCTTTTAAAACTCAACATGGGCAAATATGTAGAAACAAAACTAGATACGTGTTTGCTTACAGCTGCGCAGTGGAGGGCAGGGGTCAAAACAGGAAAGAAATGGAGACTGACCACTAAGGGTTATTAGGTTTCCTTCTGAGGGAGGAAATGAAGTGCTCTATAATTTACTGTAGTCATGACCATATTCCTCAGAGACCAAATTAGAAACCATTGCATTGGTTTTAAATTTTAACAAAAGAAAAATATAAAATAGATAGATAGATAGATAGATAGATAGATAGATAGATAGATAGATAGAGACTATAAACTTAAAAAAATACAAAGTTCGTAAAAGATGAACATCTCATCACCAGAAGCAATATAGTGGTGGACAACCCTTTTATGACTAAATATGCATCAGCCTCAGGGCTAAGGCAAGATAAGGCACACGTAGTACAGTCATTCCCACTGTCTACTCCATAAACCACCTGAATTTAAAAATCCATGGGCCAATGAGATGGTCCAATGGAGAGAGACACTTTATATCTCAGGGCCCTAGGACCTGAGTTCAATCCTTTGATCCCCAAAGGTGACAGAAGAGACCTGACTAAACAGATTCCCATCACCCAAAGGCCAAACTCCCCCACCTCTGATGCTGATCTTCACAACTAGAGGAATATGTATGAGACAAACAATATTTAAAGTAAATAATTAAGTCCATCTGAGGGGGAGAGCTGACTAAAAGAGGCTTTGAGGGGTTGAGCTGATGGTTTCATCTGTAAAAATGCTTCATGTGCAAAATGAAGACCTGAATCTGGACGCTAGCAGTCATCCGCTGTTAGCCATGTTGTACACACTGTGACTCAAGCATTAAGAGGCAGAATAAGACAGTCCCAGGGTCTTCCTGGTTCATCAGTTCAGCCAGCGAGTAAGCTCCAGGTTCAATAAGAGACCTGTATCAAAGAGATGGAGAGACATAGAAGAAGATACCTAAAATTGACCTCTGGCCTCTGCTTGTGCATCTACAGGCACAGGTACCCAAAACACGTTTGTGTGCATCTTATGTGATTGGTTGTTCTCCACATTTTAACTAGTGGCTTTCTGTAATGGTCTACTTCTGCTGCCAAAAAGAATCTTTTTTGATGAGGGAAGTGAGGTCTACAATTATCCACATATATAAAGACAAGTGTTTAGGGTGCAGTTAGAAATTATACTCCTTTGGGAAAATGGCAGTAATGGGATCTATGCCACAGTCCCTGGCTAAGATTATAGTACCAAGCATGAGTTCTCTCATGCCGAGGGAACCACCTCAGCAGCTGTTGGGTACCACCATGATATAATTGCCACTCTTGCGTCTTTAAGCATATCTCTCCATAACTGGTCATTGTGGTTCACAGGTGTCATAGCTGGGCAGGACTGTAGGATGCTTTCCTCCCTTAGCATCTTGCATAGCATCTTCTGGTACTACGAAAGCTAGTCCTCAGTGGGAGCTTTTCATGTCAGTTCTAGCTATGATCCTCTTGAGTTCTGCATCAAAACTGCATTGTGTACTCAGCAATAGAGATGTCCCTTCAATTCATGGAAGGAAACTAAGAATGATGGAAACAATACTGTTCTGAGTGTCTCTTAGGTTCCCCTGACCAATCACTTGGAAGAAGGTTTCTCATACCCTGATACTGGGGATTTTGTCAGATAATGTATGGCTGTTGGGGGTAGTAGTTTATTACCATAAGTGATGTAATTTCATTTGAATTACACACACACACACACACAATTTGGTATATAATATACAAATGCACTTATATGCATTACATGCCATTTTAGGTAAATAAATACAGTAATTCCCTATATGTTTTCTAGCATCCTATGGTCTATTTTTAAAAATTACTTTAGTGAATCATACCTATGAAAGCTTAGTATCTTGAAAATCATTCTCTAGCATAAGTAGGCATTGATAATTCTGTGTTCTGATATTTTGTACATGTTCAAAGATTGGAGGTTCTGTCCACATGTCTTGGGTATATACTACAGGGTAAGGTAAGAGAAAGTCCAAGTTTTCGAGTATATAACCTGGGAGTCAGGTATCATGTTCCTATCTGAGCCCAGGTCAGCTAGGTGTGCTGGGAATTCATACTGGGCATAAAGTTGCTGCCTTCCAGTCCATGTCTGTGCCATGCCTGGTCCTCCATGTCTCACTCTGCGACATCAGCTCTCAGGGCCAGCAGCCTCCTCCTCCCAAATCTTGATGTCTGTAAGTTTGCCCTCCAGGGCTATGCTTTATGCTTTGCCTCCATCGCTCTCACTGTTTATATCTCTCAGCCTATTCCTAGTTACATTGTATAGTTCCTAACAATTTGGCCCCTCCTAGAAATTTTTCAATTCCAATAGTCTTCAAAGAGCACTACCTTAGCTTATTGGCATTCATTTCAGGTATTGAGAGTATAGGATACAGTGGAACAGAAGTGTTAGCCATGTGCGTCTGCCAACTGCCCCTCCAATTTGTAGCTGTGGGCAAGGAAAACTAGGCAGGGATTCCTTCCTGAGGCCAACTAATGACCTCCTTTTTCATTCTTTCCTCTTATGATGGGTGTTTATTTCTCTGTATTTTTACTAAGACAAGATTTTAATTTCTATGTTCTCGGGGATTTTTTTATTGTTTGTTCATTTAGTGTGTGTGTGTGTGTGTGTGTGTGTGTGTACGTGTGTGTATGCATATGCATGTGTGCGTATGTGTGTGTATAAGTGCCAAAGTGTGCATATGGGCACTTGTGGCACTTGTGGAAACTGGTTCTCTCCTCTCTCCGTATGGGTCTCATGGACGGAATGTGGGTGTCCAGGCTTGGTGGCGAGTGCACCACTGAATCTTTCCCATGATGGTTGTCCTTTAGGGTTTCTCATGGTACAGCTCAACTTACAATGGATGAGAAAATTAGGAAGAAGGAAGGGGTACACAGTGTCTTTACAGTGCAATGGAAGTGAGAATAAGAACTACTTTTCTAATGGGATGATCAGGGAGTGATTATGTCAAAGGTTGCATGGGAAATATTTGCTGGTGCTCTGGCTGAAACCATTATTTATTGTAGGACTCAGGTCCTTCTCTAAATAGCGGAGAATATATCCTGCTCCGCCCACACAGGCTCTATTCTGCTATTGTTGTTTTCAGTTTCTAATGTAGACAAATCAGATACACAGCTGGTCAAACACACAGATATTTAACAGCCCAGCAGTTCCTAGTGAGACTGTTTTCACTTTTAGTAGTAAATGCTTATTACTGGGAAACTAGTCAGGACTTCTTTCTATTTTAAGCCTTTTGGGTTCCATGTGTGTTTGCAGTTTTAATATATGCAGTTCTTGACATCTTATGGAAATCCTGGTTTCGTTTTTATTTTTGTAACAAGAAAGTTGGTCTTTAAGGATGAGCACTGTTGTCAAATTGGTTGTCTGTTATCTATATATAGAGCAAGCCTGTATATGAGGAGAATTATATACATATACATACAGATACACATACACATATGCATACATATACGTATGCATATTGTTAGAGCATAAAGGGACATGCAAGCAGAAGTCTACAAAACTAGTTTGACACACAAGCCCCGTCATTATGGACTCTTTCAAACTGTCTGCATAATGATCAATTAGAGTGAGCAAGATTTATGCTTTGAGAGGTTGTCCTCACAGACCTTGACCATCATCTCTTGGGAGGCTGTAATGGGTAAGTTTCAGTGATGTTATTATATGCCTACTTTTGACTGAAGATCAGCATTATAGTGATGTTGGGGCATTCATTGCTAATATAATTATTAGAATAACTGAAGGTTTTTTTCTAATATTTTTCCTTCTTACATTCAAGGCTCTTACTTCTTGACCTTGTTGCTTCTATAAGTACCAAAAAATCATTTTTTATATGCAAGGGAAAGCATTTTTAGAGAAAAATCAAGAGTAAGCAAAAACTGAGTAGATGAATTGCAACTTTTCCTTTACGTAAATCCATTTCTATTCTGCTTATAGGCTTGTGTGTTTTATGTAGACATTGCCCAGAAAAGTTCCTAATATTACAAATTTCACTCTCTCTAGGGAAAAGAAAAGGGGATAGCAATGCTTAAAACAGAAGTGTCAGAGATCCCAATGGCCTGTTTTGATTGCTCCTTTTGGAGGGCGGGGTATTTAAAGAATGTTGCTTCAGACTTTCCTTCCTATCATAAGTCAGTAGCATAAACCTTGCTGTGCAAAAACTTATTCTGAAGGGTGTTCAAAAGGCCACTGGTCTTTCTGTGTCTAGGAGTAACCTACATTAAATTTGAAATAACAAATCACAAATGCATTCACTCTGACCAATGCAGTTTCATTAATCTCTTACTTTCCTGGTGAAGATCTCTTCATATATCATTAAGGTCATGTCCAATCATAATGTTGTGACCACCAAAGCTCACTGGTTATTTTCATGCAAATGTTGATTTTTATAATAAAAAGTACTCTTATTTTGAAAGCAGATGTGTAGCTTTTAAAGGCCACTTACTAAGTGTTCTGTGAGAAAGCCTACATCTCTCAGTAATTTGTCACTGAACCACCAGCAACACAGGAAAACCCCCTGCACACATCTTTGTGAACTTTCTTTCTTTAAAGGACCATTAAACCTCCAGTGTGTTCCCTTACTTTACCCTTTCTTCCCACTTTGCATACAGAAAATAGAAATATCAGCAGGTAATTCTTCAACCTCCATCACCAAACTGGTGGTGTCTGTGAACTTGTCTATCTCTAGAAAACTTTATACTAAGGAGAATGCTTTATTCTGAGCAAAAGCTCACCCAGTGCCTGCACACTGGGTCACATCTCCCCTGATCTCCCAGTGGAACTCAGCCTCTCTTTCTCTCTGCCCTTACCCTGTACGCTAACGATCATTGGTTTGTTTTTAAACACTGCAGAGTCTTTTCTTTTGAGAATGTCAATTAAATAGGAAACAATGATGCTTTGGAAGTGTCTTCTTTCACTCAGTCTAAAACCTCTCAGATTTATTCAAGTCACATGAATCAACAGTTCATTCATTTTTAAGGATGATTAATACTTCACCATACAGATTATCAAAGTTTATTTATTCATTAACCTCTCGAAGGATGTTTGAGTTATTTCCATCGAGACTAATTATAGAGTTGCTACAAAAATTTTAGAAATATTTTTGTTTGAATATAAGATTTGATTTCTCTAATATTTCTAAGATTTCTTTGTGGTAAGTATGCAGAGACATGAGTTTGCCTTAGCCTATGTAAGTGCATGTTGAGTTTTAGAAAAACAGCCAAGCTCTTTCCCCAAGTGCCTCTATTATTTGCATTTTTATGAGAAAAATCTGAAGCCTCCTTTTATGTAGATCTTTACCAGCACTGGACATTATTAGGAATTTTCATTTAGAATTTCTGAAATGAAATTTATATCATAGTTTTAAATATGAATTCATTAAATCCTGTACCGGCATTAATTAATGCAGTTCAAATCTTTGTCCCATGTATAAATTGGTTTATCTGCCAGCTGGTGGATTTTCTTTATATATTCCAATGACTGGTTCATCTGTGGTGGCTTAAAATTCTCTCCTCCCAATATGTAGGTGGCCTCTTGTCTTCCTAGCAAATATAACAAAAGGAGTTTAATGCCAAATGCATCAATTTTTAATATGTATTATTATTTTATGCATATGTCTATGTGGGCATGTGTGTATGTGAGTTGAGGTCCCCACAAAACTCACAGGCAACAGATTCCCCTGGAAGTAGAATTACAGGTTTGCCATATATGGGTGCTGGCATCATAACTCAGTTCCTCTGCAAAAAGAGTTCATACTCTCAAATGTTGAGCCCTCTCTCCAGCCTCCTCCTCCTCCTCCTCCTCCTCCTCATCATCATCATCATCATCATCATCGGTGGTGGTGGCGCTGGTAATTCAGTCTCCCCTCCTGCCCCCCCACCTCTGTATGGGTGGTGTATCTGTGTTGATCAGAGGCTAACTTGTGAGAGTCAGTTCTCTCCTTCTGCCATGTGGGTTCTAGGAACCAAACTCGAGTCAAAAAGCTTGGCAGCAGGTACCTGTACCCACTGAGATATCTCATCAACTCTAATTTTCTTTTATTGTATGCAAACTTAGCATTATCAACCAAAACTCCTTGCCTAGACTTATATACAATTTTTCCTGTTTTCTTCTAAAAGTTGAGTGATCATATTTTTGTAGTCTATGAGTGATCATGTATTTTTCAGGACTATGAGATTTATGAGTCAAATTCTGTATAAAATGTGAAGTTTAAGTAAAAGTCTCTATAGATGTACCCTAACCCCAGTCTCTGACAACCATAACTACTTTCTACCTCTGTGAGCTTAGCTGTTTAGTTTCCAGAAATGAGACCATGTGGCACACATATCCTGCTTATTTTGCTATCTCATAATATCCTCCAGCCTCAGCAGAGTTGGTACAAATAACCAGATGCCCTTCTATGAAGGATAGAAGGATATTCTATAAATACCTACATGTTTTTATTGTAGACATTTGGGTTGAGATGTTGAACTTAGCCCTGCAATGATTATAACAATGCTGTTGTTTCTATGGGGGGTGGGGTAGAGAGAATGTAGGGGAGTTGAAAGCCAGAGGGAGACTTCCCCTTCTAAGGAGACTAGGAATGGGAAATTCTCTGTTGTGCTTCACTTTTTAGCATTGATTTGTGTATTATTAAAATTATTTTGCTTCTTGACAAATTTCATGAAAACGTAATTAAATTAAAAATAGAGAAAGATCACGTAAGAAAAAATAACTAATTTCATTTGTTCAGTTGAATACTCAGAAGTGAAGTTACTGGGTCATAAGGATGTTCTTGTGTAAATGTTTTGAGGAAAACCAGGTGCCCTCATAGCTGTATAGATTTATATCTGTAGTATTTGAGGGTTTCGCTTTCTCCACATCCGTTTGATACTGATAAGAGCAATCCTAAGCAGGTATGGAGAGATATATTATCATACTTTCAATTTGTTTGTCCCTAATGATGACTGATGCTGAAGCAGTTTCCATCTCCCTTGCTGCCCATCTGACTGTCTTCTTTAGGGAAATACCTGTTCAGGTTCTTGGCTTGTTTTTTTTTTGTTGTTGTTGTTGTTGTTGTTTTTGTTTTTGTTTTTAGGGAGATTGTTTTCTTGCCTTCCAGTAGTTCCAGTTTCTTATTTATTTTGGATGTTAGATCTTTCCATGGTCTGAATGCGTTCCCCAGAGTTCCTGTGTCAGAAACTTAAATCCATTGCAAAAGGGGTTGAGAAACTTTACGGAACTGATTATATCATGACAAATCTACCGTGATAAATGGATGGATGTTGTTATCATGGGAATGAATTATATCCAGTGAGCCCTCTCTCCTTTTCATCCCTCGACATGGAATAATTCAATATGTAATGCATGGCTTGAAGTGGGGTTTAGGGAAGAGAGGAGGAAAATGGAAGAGTTTGTAGAGCTGTCCTGGATTTGTGAGGTGGAAATTTTACAAAGTTGGTATTTAAAGCTAGAGTATTTCTCGTCAAGATCTCTCTGTGGGCAAGACCAGCTAACACCAGAGATAACCAGATGGCAAGAGGCAAGGGCAAGAACATAAGCAACAGAAACCAAGGCTACTTGGCATCATCAGAACCCAGTTCCCCCATCACAGTGAGCTCTGGATACCCCAACATACCAGACAAGCAAGACTCGATTTAAAATCACATCTCATAATGATGATAGAGGATTTTAAGAAGGACATAAATAACTCCCTTAAAGAAATACAGGAGAACACAGGTAAACAGCTTGAAGCCCTTAAAGAGGAAACATAAAAATCCCTTAAAGAATTACAGGAAAAACACAACCAAACAGGTGAAGGAATTGAACAAAACCATCCAGGATCTAAAAATAGAAATAGAAATAATAAGGAAATCACAAAGGGAGACAACCCTGGAGATAGAAAACCTAGGAAAGAGATCAGGAGTCATCGGTGCAAGCTTCACCAACAGAAACAAGAGACAGAAGAGAGAATTTCTATGGTGTAGAATATACCATAGAAAACATTGACACAACAGTCAAAGAAAATGCAAAATGTAAAAGGCTCCTAACCCGAAACATCCAGGAAATCCAGGACACAATAAGAAGACCAAACCTAAGGATTATAGGTATAGAAGAGAGTGAAGATTCCCAGCTTAAAGAGCAAGTAAATATCTTCAACAAAATTATAGAAGAAAACTTCCCTAACCTAAAGAAAGAAATGCCCATAAACATACAAGAGGCCTACAGAACTCCAAATAGATTGAACCAGAAAAGAAATTGCTCCCATCACATAATAGTCAAAACACAAAATGCACAAAACAAAGACAGAGTATTAAGTAAAAGCAGTAAGGGGGAAGATCAAGTAACATATAAAGGCAGACCTATCAGAATTACACCAGACTTCTCAGCAGAGACTATGAAAGCTAGAAGATCCTGGGAAGATGTTATACAGACCCTAAGAGAACACAAATGCCAGCCCAGACTACTATACCCAGCAAAACTCTCAATTACCATAGATGGAGAAAACAATATATTCCATGACAAAACCAAATTTACACAATATCTTTCCATAAATCCAGCCCTACAAAGGATAATAGATGGAAAACACCAATACAAGGAGGGAAATTACACCCTAGCAAAAGCAAGAAAGTAAGCTTCAACAAACCCAAAAGAAGATAGCTACACAAACATAAAAATAACATAAAAAATAACAGGAAGCAACAATCACTATTCCTTAATATCTCTTAACATCAATGGACTCAGTTCCCCAATAAAAGACAGAATAACAGGCTGGATAGGCAAGCAGGACCCAGCATTTTGCTGCATACAGGAAGCGCACCTCAATGTCAAAGAAAGGACACTACCTTAGAGTAAAGAAATGGAAAACAATTTTCCAAGCAAATGGTCCCAAGAAACAAGCTGGAGTAGCTATTCTAATATCGAATAAAAAGCAACTTTCAACCATAAGTTATCATAAAGGATAAAGAAGGACACTTCATACTCATCAAAGGAAAAATCTACCAAGATTTTTAAAGCTAGAGTCTCTCTTCAAGATCTCTCTGTAGGCAAGACCAGCTAACACGAGAGATAATCAGATGGCAAGAGGCAAGGGCAAGAACATAAGCCACAGAAACCAAGGCTACTTGGCATCATCAGAGCCCAGTTCTCCCACCACAGTGAGCTCTGGATACTCACTCTCAATTCTGAACATCTATGCTCCAAATGCAAGGGCACCCACATTCATAAAAGTAACTACTAAAGCTAAAAGCACATAATGCTCCTCACACAATAATAGTGGGAGACTTCAACACCCCACTCTCAGCAATGGACAGATCAGGGAAACACAAATTAAACAGAGACACATTGAAACTAGCAGAAGTTATTGACCAAATGGATTTAACAGATAGCTATAGAACATTTCATCCTAAAACAAAAGAATATACCTTCTTTGCAGCACCTTATATTACCTTCTCCAAAATTGACCATATAATTGGTCACAAAACAGGCCTCAACAGATACAAAAAGATTGAAATAATCCCATGCATCCTATCATATCACCACAGACTAAGGCTGGTCGTCAATAACAATAAAAACAACAGAAATCCCACATACACGTCGAAGCTGAACAACACTCTACTCAATAATAACTTGGACAAGGAAGAAATAAAGACATTAAAGACTTTTTAGAATTTAATGAAAATGAAGGCACAACATACCCAATCTTATTGGACACAATGAAAGCAGTGCTAAGAGGAAAACTCATGGCTCTGAGAGCCTCCAAAAAGAAACTGGAGAGAGCATACACTAGCAGCTTAACAGCACACCTGAAAGCTCTAGAACAGAAAGAAGCTAATACACCCAAGAGGAGTAGATGGCAGGAAATCATCAAACTCAGGGCTGAAATCAACCATGTAGAAACAAAAAGAACTATACAAAGAGTCAACAAAACCAGAAGCTGGTTCTTTGAGAAAATCAACAAGATAGATAAGCCCTTAGCCAGACTAGCCAGAGGGCACAACGACAGTATCCAAATTAACAAAATCAGAAATGAAAAGGGAGAGATAACAACAGAAACAGAAGAAATTCAAAAATCATCAGATCCTACTACAAAAACCTATATTCAACAAAACTTGGAAGTCTGGGTGAAATAGACATTTTTCTAGACAAATACCAAATACCAAAGTTAGATCAGGATCAGATAAACCATCTAAACAGTCCCGTAACCCCTAAAGAAATAGAAGCAGTCATTAAAAATCTCCCAACCAAAATAAGCCCAGGATCAGATGGGTTTAGTGAAGAATTCTATCAGACCTTCAAGGAAGACCTAATACCAATACTCTTCAAACTATTCCACTAAATAGAAACAGAAGGAACACTACTCAATTCATTCTATGAAGCCACAGTTATGCTGAGCATTCTCCCTCAGAAATGGAATGGTTTCTGTCTAATCAAGAACTTGTCACAATTTCCTTTCATAGAGGACTTCATAAGAGATATTTTTCCTATTTCTATCATGTTTAATGTTCCAAATAGACTTAAACACTGGTTTGAGTGCATATTACTTTTAGCTTCAGAAGATATCATGTATATTTTAGAGGCATTTAAGTATTATAAATTATTTTGATGACTTAAAAAAAAGTCAATACTGAGTTGTATTTTAAAAATAAATTTTATTGGTTTAATTAAAAAAAGAAAAAGATCTCTCTGTGGGCTGGTACCCTGTGGGTTGGCTAGAGATGAATAAAGCTGGAAGGGATGTGAACATAGACGATCAGCTTTCTTATGGACGTGGACTTCTACTCCTCTTTAATGCTCTTGCTCCCTTACTATTTGCTTGTCATGTTGCTCAGACCATTTTGTGTGTTGTCCCCAAGTCTTACAGTTCTATTTAACATAAAGTAGATACAATGTATTCAGTGCATTATACTCACACTCAGAATCTTCCAGGCCTTTTAAACTTCTTCAAAACTATTTAATCTTTGAACTTTCATATGATCCAGTTATAGCAGACGCACAGGTATAACAGGAGTTCATATACAATAGTGATACCTGCACACCATGATGAGTGTAAACGAGGTATAGAATCTATCTTGGTAGCCACTGATAGATGAGTGATTGAAGAAAATGTAGCACACATACACAATAGAGTTTTATTCAGCCACGAAAAAAAAATGAGCAAAGGTGTGTTGTTTGCAAGAGTTCTCATAGGAAGGGGTGTGTCATCATGTTACCTGGAACAAGTCAATATCATGGCTGTAATATAACCCCAGTTAAGAGTAGGCCTCACACCTAGCACAAAGTATACTCAATGCTATTTTTGGGACGGTTACTTTTTTTTCTTTCTCATAAAACTTTGTCTTTTTTTTGTTGCTTTTCCTTTTTTTTCTTAAAGGTCTTTTGCTTATATGTATGGTTCTCAGTTTTGTGTTTTATGGAAGTACTATGTGCAAATGTGTGTGTGTGTGTGTGTGTGTGTGTGTGTTCCTTGTGCTTTTTCTTTGGCTCTTCTTTTTTCCTGTTTGCTTGTTTTGTTTTATTCTTTTGTTGTTTTTTCTTATTTTATTATTTTTTTCTAGGTTGCCTGTTTGTTTTCTAATGAGAGAGAACAAGAAAGAATGTGGATTTGGGTGGGTGGAGAGGTGGAGAGGATCTGAGAGGAACTGGGGGAGGGAAACTAAAATAGGTATATATTGTACAAAAAAAATCTATTTTCAATTTTAAAAAATAACTTAATTCAAAAAGCAAAAAGTATGAAAGCAGAAGAGAAATTATTTGAGAGGAAGGAGGTCAGAAGGTAGAAAAAGGTAGGACCAGGAGAGGTAATGCGTGGGGTGATGCTGTGTGACACAACTTTTCTTAACACATTCACATCTATTCACCCCAGACAAGGAGTCCGCAACAGACCAAAGTACGGATACCATCAAAGTCCAATTGACGAACCAATGGGTTACAGATATATAGGAGAGGGGTTACTTACAGAAGCAGAAATGACTCAAAGACAGCTGCATCACCAAAGCCCACCCCAGCATGGGTGACAGTTCATAAAAGCTGGGGACCTGGAGCCCCTGCTGGGCCTGTAGGCGGCTCAATAGGTTGCAGAGGGTCCTTTCCTGGTACCTCAGTTTACCTAAACCTCTTGCAGGCAGCTCAGCTGGCTTCTTCTTCTTCAGACTTGGGCTCTGCTCTTCTGAGAGAGATGCTTAGCTTTTATTGCTTATTAATGAATGTGGTCATTTTCAGAGATTTCCTGAAGCTCTTTTGAGTCATTTATCTTTCTGCTTAAGGAGCTTCTCTGCAGGGTAGAAATGTTTCAACCTAAGAAGAAACTGTTACACATGAATATAACAATGTGCATTATACACTAGCATGGAAATGTCATGATGAAACACATTGTTTCATACAATTAGCATACACTAACATAAATATTACTTGCTAAAGAAAGATGACAAGGTTGGCAATCCTGCTCTCTATCCTCAGGCCATGCCAAATCTGTTTCTCTAAAATTTAATTTTCTGAATGTCCAGAAAAATCTTACCAAATATTCAGTGCCACTTGAATTTTCAGTAACACTGGCCCTTCTTATGTTTTCTATACTTCTATAAGCTCTCTTTCTTTCCTTCTTTCTTTCTTTCTTTCTTTCTTTCTTTCTTTCTTTCTTTCTTTCTTTCTTTCTTTCTTTCCTTCCTTCTTTCTTTCTTTCTTTCTTTCCTTCTTTCTTTCTTTCTTTCTTTCCTTCTTTCTTTCTTTCTTTCTTTCTTTCTTTCTTTCTTTCTTTCTTTCTTTCTTTCTTTCTTTCTTTCTTTCTTTCCCTATGACTATAGCTCTGTAGATGTCATCTTTTCTAGGTCTTTGCTAGAGATCTTTGCTGTAGATTCTCTGGGTCATTCTCTCCAAGGTATCCTGATCAGTTTTTTTTTTCTCTAAACTGGAAGTTAGAGTCACCAGAGAAATGGAACCTCAATCAAAAAGGACTCTATAGGATTGCCCATAGGGAAGTCTTTACGATGTTTGCTTGACTAATAATTGATGTATAAAGGAGCAGTTCACTGGAGGTGGTGACACTCCTGAACGGGCAATCTTGGATGGATAGCATTAAAATAAAATCACCACCACCACCACCACCAACAACAACAACAACAATAACAACAAAAGCTGAGCAAACCATGAAGTCATGAGGAGCAAGCCAGTAAGCAGTGTCCCTCTGTGGCCCTCACTTCACTCCCAGTCTCCAGGTTTCTGCCATAGCTTTCCTCAAAGATTGGGACATGAAAGTCAAATAAACGCATCCCTCCCCAGTTTGCTTTTGGTCATGGTATCTACAACAGTCATAGACAGCAAACCGAGACTCTAGACCATGCCTCCACTGTTTCATTTTGCTCACTCTTTGAGACAAGGATTGGCTCTGTAGCACAGACCGACCCCATACTGACAGATCTTCATGTTGCTGCCTCACAAGGACTGGCCACTTTTCCATGCTTATGGAGTGTGTGTGTGTGTGTGTGTGTGTGTGTGTATGTGTGTGTCTACGTGTGTCTGTGTCTGTGTGTGTGCATGTGTGTGTGTCTGTGTCTCTGTGTGTGTGCATGTGTGTGTGTCTGTGTCTGTGTGTGTGCATGTGTGTGTGTCTGTGTCTCTGTGTGTGTGCATGTGTGTGTTTGTGTGTGTGCATGTGTGTGTCTGTGTCTCTGTGTGTGTGCATGTGTGTGTATGTGTATGTGTCTGTGTGTGTGCATGTGTGTTTGTGTGTGTGTATGTGTGTGTATGTGTATACATGTAGTGGACCTTGTCATCATTCATTTTTTCCATGGCATACTTATGATGTGTATGTGATGTGTGTGTTTATCTGAGTGTGTGTTTGTGTGTGTGTGTGTGTACTTGTGTGTACATGTGGTGGCCAGATATAAACCTTGGGTGTTTTGTCTTCCTCTTCATTTTTTTTTTCAAGACAGGGTCTTTTCTTGATCCTGGAACTCTGTAATTTAGCTAGACTAGCTGGCTAGAAAGCCCATGGTCTCTCTTATCTCCATCTTTGCCAGTGCTGAGAGTAGAGGCATAAGCCATGATATTAGTTTTTTTTGTTATTACTATGGATATGAATTCAAGCCATCATGATTAGCACAGCAAACCTAACCAATTAAGCCTTGAGCCATTTTCCCCACTCCCATGTCTACAGTTTTTAAGTATTTACTCCTAGCTTAGAGTTTCCTTAGGAGTTCAATATAAATTCAATTGTTTTCCCAGACATGTCTATGTCTGTATGTCATAAGCACTGTTTTATACTGTAATCTTGATACTAACATGTGATCTTGGGGATGAACAAGAAAGGCAAAATTACAGCTTGGCAGTGGTGTGTCTGTGTATCACCTTGAAAAGTGGTCAACCGTGCTGGCCAGTTTTATGTCAACTTGACAAAAGCTAGAGTCACCTGAGAGGAAGAAATAACAATTGAGAAAATGTCTCCATAAGAACAGGCTATACGTAAGCCTATAGGATATTTTCTTAATTCATGATGGATGTGGGAGAGACCAGCGCATTGTGGGTGGGGCCATCCCTGACCTGGTGGCCCTAGGTTCTATAAGAAAGCAGGTTGAGGAAGCCATGATGAGGAAACCAGTAAGCAGCACCCTCCATGGCTTCTACATCAGCTCCTGCCTCCAGGTTCCTGCCCTGCTTGAGTTCCTGTCCTGGCTTCTTTCAACGACTGAACAGTGATATGGAAGTGTAAGCCAAATAAACCCTTTCTTCTCCATCTTGCCTTTGCTCATGGTGTTTTACCACAATGATAGAAACTTAACTAATACGTACATTGTGAACTTACATTTCTCTATGTAAATGTAGGTACTACCATAACTTTATGTTTCCAGTTATCTTTAAGTCCCCACTGCTGGCTCCTTGCCATACTGTCAACACAGTCGTTGAAAGGAACTTTTTTCTTTCAGTTCTATATCTTAGTAGTCTTTTAATTGATCTTTGCTCTATCTTCTAATTATTAGTTATTCTGGAATTTTCTCTTGTAGCCTATACTATTTTCCCTGGAATCTCTACATTCAGTTAATTCCTTTTAACCCATTTTTATCCTACAACCAAGGTAACCATGCAGAAATATGTGTGTGTGTGTGTGTGTGTGTGTGTGTGTGAGCCTTGTCCCTCCTGAAATCTTGTAAACACTCTCCTTTATCTAATATTTTTATTAAATATATTTATTAAATAAATATATTTATTAAAGTATTTAAAATAAATTGGGTTATCTTCAGTGTCTCTGCACTATTTTCCTCTTGTTACATGACAAATTCCTCTGAAATTTGGATCACATATTTATTATTTTTTAGTTTCTTTGAACCATAAGCCAGAATATGGCTTCACTACTTGTCCCAAAGTCTCCCACATGGCTGCAGTTAAGGTGTTTTTAAGGTCTTGGGTCTTAGATGGAGACTTGATTAGTGAAAAGTTTTCCTTCTTAGCTCAATTCTGTGATGGCTAGAAAGAGTTTAATTCTTTGAGAAGTGTTGGCCCATAGTTTCAGTTCCTCACTGGCTTTTGGCTAGAGGCCATCAACTTACACAGACTTAATCCAATACACTTTGTTTCTATCAAAGTAAGCAAGGAAATCTTCTAGCAACACAGAAATTGCATCTCTTAAAATCTAATCATAGAATCTAATCATTCCATCACCTTGGCTGTATTTGTTGATTAGATGTCATGTGTCCTCTGTAGCTGAGAACTGCACACAGACATGAGTGCTAGAGAGTGTGGTCATGGTCTGCATTGTAAAAGTCACTCTACCACCATAGCTTAAGTCTTTTTTCAATTCAATTTAATTAAAATATATGTGATGGTTTGTGTATGTTCAACCCAGGGAGTGACACTATTGGAGTAGATGTGGCCCTTTTAGAGTAGGTGTAGCCTTTTTCAGAGTTGTGTCACTGTGGGTGTGGGCTTTAAGACCCTCATCCTAGCTGCCTGGAAGTCAATATTCTGCTAGCAGCCTTCAGATGAAGATGTAGAACTCTCAGCTCTGCCTGCACCATGCCTGCCTGGATGCTGCCATGTTCCCACCTTGATGATAATAGACTGAACCTCTGAATATATAAACCAGCCCCAATTAAGACTTTATAAGACTTACCTTGGTCATGGTGTCTGTTCACAAACTAAGACAATATCCATCCATCCATCCATCCATCCATCCATCCATCCATCCATCCATCTATTGTGGATAGGTGATCTGCTTACATGTATATTTGTGTACCATGTGTTCACAATGCCACAGAGGCTGGAGGAGAGCACCAGAGCCTCTGGAGTTATAGGTACCAATGATGCGGGGAAGTATATGAGGATCCTCGGCTGTGAGTTGTTAAGTGAAAGCCCACCTCCTGCTCCTTGTCTTCTTTTGGATGTCAGCATTTATTTATGAATTTCTCTATGTTCTTTTCTGAATAATTACCTACATTACCCAGCTTACCATTTTTCAGTTCAGTAGTGTCTACTTCACTGTTTAACTCCAGCGACAAGGCTCCAAAACTGCTGGTTCTCTTTTTCATGATAACAATAAACACTTTTTACTAATTTCTTCTCTTGTTTCTTTTTTTCTTCTTCTTTCTTTCTTTCTTTTTTTTTTTTTTTTTTTTTTTTTTGGTTTTTCAAGACAGGGTTTCTCTGTATAGCCTTGGCTGTCCTGGAACTCACTCTGTAGACCAGGCTGGCCTCGAACTCAGAAATCCACCTGCCTCTACCTCCCAAGTGCTGGGATTAAAGGTGTGTCCCACCACTGCCCTCTTCTCTTGTTTCTTTGAGCATCTTTTAAAAAAATTCATTTCACTTTATTTTATTTTGTTTGTTTATTATGTATAGTGTTCTGCCTGCATGTATGACTGCATGCCAGAAGAGGGCACCAGATCCCATTATAGATCACCATGTAGTTGCTGGGAATTGAGTTCAGGACCTCTAGAAGAACAGCCCATGCTCTTAACCTCTGAGTCCACTTTATTATTTTTGAAATAATAATATAATTAAAATATTTCTTCTTTCTCTTACTTCCCTCCCTCCACATCCCCCCCATACACCTCTCTCTGCTCTCCTTCAAATTCATGGCCTCTTTTTTCACTAATTGTTATTGAATGCACGTATACGTATACATATGAGAATATGTTTTCTTTTTCCCCTTTATTGAAAATAGACTTCTTTCTCACATAATATATCCTGATTAGTTTCCTCTCCATCTGCTCCTCCAAGTTCCTCCCCACTCCTCCCATCCAGATCCACAGTTTCTCTGTCTCTCATTAAAAAACAGACTGGCTAAAAGATAATAATAATAATAATAATAATAATAATAATAATAATAATAATATAATAATAATAATAAAAGAAAAACTAACACACTGGAATAAAACAAAACCAGCAGGAATAAAAGAACCCAATAGAACATCTTTAATCAACATATTCTAAAGCTTTCTTTTTCTCTTTTAGTCACCCTTTTAAGTGGAAATCTTCTGGTTTCTTCTGCTCTCTATCCCTCAAAATGGTAGTCTATTGGTGTGCCTTACACTTATTTTCAATCTATAAGAACTTCTTTACTGAAATTTATTTTTCATTGAAACCTGCAGAAGTTCCATCTCTATACTAATTTCTAGAGAGAACTATATGCATGTGAGCTTTTGGTGGCTTCAGTATCAGACTAAAATACTTACATATTTGAAGACATTTTTATTAAGCTTCCACAAACCACTCTTATTTCATCCCTCCTACTCAGTGCTTTTCTTACTAAGAGAACTTTATATTACTCTGTTTTCCTTCTATCTCTTAAAAACTACCTATTTAGCACTGGATTTCCTTTCTATTTTATACCCCTCGCTCCCCATCTCCTCCCAAATCAGCTTCCCCTTCCCTTCCTGTGCACCTTTGTATCCTCTCTTTCTTTTATACCCATCAATTTGTGCTCCCCATAAATCTTTGGGTATATGACTTTCCACTGGAACATGGTCAACCTACCTGTGGAAACACTCCTAGAGAAAAACTGACTCCTGCTTGTCTAACATCTATCAAGTGCCAATTGCTTCTCTGCTAAGGGTGAGACTTCATGTCTACCACTTCCCTCTTCATGCTGGAATTTTTCCTGGCTTGGGCTTACATGGGGAATGTACATACTGTCACAACTACTGAGTTCATATGTGCAGCTGCCCTGCTGTGTCCAGAAGAAACTGCTTCCCTGTATCCACTGCCTCTGGCTCTTACAGCCTCTCTACCTTCATCCACATGATTTCTGAACCTTGGGAGAAGGGTTTGGGATATAGATGTCATTTTTAGTGTTGAACAGTCTATAGTCTCTTGTTTCCTTCACTTTGACCAGATGTGGGTCTCTGTGTTACTCACCATCTACTGCAAATAGAAGCTTATATTATCTGCTGAGGTTTGAGGAAAGTCCTTTTAAAAAACTTTAAAAATAACATGTTATTTTTATTTTATGTGTTTTGCTTGAATGTATATCTATGCGAGGGTGTCAGAGCTTGTAGTTACAAACAGATGTGAGTCGAACTATGAATGCTAAGAACTGACCCTGGTTCCTCTGGAAGAACAGTAATGGCTCTTAATCACTGATTCATCTCTTCAGCCTCAAAAGAAGTCTTAACCTACATGTATGATAATATAAGTCATTAAAAGCTCATTTAATAGTATGTCCAGTTAGTAGAATAATAGTAGTTGGTGCTCCCATGGGGCCTAATACCCTAGCCACAGGTTTTCGACCCAACGATGGTGTCTGATACAGGTTTCATCTTGTGGTGCAAGACATATGTCCAATGGGAAAGTGGTTGGTTACTCCAGTGATGTTTGTGCCACTGTTACACAAGTGAGCTATCTTCCTAAGTCAGGCATTACTGTAACTCATAGGGTTCATAGGGAAAGATTAATGATGGCTTTTCTCCTCCAGTAGTGCATATAGACCTTCTAAGACCATGAAAGTTATCCCTAGGTATGATGCTTCCAAGAGAGTATCAGTTTATTATTTCCATGTTCTGTGACTCAAATACAGGATTTCTTCACCAATCAGTTCTACTTGGAGAATAACCAATAGCATCAGCAATCGTTTATAATGTTTAGCAGTCCATGACACCTCACTGGCTGACAACACCAAGAGAGGTGACTAATTCCTGGCAATGTGACTTTGATTTGTTTGCCTGTGGTATTTACTAGGTGTGTTGTCAATCCGTCATTGGGTAGCTCCATTTTGATTGTGTGTATATGTGTGTGTACACACATGCATTAGGAAGCTTGTACAGTAAGTAGTATGTTCCTACATTATGTTTAAAGGTCTTCAGTGTTATTTATTTCTCCCCACATCCTTTTCTCTAACTTGCCATCCAACTCCCTACACCTATTTAACCCCTTCTGTTCCATTAATCCCTTTAAGCCTTGATACCATCGCTTTTAATTTCTCCTACTTTGAAATTTCCCCTGCTATACCTTTTTTTTTCTTGCCAGTTTCCTCACCTCTGAGGATGTTCCAAGTAAAACATAAATATCTAAAAATTCAGAGTTAGCGTGCACATTCAGTTCACACATTTGCTCACATAACTGTTTTATAATACTTACTATTCTAGGTCTGGATTACCTCTCTCAAAATGGTGGTTTTCAGCTCCATTCATTTATCCATGGATTTCATAATTTAATATTTTTAAGATATCATAGTTCAGTAAAGATGGTAGTTAAACAGTGATGACTTTGGAAAGAGCTATACTTCTATGGATAAAATAAGAATTCCTCACATTTGGAAATTAAATAATCCTTAAGAACATATATACTACCTTGAGATTTAGAACAGGGTTTCAATGCTATTGTTCTTACCATTTTATTAACAGAGAACAGTTCTAAAATGTTTTAGATGTAGATTAGTTAACCACAAAGTGGTCATTTGGATGGTATTGGGCATTTAAGACAAGTTTCTATGATTCTCAAATATAAGTGGCTCTTCATCTACTCTCTGAGAAATGGAGTCTGGTGTTATGAAAAATTGTGATGTTATGAAAAATGGTTACCTTGGAGTTGAAAAATACAATAGAAAGCATTCCACTTCTGCCCTGGTTGAAGGTTGCTAAGACTGCCCATTTAAAGATTGTTGTTGTGAGGAAGACATATTCTGTGCTTAAATAATGGTGGGATTCTAACTTCAGATATAGTCTGTCCTACCAAGGACTATACCTTACAACCATGAACACTATATTGAACATAGTGATGGTGTTGAATTATGTTTGTTAGTATTCAAGATTTACAAAAACAACTTTTAGGTCTTGACAAGACATAATGAATAAAAGACAAAAGAAACATTGTCTACAAAAGATATGCCAAATGCAAAAGTAATTGCTCAGGTTACTTTGCCATAGGCAAAGCTGGGATACCTAGATAAGTGGTATTACTGTATATTAATCTGTTCCTTTCTTTTTACATCAAAAAGTAGATTGTATTTTTGCTTTTCTAATGTGTTGATTAACCAGACAATAATTTTTAAATTAGACGTAATATCATTTTCCTCTATGGTTATTGACTAATGAGAGCAGCAGTTATTAAAATCAAAGAATATTTGCCTAACAGGAGAAGTAATGAACATACTTGTTAGTGTTTAGGTTCAGTTGCTACTAATACACTTATAATGGCAACAGCTGTAATAAGGTTGAAAATTGTTTCTCTGCTACACAGAAGCTTAGAGATGGCCATAGTATTCTCTTTTAACCAGAGAGCAGAATTCGTTTATTCTGTTGCTCTTTAACACATGGTTTTTATATCCTACTTCTACTGCACTAACCATGTCTAAGTCATTACAAATGGTGAAAGCAAGTTATATACATCTCTCTTCACATTAATCACCTACCAGTGGAGATATACTTTTACCATAGCACTAATTAGTCAAGTAAAAGACTGAGAAACATATATAATTTTACAGTATGATGAGTAAGGATGCTATCAGACAATTAAAAATTGCTGTCATGAGCATACTCTGATTTCTGCCTTTGGTTACCTAAACCTAATCTGCTAAAACACAATAAGCAGGGGGTAGATCTTTTGTATATTAATAATTTCTATAAGAATTCTATATAGCATAATTATGTGCACATGGTCATCAGCAAAATCAGCAAAGGCTTGAAAACAATATGTTTAGCACTTGAGAAGCAGACAGGACACCAGACAAGTTCAACACAATGTTGTAGATTTAGATAAAAGAAGGGACATGGTGGGGGTGCCTTTTTCCATAAACAGTGTGCTGCTCAAGAATAAGAAGGTGAATTTAAGTCCCCAAGACACCTCAAAAGAGTCAAGATCAGAGAGCATGGCTATAAACTTAACTCAGGGAGACAGAAGGACCCCCCCAATATTTGCTGGCCTGCCAGTCTCACTGAACTGGTGAATTTAGGTTCAGAGGTACTGTCTCAAAAGATAAGGTAGGGAACTATTAAGGAAAATAACCAGTGTTAAACCTCTGTAATCCACAGGTACATGCAAAAATATGCACACATACAGACACACACACACACACACACACCACATGCATAAATACACAAAAATATACATGCATACATACCCACACACAATATATATATATATGTATGTATACATATCATAAACATACACATACACATATACGTATACATACACATCATATACATACACATCATATACATATACATTATATACATCATGTACATGTACATCATATACATATACATCATATACAACATATACATACATATACATCATATACATATATATTCTATGTGTTTTTCTGGATAGGATCTTTTATTTCTTTCTGATTCTTGTCTTTCAGGGTGTTTTTCTGGAAATAATGATCACTTTTTGGCTATTCGCCAGAAGAAGAGTTGGAAACCAGTGTTCATTTATGACCATTCACAAGATATTAAGAAGAGCCTGGATATCGCTCAAGAGGCATATAAACATAACTATCACTCCCCTTCCGAAGATCAAATAAGCAAACGTCGCCAGATTATTAATTCAGCATTTCCTAGACCTGCATATGACCCGTCTCTTAATCTGTTGGCTGCATCTGGTCAAGATCTTGAAATAGAAAATCTCCCAATTCCAGCAGCAAATGTGATTGTGGTGGTAAGTACCAAGGTAACCAGCACTGATGCTTGTCCTAATGTTGGTAATGATACCGAGGCTGATGTGAGCACTAGTGCTGATGTTCCTTTCTGTGATTGGTATTAGAAAACAAAAGAGAGGCTAATTGTGAACGCTTGGCAGTGGGTCTCAGTGATTACTTACCAGGGAATTTCGCATTCTCTGACATGGTTTCTTTGCTACTCATTATTTCCCTTCCCAGGAAATAAGATTTTTCTATGTCATCTTCTCATAGGAAACATGCACATATGGAGAAATAAAGATTATATTAAAAAGGCTTTACTATTACAGAAGATCATATCCTATACAGAGCCTCCTGCCCTCTATGTAATACATTCTTAAAGAATAAGCCTATTATTAGTGTGTGTAAATAAGTAGCAATTGCCAGATTTTCCTGACTTGGGTTGTAACAAAAGAAGAAACAATTGAAACAGAGAGTTCTTATAGGGAAGGTTAATGAGTAGTGTTCTGTCACTGGAGTAAATAAAATTGGTTGGAAGGCAGTGATCTATAGTAATATTCTTAATATCCATGGGCAAGCATCAACATTTACATGATACCATAATCCCAGAAGAGAAGACAACCCAACCAGAGTTTCTCAAGCAGTTAAAATGTTACATAAAAATTTATTTTGTGGTTGAATCTCTTTTTGTACTATTGTCTCTCGCACTAGTGTGAGGAAGATTGTCATGAGTTCAAAGCCAACCTGAGCCATACAGCCAAATAAATCCTGCAAAATAGTTGATGGTTACATGCTAAATACATGAATTGAAATACCACACTGTAATTAGAACTAATTTAAATTCTCATTTTTAAATTATAATAAAAGCAAGAAACTCATACAAATCTGTAACTAAATGTTTTTCTATTTCTGTTAAAATTCAAATAATTTGGCTTTAAGGCCAACACAATTCCGTAAAACTATGTTTATTTTGTGATAACTCCTATTCATAACATGATTAAATTGAATTGCACTTATTTCATATATATATGTATTTATGTATACATATACACACATATATAATCTGTTATTTCAATGATAATAAACAGGCATCCATTCATTGACATTATTAATACATATTGAGTATTTACTTAACCCAGTTATAGTTTAGAATATCTAGAAAAAGAGACAAATGAAAGTGTTCTTACTTGAGAAACGACTGAGAGGATGATGTCAGGAATTAAAATAAGGTAATAATAGGAATCACAAAATGGTAACATAAGAAGAACTCTTCATGTAGGTTGTTTGATCTCCTGTAAGGCCGAAACTTTTCCCTTTAAGACCAATAAATGTTATGAGGGTGAGAGTCATGTGCCTGTCTATGCAGTGAGGATGGGGGATGTTGATGGTGTCTCTGCATCTGATAACGTCCATCCTATGCTACTGGTTATTATTGTTCTGTAGCCATCCATGCCTACGTTAGTGTGAGTTACAGTTCAGGAAGTTCAGTCTATTTTCAATGTCACATACTGTCTAGTTAATTTAATATTATAGACAATAAGAGTCATAAATTAGAGATTCTGAAAGGTCAGTTTACTTTTAGGCTGTGCATAGGGATTTGTGAAGAAGCAGGGCTTTGTCTTTTGAGGGATAATGATACAGAAGCAAAAAGTGCTTTTGCTGCTTGAATTCTCTCTAACCTGCAGCAAAAAAAAAATCATTTAAAAAATGAAATTCACCAAGGATTGGGGTTGGAGATATTGTTTTGGGTTTCTTATACTCTTCCTTATGCATCAAAACAAGCAAAATAAACAAAACTCAATTCCTAAGCATCCTTTATAATATTTGCACCTCAGTGGGTACCTAACCAATTTTGTAATGCACCCATGGTTCATATATTAACTTTCATAGTTAATCGCAACTGTGATTGCCAAAACTGTTTGTGTAAAACTACTTATGTTAGTTATGCGATGGTAATTTCCTGGGAAAGCTGGAGAGATGGAGTAAGTTTTCATATAAATCAATAATGCTCAGATTCTTCTAAAATAGAATGTGTCATGCACGTAAAAAACAGTAGGCTTGCAGGGCATTCTTTCCTGAAAATCAATTTAAGGATAGATAATAGGCAAAGCATAAATATAGTCAGCAACAGTTTAATGGTCCTGATGGAGTAACTGGTGTGTTGTGCATATAAGATTTATATATGTGTTTCTATGTTCAAAACACACCTAAATTGACACAGATACACTTGCTATAAATATTGACCTGGGCTTTTTTTTTTTTTTTGCTTAGGTAATATTTCAGTGATACTGATGAATTATTGTGTGGTTTTGTAAATATAAAATGAGTATTAATAAGTAGAAGTCCCTTTAAAAGAGTAAATGCCTGAAATGTTTTTTATTGAAAAAGTTCAAAGCTATATTAAACCTCTGAAATGTATATGTAACTTCTAAGAGTTCCCTGTCAGATGGGAACAATTCCTATTTTGTTCTCCAATATTTAGTTCATTGTCCTCTTTATGAGATTATTGGCAATGAGGTTTAGACTGAGAATTTTAAGAAGAATGGACACCTCCTCTCCTTCCCAATTTCTAATTAGTGCCACAAAAAAATTACTTGAAATTTGTCCACAAACGAAATTTATGTGTTTCCTTTTTCTTCTGTAATTGAGGAAAATCTATAGTTTATTTGTTCTATGGAAAGAACAACACAATGAATATGTTTATCCCAAGGAATGATAATTACATTCAAGAAATTTGGTGAAGATGCCGTTGTCTGTGCAAATACAACATAGAAGGAAAATGGAGGGTTCCAAGTCAATTCTGAGATAAGACATAGATAGGCTTTGGCCAAATGTGCACTAGGAACTCTGTGGCTCCCATCACTGGATTCCCGGGATGCTTGTCAAGCCATTGGGCTGTTTATCAGGAAGAAGGGACCACAGGAGCATGAGCCCAAGTGGTGGGATGGAGCTGGGTCCAGGCTTTTCCAGCTCTGAATATGTTATGAGTCAACAACAGTATAACCTGGCCAAAAGCCTGAGAAACTTGGGAACAGGTAAATGTGTGGAATACATGACAGCGGGCTATTTAGATGAGCGGGAAGTGTTGTGGCTAGGGCGATCACAGCCTGTGTCACGGAGTGTGCCTGATGTATCAAAAGAGAAGCTTAAAAAAGTAAAATGGAAAATGGAGAGAATGTTGGGAGGTTTTCCTTAATACTTAAGACAGTGGTAAATCTCTAAAAACCAAAATGTTATTTCCATATGAGGTACTCATGAGATTCTTAGAATGCTGTGGCTTCTTTCTTGGTCTTCCTTACCCAGACCAGCACTTGGGTGGACTTTCTACTGTTTCTCAGAAAAAAAGTATATTTTAATTATTCTTTGAACATTTCATATACATATATGTGTATATGTGTGTATGTATGTATATGTACACATATGTATGTATATACACCTGCATACATACATACATACACACATTAACACACATATTGTTTCTTGTGTCCACCCTGTCCTCTCCCTCTAATTCTACTCGTGATGCCCACTCCCACATATCTTTGTGACAACTTCTTGTCTTCTTTTCCACTTCCAATTTCAGTTTTTAGCCCACTGAGTCCAATTAGCAATACCCATGTGCATATGGCTCTGAGGCATCCACGAGGACATGGACAACTTACCAGTGGCCATTGACCAAAGAAAAGTGGCTTTCCCTCCCCCAGAAGCCACCACCTACCACTAGCTTGAATTTTTGACTGGCGAAAGGGTAGGTCTTGTGCCATCGACTTCAGTCGCTGTGGGTTCACATGTGCAACAGCCAGATCAAATCCAGAAGACAAAATTTTCTCCCTGATACTTTTCTCCCTGATCCTTGAGCCTGGATGGAGGAAGACAGGTTGATATCTATAGCTAAGCACTATCAGCCACTTAGTCTCTGTACTTTGAAGACTTAAGCATTTCTTCATTGACTCATGAGGAGATTTCCCCCCGTTTAATATAATGTTGGCTATAATATATGCCATTTGAAGCCTTTGTTATGTTGGAAAATGTTACCTCTATTCCGAGTTTCTGTAGACCTTTTAACATGAAAGGATGTTGCACTCTCTAAAAGCCTTTTGTTTCCTCTGAGATAACAAAGTGATTTCTGTCCTTTAGTCCACTTATGTAATTTCTAACAATCACTGATCAACATGTATTGAACTGTCCCCACATCTCAGCTGTGATCATGGTGAATGGCCTTTTTGATGTGTTCCTGAATTTGGTTTGCAAGTATTTTGTTGAAATTTTTTTGCATTTACATTCATCAAGGAAATTGCCTGTGATTTTCTTTTTCCTGTCTTTATGTGCTGTATGGCTGTTTTTTTGCAAATACTCTGTTAAGAAATTTAACTTGCAAGAATATTGGAGACTTTAGATACAGACTTTTGAGCTGTACTTCAGCTTGTTTTTCCTACCAGCTGGTGAGTCTAATTTTGTAAATAAATAACTAATCCTTAGATGCGATTTATAGGCTTTGAGAACTCTATCATCGTGACTTTCCTACAGGAAAGAAATGTATAACATTTACCATGTTGTATGATGTCTTAGGGTTTGTATTCCCGAACAAAACATCATGATCAAGAAGCAAGTTGGGGAGGAAAGGGTTTATTCAGCTTACACTTCCACATTGCTGTTCATCACCAAAGGAAGACAGGACTGGAACTCACACAGGGCAGGAACCTGGAGGCAGGAGCTGATGCAGAGGCCTTGGAGGGGTGTTGCTTACTGGCTTGCTTCCCCTGGCTTGCTTCCTTGTAGAACCCAGGACTACCAGCCCAGGGATGGCAACGCCCACAATGAGCCCTCCCAACATGATCACTAATTAAGAAAATGCCTTACAGCTGGATCTCATGGAGGCATTTTCTCAAGGGAGGCTCCTTTCTCTATGATAACTCCAGCCTGTGTCAAGTTGACACAATACCAGCCAGTATATCTGATGTAGAAAATAATTAGATTCTTTTCTACAGAAAGATTAACTTAATCACAATTTTATAGTTGGGCAATGAATGTTCCACAAGATAGAATTGATCAATATACACAGTGCTGAAATTCCTCCATGTCAAGGAAGATGTATTAGTTATAAATACTTTGTTTCAACTGACCAAAAATTCAGCACAAACTGACAAAATGTGTTGGTTGAAGCATGAGCACTTTGATAGGACATTACACTTTAGGGATGGTGGAATGTGGACCTGAAACCTGAGAGTGATCTCCCAGCTCTGCTTTCCCTGAGGTGGCTTTCTCAGAATGGTTATCTTCTTTCTCTTAATTAGCATGGGCTCTATCCCTGCAGGATTGTACTTAGGCAGATGGAATGTGTCACAACTTTCAATAACACCCTGGGCTTCTGTCCTTGGAGACTTTGACTCCAAACAATGAGACTGGACTCATCACATCAACTTAAACCTCAGATAGGTTCTGCTCCATGGGCTTTCCAGAAAAGCCTATTAGCCACATGTGGGAAGGAATGCTACCTGTTATCAAATGTGAAACCAGCAAAGGTGGAAAATACACCACAAATAGTTCACCATGTGATAGCATAGATAATATGGATTTTTTTCTTCTGTTATTTCTTTTGTTCCTGGTGTTATAATGTAGTTACATCATTCCCCCTTCCCTTTTCCTTCTTAAATCCTTCCATAAACTCCTCTTTACTCTCTTTCAAATTCATGATCTTATATTTCATTAGTTAAATTGTTACATGTATGTATACGTTTGTACATGTACTCCTAAGTACATCAATACAACCTACTCAGACTGTATAATGTTACTTGTATATATATGTTTTTAGTGATGACTATTTGGCAGTGGATAACCATTGCTCTGCTCTTCTCCTGGGAAGACTGTTTTTACCCATCTCATTCCTTTATTTCCTGAAGTTCTTTGCATAGGGTTGATACCCCATGGACTCCCTCCATCCACATTAGCATGTTAGCATGTCAACTGTTGTTCACAGCTCATGTTTCCGCAGTCATGTTGGTGAGATCTTTGGGTGTGGTCTCTGACATGTTTAGGAGATACAATCTCACAGCAAATTCTCTGGTCCTCTGGCTCTTACAATCTTTCTGCCACTTCTTCCTCAATGTTTCCTTAGCCTCAAGTGCAGGCAGTTTATGAAAACATAGTATACCCTTCAAGAAACACTGAAAACAGAGAGACATAACTTCATCCCAGGAAGCCTTTCTGCACAGAATGGATGACAAAGGCCACTCTGAAACCTCCCCAAAAATTCTTCAGAAAGAGAATAAATTCACTCTGACATAGGAATAACGTGCTGAGAATACATCCTAAAGTCAAAGATGCTTGTTAAAGAAAAGGGCTATGCTTTAGTGAAAGTTATTGGGACTGTTAACATTATTTTTTTAAAGCTTCTAAAGATGCCCCTGTCCACCTTCCTGTGTTACCTTCTTATTTACAGTGTTTCTGGCCATCCAGTTATTACTTTCCATGTATTCATTTGTTTCTCCTGTGACTAAAATGTACATTCTAAATCATTGTGATTTTTCTATCTCCTTCCTCCTGCATCCCTGGCATCTATTAAAGTAACTAGCCCAGAAGAGGGAATTAAGCATTGGCTTCTGGAAGAAAAAGAACTGATAATAAAAGACAGGGATTCCAAAGCTTGTAAGTAAATAGTTTATTTTATCAAGAGAATGAGATCACGTTAGTACTTATTCCTGAGCCATTAGACATCTGTCTTTTTTTAATTTTCTTTTATTGCATATATGTGCACATATCGGGGGCAAGCATGCTACAACAAGCAGCATCTCTGGAAGCCAGAGATGATTCTGTGGTACGATTCTCTCCTTCCACCTTTCTTCAGGTTCCAGGATCGAGCCCAGGTGACCAGGCAGTCTGAGCAAGAGCTTTCTGCCCCGAGACATCTCACTGGTTCCCTCAACATGGGCTCTTGTTTTAAATATTTTTCTGTCCACATTGAATAAAAACTAAGTCCATCAGAAATAACAAGAACCATTTCTCTTATATCTGTAAACTTTGGTAAGATTGAATGCAAAAAATAAGTGTTTGGCTGCTGCTTAGTTTGATCCCAGAATTCACAGCTACTGGACTTGATCCACAAATAATGAAAGAGGGAACAGTGTCAGATTTTAAATTGTGAAATGGTTTAGAAACAGAAATTCTGTAATCTACTTCAGAAGTTCGGTCGAACATTTGCTCTTAACTAATGGAAACATATTCTATTAAATCGTAAGATCTTATATAATTACCCCCATTTTGATCCCAAATCTTTGTATTTTGTGATGCTGTGTGCTCTCTCGGTTAGCCACAGATATTACTCTATCCTTACAGAATAAACCCAAAGTAGGAGTTCCATTCTTGAGCTTGGCATCCTGACAGTTACTCCAGCACCGTCTGTTGCTTTTCTCCATTTCTAACTAGGAGAGCAACAAGGAGAATCTGGAACACACTTTGAAAATGCTAAATGCTAAGCTTCAGTGATGTGGATTTGATGTCAACACAGTGGACCATTTATGTGATATCACCATAGTGGACCATTCATGTGATGATGTCACCACAGTGGACCATTCATGTGATGATGTCACCACAGTGGACCATTCATATGATGTCACCACAGTGGACCATTCATATGATGTCACCACAGTGGACCATTCATATGATGTCACCACAGTGGACCATTCATGTGATGTCACCACAGTGGACCATTTGTGTGATGTCACCACAGTGGACCACTGAGTGCACCTGCCTATTTTAGGTCAGGCACACTCAATGTTGGGAAGACTGAAGACTTAGGAGATCTGGTGTAATAGTTGACTGAACTAGAAAGAAGCTTCACTGCCTAATTATACTGAGGTCCCTTGTGGACAGAGAATAAATTAGCATTACACTGTTCCAGTTACAAAAGGTGTGTGTGTGCATACGTATGTGTGTGTCTGTCTGTGTCTGTGTCTGTGTCTATGTCTCTATCTGTGTGTATCTGTGTCTGCATGTATGTGTGCATCTGTGTATGTATGTCTCTGTGTGTGTGCGTGTCTGTATGATGTGTCCATAAAGTTACAGAGTATTTGGAAAGCATAAAGAAAGAAGAAAAGGAATGAAAATAATTTCTATGAATTTAAATGTTAATGTCACACAGATAGAGATGGCGATATGTATTCTTGTATATGTATGAATGTAAAAACTATTTATTTTATTATATTTTGTTTTTATTATCATATTAATATATTTTTATATTTTATTATTTACTTATTGGCATCTGATATACAAAATTAGGAGTTTTTCTTTCCTACTATCTTAGGAGCCTCTGTAAGTCCTCATTTCTAGCAACTGATGGCAATTCCTTATTGTGTCACTTGTCTCCTTTCTGTGACAAAATACATGCTGAACGCAGCTTAAGTAAGGAAAAAGTTACTTCAGCTCAGTTAGGCTGTGCAGTTGACTATGGTAGGGGAGTCATGGGGACAAGAGCCTATAGCCACTGGTCACACTGTGCACACAGGAAGCAGAGAGTGATGGATGCTGGTACTCAGCTCTCTGTCCTCTCTTGATTCAGTCCAGAACCCCAACCTATGGGATGATGTTACATTCAGGGAAAGTCTTCGTTTTCAGTTACAGCTTTATGGAAATATCCTGGTAGCCAAAGGCATGCTTCCATGGTGATTTTATATCCAGTCAAACTGACAGTGAAGATTAATTATCAGTGTTGTAGAATGAAGTCTAATGTACTGACATATTCACAGCACATTTTTTGACTAAGTCAGACACTCAACGAAGAATTAGAAATAAAACATATGATTAAAATAGTATTCTTTCCATAGCAATTGCTCAGATCTTATTATAAATATTTGATGGGCTTATCTCAGTAAAGGGTATTTTCTCCATGAAGTTTTTGCTCTTTATATATTGAAACTGCATATTATATAGATTTTTCAATTAATTCTTAGTTAGTCTATAAAGTAATGGTTTTAGCTGTGACATTTTCATGCATCCATATCATTGTATTTTGCCCACATCTGTACCTTCCACTATCTTCCCCAACCCACTGATCTCAAATCTTCAACAAAGGAAATGTTTAAGGCTACCAACGTAGTAAGGCAGGACCCAAAGTTGACATTGTGTCCAGAAAGTATGGCACTGGGTCTAAGTGTACTTTCCCGTACTTTCTCTATGACATAATCAGTTTTGTTGGCTTTAAAATGGGAGGGGAAACCAGAGCTTCTGTGAGGAAACGCATCCAAACACTTAATCAGTATGCTGTGCATTAAAGGTGGTGAGCACACAATAAATATCAACATAGCAACGTAGCCACACTTCCACACGCTAAACATCACGGTACTAGATAGCACAACTGAAACCCAAACTAGCAGCAGATTAACCTAAAATCTGAAGCTCTTAGACACTGGGAGATAGAAAGCCTCTTTGGGTCAGGAATTCAGGAGACAATTTTTAGAAAAGTTTGAGGGGCATTTTTCAACCATCTTCTTAGTCACTATGGAAGAGTAGGCATGTTATCAAGAGGAAAGCTATCTTATATCACTTAGCTTGACTTCTTGACCCTATTATATATCTCTCCCTCTAAAGTGCTTACTATAATCAGGGAAAATCTTCTGGTGATGTTTTATCTTGGAGTGTTTTTGGTGCTCTAGGGATTCGGAGAAAATAGATGATAGAAAATCAGCAGTCGCAGCAGGGAATTAAGGCATGGGTTCTAATCATCACCTCCTGTATTTATCATATTTGTTATTAACAGTGATGCAGTTCTGGGAATCTGCGGACCAGCAGTAATAGATAAAGGCACTGGTCTTAAGGGAAACGGCTGCCAGGAGGACCAGACCAGTGTAAAAATCAAATGAGAAAGCTTCTACTCAGGTTCTCTTCACTTTCTCCCAGGAAAAAACAGATTTCAATTTAGCTCTTAGAGCTTGTAAAGAAAGATGTTGTTGTCAGAGAGATGCACCAGAGTAGAAGCCACAGAGACAAGTTAAGGAAGATGGGTGATCAAATTCTCTGTATAAACCAAACACCAAACCAAGCAACCTCATACAAAGGCTGTCACAATATCACAACAATGGACCAGTGTTCAGAAGAGAGAACCACCTGTGGGGCCCACACTTTGCTATCCCAGCACTAGGAAGATGGAGACAAGGAAAGAAAAAGAAAGAAGAGAGAAGAAGAGAGAAAAGAAAGAAAATTAATAGAAAGAAATAAAGCTGGAAAACGTTTATTTAACCATTTTCTGAGGACTAAGAAGAAAAACCTTTTTCTTAGGTTTTTTGTTGTTGTTGTTTTGTTTTGTTTTGTTTTTAATGTTAGTCACTTTCAAATAACTTTGATTTTTTTTTTCACTGCTGAATATACCCACTGGGTCAGAATAACATATTAAGATATGTCTTACTTTTGTCATTATGATTGTATTTTCATACAAAAGAGATTGGTAGGAATCTTAAATTTTAGATATTTTCCACATTTGTGTTTTTTGAAAGAAGAAAGGCCAATGTGCTCAGTGTTTCTATCCTTGTTGTTTCTTTCCTTATACAGCTTCCATACTTGGATCTTTTAAAATCAGAAAAAGAGGACAAGCTGACTCCATACCTTTGGACCTAGCCTATTTTTCACAAGTTAGTCTTTGAACCGCTACAATGAGCCACAAAGAATAACTTCAAAAACAGAAAGAAGGAAGGGATAAGGGACAAAGACTCCTCTTTGAGGGATAGGTCAAATGTACATGGGAAAAATTCCATGATTACAAAAATCCACTCTGGAAAAAGTACTCCAGAGCCAACTGATGGGTTGGAGCATGGTACATGCTCCATACACGGTACATGCTCCATACATGGTACATGCTCCATACATGGTACATACCATACATCAGCATGGTATGAGTGGAGATTCCTGGACTTTATTATTAGAGATAACCAAACAATTATCCAGAACTGATTAGGGTTCTGGGTATGTTCGGGTATCTCTATTTCAAGAAATCCTCAAACCTAGAGAAGATGCACTATCCAATAATTCTTTTCTCCATGAAAACTTGCCAACTGGTATTAATGTTTTCTCTCAGAATTAGTTCCATGTATGTGTGTGTGTGTGTGTGTGTGTGTGTGTGTGTGTGTGTGTTATGTTTTAAACCATTTGCTGAGTTCTTTCTTTTTTTTTTTAAAGAAACTCTGTTTTTAGAAACTGAGTAGTACACAATGACTAGCACAATCTAAACTGAATAAAGAACTGCCAGACCAAGTTCTGGATTTAAATTTTCAAAACAAAAAAAATAAAATAAAATAAAACAAAAACCCAGCAACCATTATTTACAGGCAAATGAATTTTTTAAAAAATCTGTTATGTGTAACAAGGGTTATTACCATCTATGTCTTAAGTATATTTTTTATGAAATCAAAATAAAATAAAATCTATAGCTATGTAAATGATGATAACAGACAAATCAAAGATGATAGCTTTCCAGTGAGTGGTGTATCAAATAAATCATAGGGACTGAAGAAGAAGAATGGGTTCTATCTACAAGAGGATTGCAAAGGTTTGAATGGAGACCCAAACCATGCTCTAAAGACTCACTCATTCAAAATGATTCTGAAAGCCTTGTGCATTGCAATTTGGAAAATACAGAGAAACCACAGCAAACATGATAAGATCAATGGAGCTGCGTTCCCTGAAGGACAAACAATATAATGCAAATGAATGATTATGAAAATTCTCACCTAGAGCTAGGAAGAGAACAAGACAGTGGTATGATGGGAGAGAGCACTGGGGATTGTATTATGTTGGGTAATGAGAGTTCCTGTTGAGTATTCAAGGATGTTTAGGGATTGAATCCATATGCAGCTATTCAGCAGGGGTCATGCATAGAAGGCTAGCTTTGGAGCCAGCAGAACTCTTAGAATTCCAAACTTGCCCTCACTAATTACATTTACTTCAATGACCTACTTACCTAGCATCTCTTAGTTTCTCTATTTGCAAAAAGAAAATGTGGGGGAGGAAGGGCTAGTAACACTAGTCATCCTGTTGAATCATTCAGCACAGTACCTAACATTTAGTAAGATCCTTATGAAAACTGCTGCTCTCATTAATATTTTAGACCCCGGTGGAAAACGGATCTTTCTGGTCTCAATACCAAGAACACTTGTATCTGTCCTGAGCCACTGGTTGCCTTAAAATTATGACTTGTAAATGCCAAGAATTGTTTTTTGTCCTTTCTCTTGACTGTTGAGAAGCTGAGAGCCAAATCTGTGGTCAACCTCTAACAAACATTGAGTGTCTGATTTATTCTGTGAACTAACCTCATTCCTGGCTGGTTGTTCTCTTTTCTCCAATCGTCTTACTTCTAATACAATTTCCTCATTTCCTGACTTTCTATTCGATTTCATTTTGTATCACATATGCCTTTATAAACGGCTATGAATCATCTGTAACGTGGTCTGTCTAAGCAAAGGTCACCAACAAAACAGCCATCAGCATGAACAAAGGGAATGTGACAGCCACACAGGAAAAAAAAATTGTCACTAGGAGAACTTGTTTACTTACTTACTGGAGATAAAAGAAAGAAAGGGAAAGGAGGTGATCAGAGAAAAATTACATAGATAATGATTTATTCATTTGGTGCCTCAGCCCAGCTCTCACACCATGATGGATCTTCATGGCCAATGTAAGGTACTTGAGACAGTGGAAACAGACTAAATTTAAAACAGATGCTGAGCTCACAGGCATATTTTGTCACAGATTTTTTTTGGGGGGGAGGGAGGACAATCACTGTGTCTTTCTGGATTCAGTGTATTCTGTAATGCACAAGACCCTGGGATGATGTCAGCTATTACAGTTGTGATGGTGGTGATGGTGCAGGCAGTGATGAGAGTAGTGGTGATGATGATGATGATGGTGATAATACACCAGTGGTCCTAACGCTGTGGCCCTTTAACGCCATTTCTCATGTTATGGTGACCCCCCCCACACACACAATTATAAAATGCGTTTTGTTTCTGCTTTATAACTGTAATTTTGCTACGATTATGAATTGTTTGCCTTGAAAATGCACCTTTGCCTTGTTTCCCAGATCTATAAGGTACCCTGTACACTGTAGTTAAAGTAAACCACATCCTAAGAGCTGTGGATCACGTGGCTTATGTAGCTACATGCGGTAGCCTAACCAAACACCAACCCATATTCATTTCTGACTACCTCATCTCCCCTGTTTCCATACTGGGTTTGTTGATCCAATTGACATTCCATTTTCTCCAAGGTTGGACACCTCTACACTCGTTTTGTCTTTGACTTCAGGTCTCACGCCTAGCTACTGGCAGCCTTCCATGTTGCCATGAGCTACCCTCTCAGGAAATATCTACATTCTACTCTTAGCTCCTGCAAACTTAAGCCTCTTCTTCATCAGCCAGGATGTGCTAATGCTTGCCATATGTTTGCTTTCTCTTACTTGCTTCCTGCTCCGGTCTCTCTTTTCACCAAAAAGTTTATGTAGCAAAAATAGCACAGTGACTGTACTTATAGCTGCTGAGATAGCTGTTGGTTAAAAGGAAGACATGGGAAGAAAGGTGTTAGTAATCCAAGTCACAGAGGCTCCCCAGCTTCTTAGAGAAGATAAGATTTGACATAGAACCTAGGTTATTGATGCTTAGCTTTGTAATTATATAGGGATGGAAAGCTTCCTCGTTTCCATCCAACGTCTCCAAACAAATAGGTAGTTTGGAGGTTGTTGTCTTAAAAATTGAGCCACACTCAGTAACTTCTTTTCTTTAATAGTTCAAAGATAGATATTGATAGAAATATAATATAGCTTGCTTCTGGATAGCTTTATCATTTCCAATCTGTAGATATCGAGTTTCTTATTGCTGTGTTTCTTCACAGTCCTTGGGCTTCCACATCATTTAAAATATACGTCTCTATGCACTTGGTGTTTGTGTCGGAAAACTGCTGAGATACTCAACTTTTTGTATATTGCTAGGGAAAAGAAAAATGTATGCTTGTATGCATACACGTTTGTATATATTTGTGTATATATATATGTATATATATATATATAACTTACACATAAATATATACTTGTATTTTTATGTGCATGATATATATGATGTATTTTTAAAAGACAAATTACGTAACCCAGGAATATTTAATTAATACATTACCAAGTTCCTATTCCTGAGAAGTTGGAGTGATTCTCTCTTCTACCAAAAGTAGACGAAGGTGCTGGAATTATTGTCTCCCTAAAAAATGTTCACTGATCATGGAAATGGAAATTCTGCCAAATTGTTGCTTGCATTTGCTCTCCCCCCGACTGTCAGGAAAATAAACAAAACAAGCTATGTTCAAGTGCATTAGTTCTTCAGGTACCCATCTTCTCTTCGTGTGATTTTTTTGCATGTGTGGTGCTAGGAATTGGGTCTAAGCCCATGAGTAAGCTGGACAAGCACTCATTCTACCACCAACAACCCCAGCCATGTAATTGGTATTTTAAAATAGCACATGCCTTTTATAGTATGCTTGGACCAACATTTATTTAAACATTCATCTATAGTTCATAATTCAAATAGTTTTTACCTTTGTTCTGAGCCCTATGAAGAATGCTGTAAACATCTTGGAGCCTATATTGGTGCACCGAAGTTTCTTCATTTCTATGTAAAAGATTCCCAAAACTGAGGTTGTAGAGTAGAACTAACACATACCTGAGGTTTTTCCCCAAAAGTTAACAGTACTTTGCATTTCTGCCAATAAGTACTAGCTAGAGAACCCAATATTTATTTCAAACATCAGTAGCATTGTGTGTGTGTGTGTGTGTGTGTGTGTGTGTGTGTGTGTGACTAATAGCTATACTTTTAGATAAGGTAGATTAGATTTTCTAGTTTCTTAAAGAAGCTTCTGAAAGTAATTTATCCCCTCCATCAGATTCTAGGTAATTATCTTAATGCTTACAAACATCTCAATGTCATTGCCTATACACCTGACTCCAATTACCTATTCCTTTACACTTATACACTACCTAATTAGTTACTTACGATATGTGTTTGAAGTTGGGACTTGAAACCCAATGGACAATATTTGTTCAAAATACCAAAACCTTAATCAACATGACCTTTAATGAGAAGCCTAAAGAGTATAATTTATTATGTTAGCTTGATATTTTATCAGTCATTCAGTACTCAAGGAAAATTTGCTTTCCAATGGTATCCCTAACTAATAAGGACCAATTAAGAAACTTGGCTTCTAAATACTCTTGCCAAACTACCTATGACATTAATAGTCTTAGAATTCATTTGTTACATAGAAGGGAAACCTATTAATCTAATTAGAAAAAGGTAGTAATCTCCATTGTAATATACTGAAGGACACTCTGTGTTCCATGTTGACATTCATTCTCCCTACATCTTGCTGCCATATCTTAATGATTTATGACCACTAGTCTTACTCGTCAAACAATGGTATCTGAAAATATTGACTTTCTGTCTTCCTTTTATTACCCACCCACCCCACCCTATCCCCCTGGGGATGTTCACATGGTAAAATCTTTAGACTAGATAAATGACCGCAGAAGACCATAGTGGAAATGGCCTACAGAAAGATAGGTAACACTATGCCCTTGTTCCTAAACCCATTTTTTTCTAGATCTAAGAAACTAGTCCTATCTAAAAATGTAGACTTATTCATGTTGAGAAAATCCCTTGGGTCCTTAGAAACTTTTTTCCATTTTGATTTCAATTACTTTTTATTTTTAATTCAAAGAAGATGGTTTCTTGCCAGTTCTTGGCCTTGTTGACAGATATGCTAGAGATGAAAATACTCCAAAGAAACTGGCTTTAACAACCCCAATCCATGTTTAGGCATCCCTCATTCCAGCAACACTGCTAGTCCATCAATTTTCTAGGTATTTTGACTGGCATAAATTAGTTTCTAATGGATTTAATGGCACATGGTATTGGCTTTCAATGTGAAAGTTTGACCTTAGTTTTGTGCATCTGAAGAGATGATCCCTCTCTGGTAACATTGTTTTGGGAGGCTACGGAACTTTTAGGATGTAGGCCCTTGTTCGCAAAAATGGGTCACTTAAGAGAAGATTTTAAGCACTTCCAATTCTGACACAACCTCTCTACCTCCTGTCTGCCACTGAGCTGTGAGAAGCCCCAACAACATGTGGCCTTCTGCCATGAACTTCTCTATGCTTTTTCTGCTCTGGTGGATTGAAATATCAGAAACCATGAACTAAGATAAACCTCTCTCCTGTTAAGTTTTTCCCTCAAGTAGCTTGTCATAATGACAATTAAAAGTAAGTAGCACAGTGAAGAGTGACAGGAAGAAATGAGTCTCAAAGTTCTATTCTAAATCATTGAAGATAGACAGCTTGGTCATTTCATCTCAGTAAAATCTTCTCAGTTACTGGATATCCAAACTGGGGACAAATACACAGCATCTGTCAATCTCCATCATTTTGTAGATAGGTTGGTACATCAAAGATGGCTTGTTTGACTATAAAGTCATAAAGGACCAAAAAAAAATCTGGATCAGATATTCTGCCTCTATTTTCCCATGAAAACTAGTATATTAAATCACCCTACTTTCTCATGCAAGAATTTTAGTGAGGATCAAATGAAATGTTATATTTGAAAATGTTTTTAATGCATAAATATCAAATACCATTATATTGTTTTAAATTTCTTTCTTTACTTAAAAAGAATTAATTAATTAATTAATTTATTAATTAATTAATTTATTTAATGGATATGAGTACACTATAATTGTCTTTAGACACACCAGAAGAGGGCATCGAATCCCATTGCAGATGGCTGTGAGCCACCATGTGGTTGCTGGGAATTGAACTCAGGACCTCTGGAAGAGCAGATGGTGCTCTTAACGGCTGAGCCATCTCTCTAGTCCTGTCTTAAATTTCTTAAAACAATGTTGTTACCCTTTGAAAGTTTTCAACATTTATGCAATATATTTTGATTATACCCATCCACCATAACCTTCCTTCAACCACCCCCACCCCCCCACGCCTCTTTGCTCCCAAAGTTCCAATTCTTCTTTTATTGTTATGAATAACCTACTGAATACAATTAGTGTGACTCACACGTGCGTGGTGGTGTGGCACCCACTGCAGCATGAGCAACCTACCAATAGCCACAAGCTCAAAAGAGAATAGCGTTACCTCCCTCAGTATGCATCAGTTGCCAGGACTCCTCTGCTAAAGGAGAAGGCTCTCATGGCCCCGCTCTCCATGCTGGAACTTTGAGTGGCTCCATCTTTTGCAGAATGTGCACATGTAACCCCATTAGTTGTGGTTTGATGTGTGTGCTGGTCATGCCACACCCACAAGTCCATGAATGACAGCTCTCTTTCTCATCCATCAGCCCTTACCTTCCTTAAAAACCTCTCTTCCCAGAAGTTGCTGGATTATGGGAGGTTGACATAGATGACCCAGCCACAATGGAGCACTCAACATAAGTTATCCTTGGCACTTTGCCTGGTTATGAGTCTCTGCCTTAACCATTTCCTGATTCAAAAAAAGAAAAAGGAAGCCCTTTCTGACAAAAGTTGCGAGCAGCAAAAATCTAAGGGTGTGTTTTATTTCTTCAGACAGGAATATTAGATACTTCTTGGTGGATCTTAATAGCCATTGTTGATTGACTATATCCACTACCAAACCTATGTCATTTAGGGATTGCCATTGTCATACCTTTGTACTTTCCCTAAAAGTAATAGAGTAAGTTGCATGGAGAGGTCTGGGGGTTGTGGCTTAGTGGTAGAGCATTTGCCTAGCATATGTAAGGCCCTGGGTTCAATCCCTAGCACCACAAAACCAAACAGAACAAAATAAATAATCACAATAAATTGTGTGATTGTACGAACAAATGTAAGGATACTTCTGCTGTCCTTTCTTTGGAAGACATGTAGAATGGCCAACATGTCATAATCATGAGTTTGAACCCAGACAAACACTTCCACTGTCCACGTGCTGTACATCCTTATAGTTATGAAAAATGTTCCATATGCTGATATGTGACCTTTTATTAAATAAGAACAATTTTATATGTGTGAAATCAAACACTATATCTGGACAAATTCCCACTTACATCCATATTCTTGGTGACCTCAAAAAGGCAAATGGCCTTTAAAATTTCTCACTCTAATTAACACTGTTCGTGATTTTTTATGGAGCATCTGTCATGTCTGTTTTATATAAAAAATAATCAGTGCATACTTAAAAATAAGTTACTAAATTTACTTTCATAACTATATTGTCCAGAAAAAAATGAGGTCTATCTTTTCAAAATTAGTTTCAAAAACTACTCTGGAGGCCAGTATTGCTAACTTTCCAATCTCTGCAATTTTCCTACAGATCATAAGATCCCTTATGAAGATAAATGTAAGACATGATTTGAGGTGGTGAGAGACCCTCTGCTCAATCTATATATACACATACACATATATGTACACGTACACGTACACATACACATACACATACATATACATATACATTCTAGATCTGGGAGTGTAGCCAAATGGAAGAGTACTTGTCTAGCCTGCATATGTCTCTAATATCAGTTCCCAGCCCAGCAATATATATTTTCCTAACAGCTTATCCAGCACAAAATTACACCATCTGTACATGATTTGTTCTAACAATGGCACTAAATTTTCTAAAATATGGATAGCCTTAACTTTTATCTGAATTGTCTAATAATAATTACATGTATATCTGGAGTACATTATGATTTTATATATTATGGAACTTGCCGTCCAAAGCCATTTGCTTCTGGAGCCTGCTGTGTCAATACTGGTTCATGGTGTCCATTTCTACACCGGAAGGACCAGAGATTCTGAACCTTGTCCTAAGAAAACAAATTTGACTTTATGTGCTTTACCCTACAAAGATGAGGAAAACTAAGCCTGGAGAATTATATAAACACCCCAAGTTAGGTCAAGGATCAGGAAGACTCCAGCATCAGTAATATAAAGAAGAAATAAAGGATAACACCGAAGGACATGCAAAAGTAGATATGGAAAAGCCCACAACCCTACATAAAGAACTATAGGCAACCGAGGAAAGCTAGGAGCCAGAGAGATGGCTATGGCCATGAGTGAGCACATCAATTGATTGTCTTTGGTTAAATGGTCATCCCTAAAAACATGTGTACAAGTAGTGTTATATAGTGTGAGCCAGTTATATATAGTAATGTATATACTCATACACATGCAATAACAATTAATGACAAGAGCAACCATGAATTTGAAGGGCAATGAGCATGCCTATATGCAATGGCTTTGAGGGAGCAAAGAAAAGGAAGAAAGTATAATTATTATAATTATATTATAAACTCAAAAATAAAAAAAGAAGACAGACTCTTAAGAGATGGGAGTGGGAGTTACCGGCAGTCTCCTGAATTGAAAATTATGAAGATGAATTTCTCCGACTTTTACCCCGAGGGTGAGTTAGCTGCTGTTCGGTTTCTTACCATTTGTCTGAGGAGTTACATCCTCAGTCTTTGAGCTAAAGTTGTATGTGGATGTCTATGGTTGTCTGTTTACCCTCAAAGCACAGCCTTACAGTGACCTGCAGGTCTTACCACTCACAGTTCTCTCTTGACTGAGTTCCTTGTCTGGATCCCCAAATCATTAACTCTCCTGTCAGTTTGAGATTCCAGATTCTCCTACACATCTCTACCCCATCTTTGTTGCATCTTTGGTCCATTCCAAGATGCACTCTGTCCATTAATGTTTTCTTTTGTTTCGTTTCGTTTTTAAGGATGAAATCTCTGAATTCTTGTTGCCTTAGAGATGTGAATGCCCTAGTGAAAACATCACCACTGGTCTTTCCACAGCCCTTGGGGTACAGCATATTATAGTCACACAGTCGGCAAACATCATAACAGCCAGCAATACTTTGGCGGTCAAGCTGGCTTCAAGACATTGGGGCTTTCTAGAACTGCTCATTCTTCTGACATTTGGGCAACAGAGGACTGTATTATAAACCTAGCGCTGCAAGGAGGTTGGCAGCATCTATGCTCCTTGCCTACTGTCTTTGAGGAAATAGAGCGTGGAGTTAAAGCTTGAAGATTTGTGTTGTTTGTTCCCATTGGGCTGCTAATCTGTAAAGCTTTGTAGGGAACAATCGTGTGATATGGTCCTATACAATAAAGGGGAACAAGAAAAGAGTAAGAAGAACAATTGCATTCACTGGTCCCCTGTTACTCACCAGCTACTAAATAAAAGTTTTAATCCTTCATCTTCAAACCCTACCTGACCCTATTACACTCTTTCCTCCTTTTATGCTAGGGATACATTTCAAGAACCACTGATAGACACCTCCAAAACTCAGGTGAAACTGGTCCTTACTTATACTATGTTATCTTATGCACACCTACCTATGAAAAACTAAATCAAGAACAGTAAGGGATTAGTATTAATACCTTGTAAATTAAAGGAATGAGGGCAATGTGCTTTAATGTATTATATGTTATTGTTCTCTCTCTCTCTCTCTCTCTTTCTCTCTCTTCTACTCAGTACCTTATTGCATTGATGACACAATGCCTACATGGTCAGATAAAGTGAGGTGATATATGAATTCCTTCAACACAAGCACTGTGATTCTGTGGTAGTCGATGTAATGACTAGGTAAAAAGCAGCTGACCAGTCTCAGACAGGAGTGGGAAGGATGGCATGAAGTTTTATCACTCTGCCAAGAATGGAGTGTGGTTTCCACTTAATATTTTAATAATTTTATTACTTCTTGGAGAGTGTTGTGCAATAAATTCTAAATACATTTGTGCCCTATCAATCCTTCAACTCTCCCCTTCCTCTCCTGCTCAATTTTGAGATGACTTATTTTATTTGAGGTTATTCTGTTTTAATTCATATATACATGTGTGTGTGTGTGTGTGTGTGTGTGTGTGTGTATACGTAGAGATAAGGGAAGTATATATGTATATATAAGTATATACATATATATACATATATATATACTTATATATACATATATATATGTAGACATATACACTTAGCCCTTCCCTTTCCTCTCTACAAACCCTCACAGATAATTCTCCTTGCTCTCTTTCAACTTCATGGCTCTCCTTTTCATTAATTGTTATTATGTGAGCATATGTATATGTATGTGTATATGCATATATATTCTTAATATAACCTGCTTAGTTTATGTAAACTTACTCATACTTTGTTCTTTTTTCCTCTTTCCCTATAAAATCTGCTTTGTCTTACGAAAATTGCCTTCATAGTCTTGGGATTGGTCCCTGTTGTGTGCCTGGTATGTGGGCGGCCTACCAGGGGTCATATCATTGAAAGAGAAAAGCCTGATTCTACCTCTCCCTGCAGCTATCAAATGCTATTGGTGCCCCAGTTAGTGGCGGGATTGAATATATACCTCCCTGCTCTGTGTGCTGTGATTTTTGTCCAGCTGGGTTTGTGCAGGTCTCGTGCATTCTGTCGTAATTGCTATGAGTTCCTGAGCTTGTGTCTTCTCTCATTCAGTCACGTTGGTCGCTGCTACTCTCTGATAATAGAGTAAACCTGGCCTCATTCACTTAGGTGTAGTTTAGATAACTATGGTGACAATAATGGTTCAAAACCATATCATGAACCTGTATAACAGGGAATATTTGTTCACTCCGTTTTGCCAGGAAAGAACAATTTATGGATGTCAGAAAACTTTGTGTTAATCCTCAGATAGCCTTACAGAGTGGAGAGTACAGCAAGTCACTCAACACCAACCTAACATCACAGAACAACTAAATCTTCCTTGTGGATATTTTCTCTTCAGCCTGACTCCAAGCCTTTGATCCACTATGTAGGTCAGACACCCCTAATCATCATTTCTGTGTTATTTCTTTTTTTTCTCTTGGGCAACATTTTCCATCCCAAGACGGAAAGAGAGGACCATTTCGCTCTTCTCAGAACAGTCTCACACCAGTCACTTAAAGTTCAGGATCTGTTTGATTCCAAATAAGACATTTCTATCCCCGTGTCCACACCCAGATACCAGCTGTCACAAGGTTGGAGATGGATAGATATTCCGTGGATGAATAAATGGTGGTGATGACGGTTGAATTTATAATGTCATTCAGCATTTATGAGCACTTGGCTATAAATGAACCTTGTGTCTCTGGTCTACATAGTAAAAGTAATCCTATTAAAAACAGTTTCAGCATGGATGCTTGTCTTCCCATAGCCACAAGAGGAACAGTCATATTGATTAGGCTCTTGGGTGCAGCTGATGGGTCCAGAAGAAACATTCCTGAGCCAAAGACACATCATTCTTTGCTAATCAGTGACTTATAGTGTGCAGCCTGTCGCAAAGGGCATGCCCAGGAAACAAGCATAGCACCCTTGGAGTTCTTCCTTTGGAGACCTGAACCAAGAGAAATGGTACGTGTCAAAATGGTGGCGGATACTTGGACAGATTGGTTATGAGAGGCTCTAGGAACTAGCTGCCATTCTGCTTACAAACTAGAGGAAAGGCACAGAACAAGACAGCAAGAGAGTCGGAGTAGAGTTTTCAGCTCCAAGCTGCAGCTTACACTAGAGATGCCCATTATTGATGCTAATGAAATTATCTATCTATTTATTTATTTATTTATTTTTTGGAAACACACAAAAACTTTTCTCCTTTCTCTTTGATTTGGAGAAGCTATTGGGTTCTTTTATAACTAAAGTATTTGCCTGGAACATGGCTTTAACTTACAATCCTGTTATGGCAGTGAAATTTAACAAAGCTGGGGGCATGGTTGTAGGACAACAGTACTGTGAAAGAGATTATCGAAGGGGCCGACGGCTGAGTGTTGGCATGACAATTTCCCAGAAAGTTATTCTGAACACAATTTGGAGAGTTTTTGACATTGGACAAATTTCAAGACATGGGTGTACTTGAACCCTTAGCTTCTAAACAGAAAAATAGTAATTAAAAAAAACCTGAAAAATACTCTCGCCACTTATGAACAAAGGCAAAGTGATGGCTCTCAGTTCGCTGAAATCCCTGGACCACAACGGATGCCATTTTAAACAAAATAAGCTATTAAAGTTTAATTGTGTATTTTAGGAACCTGTTTGCTAAATTTGAAGGAAGGAATGCTCCCGTTTCAGAATGTGCTTCCCAGAATAGCTACCTTCGAAGCAGATATAATCTTCATAAAATAGCCTCAGCATTAATTTTTCACAAATTAAAAAGCATGCTAGAAAATGAAGGCAGACTAATAGTGGAACGCTGCATGAAAGCAGGGCAGTCATAAATGATTTATGGCTTCCTTGTTCATCGGGACTTTTTGAATCTTAATTGAAAACTGGTATGGTTAGATTGTTGAAAACAGAAAATTGGTTATTCTGACAGCAGACAACTTTCATTAGGGAGCTAATTAATTTTAGAAGGCTGAGAGCCTCCTATACCAAACATACTTAGTCATGTTTAGTCCTGGGACTTTATTTAATTACAGTCTTCTGGTCAATGCAAATTGCTTTTTTCCCCTTCATTTTGATCAGCATTATTTAGACACAGTATAACCTTTTATTGGCTATAAAAGCAAAGGCTAAATTTCTACTATGAAATGGTAATTGGAATAAGAAGGTACGCTCATCCCCATTCTCAACCTCAGCTCAATTCTCCTATCTGTTTTCAGATTTATTGTATCCTTTTTGATGCGTCATTGCTCTGAGAACCTTGACCATTTCTTACATCATAGATAAGAGGCTTGTACAAAATAAAAGTTCATTGGCCTTTACCTTGTACTGATATATTAAGCAACAGATGGGATGGCTGACACATTTTTAGTTCTAGACTTAGCCCTTAGTGTTATCCACTAAGATTACTGAACACCTTAGTTCTTCCCTGCCATAAAAAATGATCAACCCTACAGTCTTAACTTTATGGTACAATCCTATAAAAGTAAAACGATGTTACTGTCATTTCACACAGAAGTTATATTGTCTTAGAAAAGTGGCATGGGTAGGTTCCCCTTCCAGGTCTATGGTCTCAGCAGCCATGGCTAGTTAATAGGTTTATAGTACCAAGCATGAACTCTCTCCTATTGGGTGGATCTTAGGTGCCATTGGACAACTGTTAAGGTTATCTTCAAGATAAAAAAATGCCGCTATTGCATCATTGGGATATTTTGATGGTATTGTCTTTGTAGTGGTTCATGGACTTTATAGATGGATAGGTCTACCAAGTGCCCCTCTCCTTTGACAGCTTTCTAGCACTATCCATCCAAAGACATCGGACATGCACATAAAAATAATAGACACAATGAATTTGAGAGAGGGAAACATCGGAGGAGATTGAAGAGAATGGAGGGGGGTAGTAATGTAGATACAATGCCCATGTATGAAATTCTGAAAACAGTCATTTCTTTTAGGTTTAGAGAGATAGCTGTCAGTCAAGCACTTGCCTCACAAGCATAAAACCAAGTTCAGATCCCAAGCACCTATGTAAGAAGTCAGGTGTAGGAACAAGTGACTATAACTTTAGCACTGGGGAGGTAGATTCCTGAGGCTTAATGACTGGTAGCCTTGCTGAATTAGTAAGCTCTAAGTTCAGTGGGAGACCTTACAAAGAATAAGGTCAAAGGTCATTAAAGAAGACAACTAATGTTAACCTCTGGCCTTCACACACATGCACACACATGCATACACACATAAACACATACACTTGAGCACACACACATGCATACACACATGAGCACATACACATGAATACTACATGAGCGCATACACATTCATGTACACATGAGCACACCACACATGCATACCTACATAAGCACATACACCACAAACACACAAATACACAAATGAGCAAATATACGTGCATATTCCGCACACGTGCACGTACATACACCACAAACACACACAAACACACACACATACATCACACACATATATATACACACACACAAAGAATGCTGTGAGAATAAACTTGTGCCTGTTTCTGCATGTTGATTCACTTTTCTCTAGACACCATGAACAATCGTTTTACTTTCTCTGTCACTAATCATAGGTTGTTTTTTTTTTTTGGTCAGGCTGTATGTGGTTTTGTGTGGGAAAGAAAGGTCTGGTTAGGAGCACTCTGACATATTTGCCTTATTCTCCTCCCTTCTAGCCAGATGTCATCCTGTTTAAAATTCCTTCTTACATGAGCATGACCATCTGAGGTCCACTCCACCCTGGAGTTAAGTCTGTGGTCTGATTTTGAAATACAAATTTTGTTCCCTGAGGACAAGATTAGAGGAGCAGTAGTCGATTTCAGCCACCTGTTTGTGTCCATGGTGCTGTCGTTGGAAGTTGTGTAGAACAATAAAAGATTGATGGTCCTTTAAGAAGCTCCTGGCTCCTATAGGCAGGTGGCTATAATTTGTATAGGGAGAATACTTGCATTTACTCACCCAAGCCCAGGACTACTCAAAGGTCTCCATGTCATCCTGCAGTCCTCATTGTGAGCAAGACCACAGCCATGATCATTCCAAAAGGCTTTGGGGGAATTTGCATGGATGCCACTGGAATTAAGTATCTATAAGGATACTTGGAACCAAAAAGCTTGGTCTTCTCAAGGCTTTATAGATTTCACAATGTGGCTAGTGGCCTCCTCCGTGGAGGCGTTTCCTGTTTTTCTCATGCCGGGGAGTTTCTCAAGCTCAGCTTCGTAGCCACCATATCGAGAACACTTGGGAATGTGAACATTAAACATGTATCAGTTCTGGGGGCAGAAGAGTGCACACGTGGAACTAATTAAAACGGATAACCATAGCAAAGAAACGGTTCGTGAATAACATTAACAAATGCCCTCAGAGACAGTGCAGGGAGGGCTCTCTTTCTCTTTTGCCAGCATTCTGTTGTCCTGTAGGTGACTCTCATTTCATCCTGTCAGACTAAGGGAAGTTACTTCTAAGTGTGTTCTTCATTGTCACTGTTTTATATTAGACTTGCCTTGATTTAAGTCTGGTGCACAAGCACCTGCACTTACACAACTAGCATTTATTGGGCATTTTGCTTGCCAATCATTGTCTTCCAGTCTAGAGACCCCCACTAAAAAATGCCCCTGGTCTCTCTTTTTCTAGTAGAGGAAGCCGGCCTGTAAACAAATACATAAATACTACTTTAAGTACTTAGTTCTGGAAAGCAATTAAAATGACAGGAATAAAGTTATATCAAAGCAAAGGAGTAGAGAGTTGTGTAATTGTGTGTACCCTGGCTTACACAAACTGACAGGGAAGATGTTTATCTTGCTCACACCCACACCGGTCACACAATAGGGGCTCAGCATCCACTACACTGAAGCAATTATGACTAGCTGCTTTGTTCCATGTGATTTACCTTTGTTGAGTGGTCTGCATTATATTCCTTATCAAAACAATTCTTACATTTATTTATGAATTTCTCTGAAACATTCCATACGGCTAGTCTTACATCATCTGGCCAATATATGCAAACATTGTTATAAATTTTTCCTATGTAATTGTGAGGGACACAGATAAGGAGTTCCATGTAGACAGTCAGTAGTACAAATCAAAGTATCAAATCAAAGTGTAGCTCACACTATCACCGACCTGAGTACCTATAACGAAACATCCGTTCGTTAAAACTGACCTCCTGTGACTTCTGAAATTCTCAGCTGCCTTTCCGCCTATCCTCTCCGGACAGGGTCTCTGAGTTCTGTTGAATTTCATTTTGAGAATTATCCCTGAGCCAGTCCATTCATGCATAGCTGTCATTGTCATGAAGTCTTTAAAATATGCTCAGGGCACGTGTTCATAACCTATGCATCCATTTCCTAACACCGATCAATACTTCTCTATCAGTAATAAATCTATGCGTGCATGACAGTATTAACAGCAGAACCTCTCCTTTAGGATTATGTCAGTGATTGTCAGTCCTGAATGCATGCGAAAACCTCCCTGGGGTCCCTGAAGAGAATACAAATACTCAGGCAAAATTCAGCTCACAAAAGGAGTTTTCTTAAAACTCCTGCTCACTAGGACCCACAACTACAGCTGACCCATCGACCTGTGCAATCCAGTATCCCATTCTTCCTAGTTGTCATGCAGCCAGTTAGCTCCATTAAATCTCAAAGAACCCATAAAGTTCCAATGAAGAGCTGAGACTATTAGGTGATAAAATTCTCCTCCCCCCCAAATTAACGGTTGAAAGCCCTACCACGAAGACTGTTGTTTCCAACAGACTAGGGCTTACGCCACTGATAGTAATTATAGACATAGGGAGTACGACAGCGTGAGACTGAGTGCTACAAGGTGAAGAGCAAAAGGAAAGTTAGGGAGGCTGACTCGAAAAGTCTCTATCTGTTGTGGATTTGGTTTTATGCTTGTATTATGTTAATTGGGTTCCCAAAACTGCAAAAGAATCCAGCCTGTAAGATGCTGAGGTTTCTTGCCCCCAGCTCGTTCTGATTGGTAAATAAAATTACAGGCGGCCAATGGCTGGCCAGGAAGGCAGAGACAGGACTTTAGGATTCGCTGACAAGGGGACCAAGGAGGGAGAATCGCCAATGCCAGGAAAGGAGGAAGAATCCTGGTGTGAGAGTTTAGCAGACAAAGTACCAATCCTGTAAGAGCCAGGCAAGAGAGGCTCAATCCTTCCACACACACACACCCGCCCGCTAACTGGGTCTAGGGTAACAAAGATGGAATACAGATTTTCAGTAAGTAGTAAGTACACACAGGAGTATGGGAGGGAAGGCGTTAGCAACATGGAAGTTTGGGAGTGTCCCAGTCAATTGAGCTCATTAAGGCACATTAAATATAATGCTGCGTGCGTGCGTGTGTGCGTGCGTGCATGTGTGTGTGTGTGTGTGTGTGTGTGTGTGTGTGTGTGCGCACGTGTGTGTGTTTCATTCAAGAATCCAGACACTGGGATGGGTAATAAGGAACTCACACAGCCGCTACCGCTGGGGAGATTAGAACAGATTAATCAACTACTACGTCTATTTTGAAATAGAGGCGGTTACCAGTACTCAGCTGTGTTTATAGACGATGTCTCTAAGTCAGGACTGAATTTATAAGATAAGTATTAGAGGAGACTTCAACTAAAGAAACGGAGAGAAGGAGCCAGAGTACGTGGGAGTGAACTCTGGACTTTGGTGCTCATCTAACACTCGTAACAGAGAAGAGGAAAAGAAGGGAAACTCCTAAGGGAGAACCCACCATGCAGAGCTTGGTGCCTGGGGAGGCAAAGGGCAAAGACTGGCCGTGTGTAGAGCCCACACTGGGCAGGAGGGCTCAACTTTATGGCCCCTACTATGATACTTATTGGCTAGTTTACTTAGAGCAGAAACCTAAAACCGGATATCACTCTCTCTGTGATCTCTGGTCATTCTTTGCTGCCCTTATTCATTGACTGGAATAGCAAGGAATGACCACGCCCCTTGAGAAATGCCGCCAACTTCTGGCTTTTATCTGCTCCTCTTCCTGACTCCAGGGTTCTTTCCACGTTAAAGTCTATTAGAAGAAAGAGTACAACTAGATTATTCTCTGGCCTACTATATTATCCATACTTTCATCAACCAGGAGTAAACCTTACTAGTAAACTTTAACTAGGCTTAACACACACACTCCCAGAGTGTTCATTGAATATAGACTTCGAAAGTTTCAGTTGCTTACCTGTTTTACAGGGCATTTTATTGTTTTCCAACACTGACTATATTTGGCCATGAAATATGCTAACGGTGCTTATGACTCCTGGATTATTTACAGAACTTTACCATTTCTGTTATACCTTCAAAGTCAAGTATCTTGAAAGGGCAACCTATGTTCGCATTGCACTTTCTCTGGTCCCATGAACCCACTGCAGAATGGATCTACTTCCTGTCTTCCCAATAAAGAAGCCTGATACAGGCCACAAAACTCTAATTAACAATCCCATGTGACATTATGTGACTCTACCACCTGCCACCGCTGTCTTTCTTATTTCCTTTCCTTTCACCTTCCTCCCATCTTCCCTATCTTTTTTTTTAATTTTCTGAGTCAAATCAAATACCATGCTAATTCTAATCAGTATCCTCTTAGCCATGCCAACTCAGAGTGCACTGATTAGAGACAACAATTAGTCTCTCTCTCTCTCTCTCTCTCTCTCTCTCTCTCTCTCTCTCTCTCTCTGTCTCTCTCTTTCTCTCTCTCTCTGTCTGTCTCTCTCTTTCTCTCTCTCTCTCTTTCGTGTGTGTGTGTGTGTGTGTGTGTGTGTGTGCGCGCGCGCGCGCGCGCACACCTTATACGTGCTAGGTAATCTCTACTAGTGAGCCACCCCTCAGTCCTTTCACTATCACTGACGTATTATTCTTGCAGGCCAACTGTTACTGTCCATGGCAACTCTTCCATAGTTCATCATCAAATGCTGCTTCCGATGACCACCCTGAAAATATCCCACCCCTGAGAACGTGGTCAACTTTGCCTTCACCCAGACTTGCTTTCGCTCTCTGTATGCTTTTTGATCTGAATGCTTTCCATGAGAGACTACACCATGGTGATTATCATCTGCCCTTGGTCTGTGCTGCTGATTGGTAACATGCCTGTTCATTCCTCATATCCCAGACAGACCAGATGTGCCCCGCCCCCTCCATGTTTGCAGTGTTTTCATATGCCTTTGTCACCCTCCTAAGCCGTTACTGCTGTCCTGCAGTTGTTGGCATCCTGTCTACTGTCACCCATGACACTAATTAGATAAGGGTGGAGGATATGTCTTTTAATTAGTTTGTTTCCAGAACTTGGTGCAATAACTGACACTTAAGGGCCTGATATTTAAATTCGATAAACATGAATGACTTTCACATTCTGCATCCTGAAGACTGAAAAACAAAAAGGGTGTGCCATCTGATACCGCCATTTTTATGGTCTTGTTTCTGTGGCTGTTTCTAGGAAAGCAGGCTTCGCAGCGGATGCCCTTGTATTCTGACTCTTACAACCCTGTCTCCCTTCTTTGGCAATGTTCCCTGAGCCTTGAATGAATGAGTTGTGATGTAGATGTCGCCATTGGTACTAGGCTCCCCACAATCTGTTGATCTGTATACTGTGTTCGGTTGTGGTTTTCACCAATGGTCTTCATTTCCTGTAAGGAGAAGTGGGCTTGGTGATCAGTGGCAACCACACTTACCTGTGGTGTAAGGACAAGATTTAGAATGTCGTAAAGACTTATGCTAGTCTAGCAAAGTTGTAGTGGTAAATTCTTTTCTATATGACCACATCAGCCCCAGAGAGCAGGCTAAGTAATGTGGAAGGGGGAGAATATTATAGTGTCCCACCCATAGACAAAGAAGTACAGACAACCAACAACTGATGGGAGAAGGGGAACTAGCCTCTCCCTGGGATGAGTCCTTTTTGTTTGTCCAATGCTGAGTGGTCAGCCCTGAATCCACACAGCCACCCACAAACAACAAAACAACTCAGTGAGTTGTATTTATGCAATCTGTGTATGCATACACACTTACACACATAGTAATAATAAAAGAGGCTACCAACCTATGGAGGGGTCATGGATGGAATTTAAGGGACAGTCATTGGAGAGGGCTGAAGGGAAGAACAGGATGGGGAAAGTGATACAATTCTAATTCAATTCAAACCACATCTAAACATTTTCATTTAAAAATATGTGTCCTCTCTTAGAAAGTGTGGCTTGAAAAGAGAATAAGAGATTAGGTGGTAAGACGTGCTGTTGAGTAAGAGAGACGTCTTTCCTGTTTACTCAAGTGCATGAATTTCAGACTATTATAAGCAACTTCAGGAGATTGTATACAACTACCTCTAATGGCTTCAGCTGCACGAAAGAGAAAAAGGAACCAGCAACTCCCATTGTAAGCAATTCTGCAAGAAGCTCGAGTAGAATTTGCTGAGACTCAAAACATCGTGTGGGAGTGTTTGTCCCAAACTGCTCCTTGATGCAGATTTGGTTTGAAAACACTAAAAATAATGCCTTTACTCATATAGGACTTCAAAGTTTCTAAGTAGCTTTCCCATCATCGGAATGAGGGAGCTCAAGCAAAAGTGACTCTTTTTGTACAGACAGCATAATCTCTGGGACTCCCTGAGGCTTGACAGAGACTGGCAATTGCCACGTGGTAGAGGGAGAGCTGGACTGTAGGAAGATGACTGCTTATTTACATTTGCTGTGTCCATGTTCTCTCCCCATGTCTACAGACATTGCATGAGAACTACGAGAGGCGTGTCACTTCCAGAGGTCAGTTTGCATGAGTACTTCTTGTGATGCCCAAGTCTCCAGTGACCGTGAAGCTCATGGATGTTGTGGGAGTTCCCCCGTTTCCCACATACTTTTTCCACAATGTCTGCCCTGAATTCCTCAGCCAAGATTAGAGCCGACTGCTCTAGCCACTGGTACCAGACAACCCTTTGACTTAAGTGATGATCACTATTCTGTTTGTGTCTGAGCCTGTATCTTGGCAGTCTTTTTTTCTTGTGCCTCCACCTTTCAATAGTGAAAACAAACAAACAAAAAACCCTAAGCTTATTTTTTTAATTTCTCGCAAGTAACCAGAATATGTATTGTAATTGATAGAAGAATCCTCCTAGCTCACATTTCCTAACCCCAGGGTCAATCCAATAGCACCTACATGTTGCCAGGATTTCACAGAACTCTTAAAAGGCAATGGAACTTGAAACTCAGCAGTCAGAAGATGCACAGGTCAGTTTGTACAGAGCCTCACCTTAGGTTTTGTGTTTTCTATTACCAGTGTAGGAAGATATTCCAGTTTACAATTGGGAACTCACAGTAAGCTCTGCCTCTGTAGCATGCACCATGTTTAAAACATTACAAACACAGCCCTTACCATGTAGCACATAAATAATTTACACAGGCACTATCTCATCATCCTCATTTTAGAAATGAGAAAACTAAGGGTCTAAGAGTTAAATAATGTGACCGGATAGGCAAGATTAGTAAGGGTCGGACCTGGAACTCAGGTGCAGACACAGTGGATCCTGAGGCAAGCTGTACTCTCTGGGGCCAAAATACAGTGTCAACTCTTATTTGCCCCATACAGGGAAACAGAAAATAAAATCATGGGTCAGTAGGCATCAGAGTAGGTCAAAGAACAAATCTAAATAAAAGGAGAGCTAGGGAGCCTTTCAATGGAATGCAACGTCTGCTTATGTTGCATTGAACCTGCATCTCTCTGGATAGTGACAACTGTGAGAGTCTACTGAAGATGCGTCTGCTTCCAGGTAGGAAGGTGGAAAAGAACCATGCATGGGATGACTACCATATACATATATGTACTGAATTATTAATATCTCTGTGATATTTGATCCTTGTCAAAATATGTGATGTTGACAGGACTTTGCTCTGCAATTGTCTAATAGCAATACTGCCCCATTGTTCCAACCTTCATGTTGCCACACAGGAATTGAACGTAAATGCCTCCAAAGAGCTTCAAGTGTCTCTATGTAGACCTCCATGTGATCATAAAAAATAAATAAATAAATAAATAAATAAATAAATAAAAAAAATGTTACAACGCAGCCTTTACAATGTAGCACATAAATAATTTACACAGGCACTATCTTATCATCCTCATTCTGGAAATGAGAAAACTGAGGGTCTAAAAATTAAACAATGTGACCGTATAGGCAAGATTAGTAAGGGCCAGACACAGAACTCAGATGCAGACACAATGATTTATGCTGAAGATGATTTATGCTGGAAGAGAAAGGAGAGTCATTCTATTCCTGGTGGCTTTGAAAGAATGTTACTTTTAACACAGGAAAAGAAAAGATTCAGATGTTCAAGTCAGGGCTTAAGGGAACACTATTCTAACTCTGATGATAACAACTGTGACATTTTAACTACTGGATTCTTAGAGATTTACTGATGTGTTAACGTATACATTATACACAGTCATATAGATTATATATAGTCATCCCTTTGGATTCATGATTCCTGCATTCATGTTTCAAACAACCATTGAGTAAAAGGATTCATAGAATTGAAGTTATGTCTATATTATAAGTGAACGGACCTTTTTTCTTGTCATTATTCCCTAGCACAACTTTTCAACTAATTACAGAATGTTTCTATTTTGTCAATCATTGTGAAATATCCGTCACTTACAGTGGACAGCAGGAGCTGTGGTGGTTCTGTGCAAGCACTACCCACTTTTGTGTGAACAACTTGAGCATTTCAGATATTGATGTTCATAGAAGAACCTGGAACCAACTCCTATGGGCACCAAAGAATAACTACATACTTAAAATATATAGCGTTATGACATTTAGAAAATAAAGGGCAGAAATATCCCATCACTTAATGTATGCCTTCTGTCTGTCCCGCAAGTTAATACATAGAAAATATTTTCATAAATACATTTGAACAAGTTTTCCATTTCTTGTTGGTGTGCGGCTGGCTAATCTGGTTCTGTTAGCCAGCCTGGGTCTGAGCTGCCTGTGGAAGCTTAGAGGCAGTGAGGTCAAACATGAGACAGAAAGCGGTCAGTTACTGGAGTTGAGTGTAAAAGCTTCAGCGTTCAATACAGTATCTCGTGCCTATAATCCCTGCACGTGAGTAGCTGAGTAAGAGAACTCTGTCATGAGTTTGAGGCCTACACTGTGGGTTCCAGCCCAGTCCAGGTTACAAAGTGAGACTTTGTCACAAAAAGACAAAGCAAAACTGACTTAAATCCAGGGGCCTGTTACACAGATAAAGATCAAGTAAAAGCCATGGGACAAACAGAGCCACGGGCAATCCGGGGCATGTGGTCGGACAAGTGGCCAAAGCGCTATCAACTCAAGCCTGAAAGTCAATGCTTTGGAACCAAATCTATTTATCTGTTCTTCGTGTCCTTCTGCTTAGATGTGTAACCAGAGTGTCCAGTGGCTAAGAGTTAAAAATCCGTGGTTTCATGGCTTACGTTTGAGCTTTGCTTGTCCGGTCTCACCACGTGATAGCAGGAGCATGCATGACACCTAATCACTGTCTCAGAGGCAAGTCTGACAATTACAGCAGAACTTTTCTCATAGGGTGAGCGCGAGGGTTGAGGGAGCTAATATATGAAAAACATTAGCATGGTAATTGTGGCTAGTGGCACAGATACTTATTACCCTCATTATTGATAATCTCTGCTGTGTTCCTGTTCCTTCCATACAGAATGAAGGTTATAACACTCACCCTAGAGAGTAGCAGAAAGGAATAAATAGGAGAAGCCTTTAGCACCCGAACGGCTGTCGTGAGCATTATCGGGTACATGCAGGGAAAACTGAGATAATTTATCATGATGACAGAACCTCTTCGGAATGCCTCAAGATGCCATCCATTTATCATAGAGTGCCTATACAAAGGCCAGCACCCAGCTGTAGCCCTACCCTGCATTTCATACATTGCACAAAAATATCATAAAACTAAAGATCATGCAGTAGGAGGAAATGTAAAATTCTAAATTCCATCTGTGCTTTGTGTGGAAACAGCACAGAGGCCCAGATAGATGAGGTGATTTGCACAGTGTCACATAGCCAGTTGGTTACATGGCGCTTTCTTAAACACCATCGCATCTTCCCGGTCTTCCCTGTATTCTGTGGTACCCTGATCAAAGGGTTGCTTCCACATTCTCATGTGCTCCTGCCTCCTCTGGGGCTGATTTACACTTCCTGAAAAGAATCCGAAGCCATAACTTGAGTGCAGAATCAGTCTCTCCTGAGAGGCGGCCCTGTTGCCACTTACTGAATACCCAGTACTTAGAATAACACTGTGGAAGCAATGAAGACGTTTGCTTACGGTCACGGGTAATGATGCCACCTTTAATATACTTTTAACAGTGCTGAAGATTGAGCCAATGCCCCCACGCATGCTCAGTAAGCATTCTAATCAGCCATGTGGCATCCGCAGCCTTAACACACTTCTAATGTCCATTCTCTCCCACGTAGCTTAACTTTGGTAATCTTTCTTCATGATCCTTGTACTGGCTGGTTTTGTGTGTCAACTTGACACAAGCTGGAGTTATCACAGAGAAAGGAGCTTCAGGTGAGGAAATGCCTCCATGAGATCCAGCTGTGGGGCATTTTCTCAATTAGTGATCAAAGGGGGAGGACCCCTTGTGGGTGGTGCCATCTCTGGGCTGGTAGTCTTGGGTTCTATGAGAAAGCAAGCTGAGCAAGCCAGGGGAAGCAAGCCAGTAACATCCCTCCATGGCCTCTGCATCAGCTCCTGATTCCTGACCTGCTTGAGTTCCTGTCCTGACTTCCTTTGGTGATAAACAGCAACTTGGAACTGTAAGCTGAATAAACCCTTTCCTCCCCAACTTGCTTCTTGGTCATGATGTTTTGTGCAGTAATAGAAACCCTGACCAAGACAATCCTATTCTTCACAGATCATCTATAGACATTGAGTTCATATTGCTTCTTATTTAGCTTTTATTGAATGAATAATTTGGATGGTTGATTTGTCCTATGTCTGGCTACTCATTTTGATGCCTGATTAATTTTTCAAGCCCCTTGCTGGGTCCCACCCCTTCCATTTTCCAAATGGCTTTGGACTTAGGCTAGAAGAATTTTTTGGGCATCCAGTCATATTATGTGACATTCACCTCCAGGCACACCCTTCCTCTCTATTCCCCTCACCAGGCTTCACACATACATGGCTTGTCTACCTTTGAATATATTCTATTTTTCTATCCCAGGACTTGGTAAAACAATGAGTTTTGAAACATTCTCAGTACAAGGACACTGAAAATTGGCAACCAGAACAAAATGCATGAAAAACTGATGCAGACAAAGTGAACAGATTGAAATTTTAGTTAGTATTAATATACTGAAGTATTTAATTCTCTCCATTAGCTTTCTTGTCCTTCTGTCTTAGTTAGGGTTTTACTGCTGTGAATGGATACCATAATCAGTGTAAGTCTTATAAAGGACAGCATTTAGTTGGGGCTGGCTTACAGGTTCAGAGGTCTAGGCCATTAACGTCAAGGTGGGAGCACGGCAGCATCCAGGCAGGCATGGTTCAGGAGAAGCTGAGAGTTCTACATCTTCATCTGAAGGCTGCTAGGACAAGACTGACTTCCAGGCAGCTAGGTGAGGGTCTTAAAGTCCACACCCACAGTGACACACCTACTCCAGCAAGGTCATACCTTCAAATAGTGCCACTCCCTGGCCCAAGCATACGCAAACCATCATACCCTCTATTCTGTACATCATTCTTAAATTGCTTTTATCAACCCCTAGAAGTATGTTCTAAAATTGTTTTTATTTATTCTTTGAGAATTTCATACAAGTCTTCAGTATACAATGATTATTTCTATCTCCGTTCTCCCTCCACTCCTAACATTTTCTCTTTCCTCCTTTCAATTCTGTGTGTGTGGGGGGGGGGGTGTCCAGTTGGCACTACTGTTATCAACATGGGCATAGGGGCATAGGGCCATCCACCGGAACATGGTCAACCTACCAGTGACCATAGTCTTACTCCCCTCCCCAGCCACCATCCATTGATAGTAGCTCCTTGGCTAGGAGTAGGGCTTTGTGACTCATGTTGCAGTTCTGACAGACTTGACTCTGTGCAGGTCATATGCAGGTAGCCGCAGCTGTCGTGAGTTCGTGAATGCAGTAGCCATGTTATGTCCAGAAGACAGCACTTCAGCGTGCTCATCCTCTGGGTCTTGCATTCTTTATTACCCCCTCTCAAGCTTTGCCCACAGTACCGAATTCATGCCTGGCACTGTTAACATGGTCAAAGCCCATAGCTTGGGAGACGATGGATCATTGGGGGTTGGGGAATCAACAACAGTTATTTCACCAAACTGCCGTGTTGTCAAATTGTCTTTCATATATTTATGTTTATGCCCTTAGATCAGGACTGCTCTCAACTTTGGCCAGAGAATCCTTTTTAAAAATGTGCACAGTGGTTAATGCAGAACTTCATAGCTAGTCAGAATGTTGAGAATATGAGACTATGCGTGTACTTCCTGGAATGGAAAGTTTATGTTAACACCACCTGCTAGACTAAGGAAACATGACAGATGCACATCTCTACACTTCAACATCTCTGGTATAAAGATGCATTTCAAAAATTAAAATGAATGTTCTTTACAATCACGATAGGCATGTTTGGGCATTTCAAGGAAACAGAAAATAGTGGGTCATTTTATAATTGGAATGTCTTTAACACATGAACTAATAAGATTAGGTAATATTAATATTAAACAATATTAGAGAGTATTGTTGGCTAGCTTTCCTCCCCCCCCTATAATTTATACATATTAATTTTTCAATCTTTACAAAACCAAAAGAAGTGGTTCACATAGTGTCTCTCTTCAGATTTAGGATGCAAAGGAAATGGACTAGGGAGAGACATCAGTCTATAAACTGCCTGCCACACAAGCATATCAATCTGATTTTGAACCCCCCAGCATCCAACACAAGAGCCAGACAAAGTAGCATGCACCTGTAATCGAGGAGCTGAAGGGACAGGGACAGGTAGACCCCCAGGGACTGGCAGGCCATCTACTCTAGCTCAAACAGTGAACTAAAGGTCCAATGAGAGCTGCTGCTATAAACAAGGTGAGGAGCAATTGAGGAAGGCACCCAACATTAACCCGTTGCCTCCACAAGCATATGCACACATTGTATACATGAAACCTACACACGTGAGCATGTGCACACAAATGCATACAAAGAAAAGGCAGCAAATGGATTAACGTAACTGTTGAACATACTGTCTGACGCTCTGCATCCATTAAGTAATGAGACAGGGAAAGACTCAGACTGCTTCCAAGGCTGCCCAGTTTGTACTATTGCAGCTTTGGCTTTCTGCACACGACTTTAGACCCATCTCCTGTATGCCCCTCCTGGTTTGTCATGTGGACTTCCTCATCTTCTTCTACCTCACTGCAACGTCCATCTTCATTCTCACTATCCCTTGTGTCCCTGGATGTTTTATCAGAGGTTCTTTGCTACAACGAAGATAAATGCAGTTCAAACACAATCTCTGGAGCCAGGAAATAATTGGGTTCAAATTCTGCCTTTGCCTTTAGCCAGCCCTGTCATCTAAGATAAATTACCCAAGTTGACTTCCTTTCTTTTACACCACAGATTATTTTTCCCCTCAGAAGCTCACCTCGTGGAATGATCATGAGAGCCATGATCATCAGCCTTGGAAGCAGCCGAATGAAAGGGCTTACTCATAAAATACTTAGAGTAATATTTTAATGTAGGGTTTGCAACTGCATTACTTGGGCTCTACAGAAACAAAGCCAGTAGAATGAGTAATGAAAGTGGTCTGATCAGATGGGCTTACACTATATGGTCCAACAATGACTGCCATCCCACTGGAGAGTCTAAGAACCGGGTGGTTGCTCAGTCCATAAGGCTGGATGTCTCCGTCATCCCAAGCTTATGCTAGAGGCCTGGAGGATTTCTGGAGAGGGACTGGCCTCACCAGAAGATGAAGAAAGCTGGGCTCCGATGCCAATGGAGGATAGCAACAGCTGAACAAAGTGGTGGATGCACTCACCAACAAGAGATAAAGACTGGCAGTCAAAGGTCAACAGCCTTCCTTGGTCATCCTCACAAACGGGCAGCCACTGGAAGGTGCCACCCATCTAGGATAGTCATCCCCTCTTTATTAATCTTTCCAAAGAATATCCTTACAGACCCAGAGGTGATTTTAGACCCAGTCAAGGGGACAATCAAGATTAATCATCCCACCAGCAAATGTCTATAATTTATGAAATTGTAAATTTCATAAACATATATTATAAACGTGACTCAGGTAAAGGGGAACTGAGATGAAGTAAAAATATATTTTAAAAGGGTTCAGTAAACTCAGCTTTTAACTTACTCATGCATCAATAAAATTTGCATTTAAGGTTGTATTTGTGAGGAGCAATGTAGAGAGAACATGCGGGTTCTTAAAGTCTGGTGGAGTGAAGGAATGGGCCTGACAGATGTGTTTGTGTCATTGGACCCTGGCACTGGGTCATCCCATGGACGAGAGGGATAAATTAACCTTCATTCCTCCAAAAAAAAGTAGAGAAGCACAGACACACCTCTCGGTTGACAAAGAGGAGGGAGATTACCCCCGGCTAAGATGGGTTGAAGGGCTTCCCTTGCCACGTATTTAAATACCTGTAATATGCTGTGTGGAAGAGATAGAATGAGATGCCAGTGGTTTGGATGTAGACAGCGGCTCTGGGAAAGCACCACTCTTGAGTTAGGCCATTACCTTTGTAGGGATGCAGTTGGCTTTATTATTCCAGCCAAACTGGATCTAAGTGGCTGCTATAAATCAGGAAATAAATACTAAATTGATCCTTTTCCATGTCACTATGTTTAAGTACATGAATATGAATGAGATTCAAATGAGAACAGGAAGAAAATGAATATTCGGGTAAAGTTCCAGATAAAACCATCGTCATTACCCTTCGGATGACTGGTTCCTTCTGTTGGTTGTGCTCTCTGCTGGACGGTTTAACTGAAGAAAACACATATTCACTGGTAACAGAGAAAGATATATGCCTACACTCTACAAGGAAAAGTGAACTTTGTCTTCAGAGATTAGAACACTCATTAATTGTATGTGAAAGGGGCAGATGGGACAATTGTCCAATCAAACCCCATGATCGTGAATAATACTTTCCACTTCTCAGCCACACAGCTTCACAAGCTGATAGATATCTTTTTTCCCCTAGAAAAACCAATGGGAATGTTTAAAAAAACAAAAACAAAAACAAAAAAAACATTTAAACTTAGAATCTGAAGTCAAAGCACCCTTCCTTTTTCTTCTTTCGTCCACCAGATGGCCCTCTTCTCAAACTTGGTGATGTGTTAACTACACACAGGAGTGCCATGCTGTGTTTCTGAAAAACAGAAACAGAACAAAGCAAAAATCTGTTACATGAGTTGCAAACGTTCCAGCCAACCCCAGCTGGGCACCAGAAAGTGTCAAAAGTAGAGCAGTTTCATCGAATCGTCCTCAGGTGGTGGGGTGGGGCTTCCTTGATCATTGAGTGGCTGACTAGCTAGCCAAGAACTCCCATCAATACGAAAGAGTCTCCTCCAGTGCAAATAGTATATTTCTGGTCAACTAGGATATGGAGAAACTGTCACATTTACAGAACTGTGTCCCTCATTAAGTGTCACACAGGGTTAGAACTTCTACCTCTGAGGATTATATAACTCAAACTGAATACATTTGTTTCAATAATGGCCATCTGTGTAATTCAACAACTAGTAACTCTACCTGTGTTGTGGCAGTTTAATCTAAACATGCTGTGTCCCCAGATTCCCATAAAATGAATTATTTGGAGTAATAAGTACATTTTCATTTAAACACAAACTTTTAGATGGCACTGTGGGTCGTGAGCTAAATCAAACAATTCTTTAAATAATACTTTTTATCCTTTGAAGATTTTAAGAGTTTCTACTATGTATAATGATCATATTCAGTCTCCCCTGCCTGCCTTAACTCCTCCAACTCTGTCTTGTGATCCCCCCAACCCTCCTCCCTCCCAACTTTATGTCCCTTTTGTTGTTGTTATTATAATTAATAACTGAGTCTAATTAATACTGTTCATACACTCATGATCATCTACTGTGCTATGAGCAACCTACCATTGGCCGTCCTCAGATTTTATCATAACATATATCAGGATAAACTTGCCAGAAATTATCTGTATTAAATAAGTATTTGTGAAATGATTAATACTTCCTAATAAATTTTGTCTAATTTTATTAATTGTACGTAGTTGAGTGGACATGACACAGAAATTCTTCAAAAAGGTATCTACCAAGATTCAAATCACATTCCCTGCCTCGTTGTTTGGGAGTAGCAGTGAATAATCTGAATTATAAAATAATTATTTTCCTCTATGAAAATATTTGAAGAGTAACCAAAGAGCATTCGAAGTGCATTTCCATTTTTACATTATCACATAAGCCTCTGATCTTACCATTAGAGCTTAATATCCACTAATCTGCATGAACACAGATAAGCACATAAATACCCAGAGGGATAATACTAAGTGAATGAAATTTTGTCACAGGACTGGGTAATTATTGCAAATGGCGATTACTTAGCATCAATCCAGTCTATATACAAAGTCTTTATACTTTATTTTCAGAGTTGGTAGTTGGTTTTGGCCTCAGCAAGTGCACATCTGAGCTTTGGGTTAATTTTAAATTCCAATTCCATATAATATACGTGGACGGACACTTTCAAGTATAGTGGGTAATGATTCTGCCCATGTGGAGTAGCATTCACACCCATCTGAAATATCTGTACCTATCATGCCGAATATTATCATTTCTGTTGGCTTTTACTGTTTTCTTTTGTTTTCCATTTTATTGAAAATAGACTCTTTTCTCATACATTTATCCTGATTATAGCTACCCCTCCCTCTACTCCTAGTTCCTCCAAGTTCCTCCCTCCTTCCCTCCTACCCAGATCCAATCCCTTTCTATCTCTTATTAGAAAAGGAGAGGCTTCTAAGAGATAACAATAGAACATGACAATATAAAATATAAGATAAAACAAAAACATCACATAGAAGTTGGTCAAGGCAAAGCAACAGATGGAAAAGAAGTTCAGAAAGAGGCATAAGAGTCAGAGACCTGCTCATTCACACACTCAGGAGTCCCATAAAAATACTACATTGAAAGCTATAATCCAAACTGAGAGGACCTGGTGTAGACCCTTACAGGCCCCACCCATGCTTGCTGTTTCAGTCTCGGTGAGTTCATATGCACCTTGCTCGGCTGATCTAAAGGGCCTTGTTCTCCTGGTGTCCTCCATTCCCTCTGGCTCTTACACTCTTTCCACCTTCTCTAGCCCAGGTTTCCCTGAGCTCTGTGTGGGACCTTAATGAGACGTGAGGCCACGCCCCAGGTTCTAGCCTGACTCTGCCTAGGAAGTCACCAGCCTGCAGCCACACTCTCCCCGCCTCCTGGTTACCTGACCACCCAACTCACTATAAAACCCCTCAGCTCGCTCTCTCTCTCTCCTGCTTGTTCTCCCCCGGCCCTCTTTTTTTGTGTATCTCTCTGTCTCTCCATTTTCTCCCCTTTCCACGTGGTCATGGCTTCTCTTATATATTTTCTCCTCTTCCTTTATCTTTCTATCTCTTTTCTCTTTCTATTTTCTTAATAATAAAACATCAAAGCTATGGGCCGCCTCTTATTAAACTCGCCACACGGGCCGTCTGAGACTCTGGGATTCAGCCACGAGGACAGTCTGAGCATAGGTAATGCGCAGAGAGATCCACACCAGGACGCCTTCTGTGTGGCATCTCTCTGCGCCCCCTCGCGCCATGCGTGGGACCGGCCGGTGGTGTGAACGCCCGCCGCCCGCTCCTTCGCCCGAGAGCGAGGCCCGCGAGCTCCACCGGCCCGGTCTGGCGCGTGCCCCCACCCCTCCCACCTCCACCCCCGTGTCAGGCCCCGCGCTTCCTTTCTTTTATTTCCCACACTCTGAGGCAAAGTATTTGAAGCAGGCATCCCATTCCAAGCTCTCTCTCTCTCTCTCTCTCTCTCTCTCTCTCTCTCTCTCTCTCTCTCTCTCTCTCTCTCTCTCTGTGTGTGTGTGTGTGTGTGTATACATAATATCTGACTGTGGTTCTCTGTATCTGTTCCCACCTGCAGGAGAAAGCTTCCCTTATATGTGGATAGTAGCCATTACATAAATGATAACACGCTACAACCCATAGACACAGAGAAGTTAAGTATAAAGGAAGAGACTAAAGGAGAGACACATAGATCTCCCTGGGATGGAGACTAGAGGTGGACCCATGAATCTTCCTGGGATGGAGAAACAGATTGTATGAGTAGGCCGGAAATAAGGCTGTGGATTGGAAAGGGTAAGATCAGATGGGGACAGGGGAGGAGAGAGAGGGATGAATGAGGAAATTCCAAAGAGAGACATCTAGAATTCAGGGACATTTGAGAGATGGTATGGAAACCTGGTATAGTAGAAACCTCTAAAAATAAATGAAAGCGATCCTAATGAAGTCTCCAAATAATATCCAGAGAGAGCAGTCCCCATTTGGCCACCACTTGTCACCAAAGCTTCCAGTACCAAGACTGAGTTACATCCAATGGAGTTGTTAGCCAATAGGGTCCCATGGAAATCTGTGAAATAAACCAAACTGTTGCCAATCGTTTGCTCTCCTCGAACTGGCAGCAAGCCCCCATTGCTGAAGGCAACACACACCACTCATCGAACATGGAGAGGTTGAGCTGGTGCCTACATAGAACCTTCACTCTTATGTTCCAGTGTCTTTGGCACAGGAAGGTATTCTGCAGGCTGCCTAAAAGGAAATGTAAACACCAACCCAGCCACAAACTTGTTGAAATACAATCTGTCCTGCTTGCAAAGTCTGCTAGTGCAACAGTGGCACAGGGTGTGAGAGTAACCGCCCAACGTCTAATTTGACTTAAAGCATGCTCTATGAGATAGAACCAATACTTGGTACTACTTACATGACCAAGAACCAGATACTATTTCTTTTTGATATATGGAGACTATTTCAGAGATTCACTGCTGACTTAAATTCATACTCAGTAACTATGGAGCATTTAACCCCAACTGATGCATACGCAACCCAACCCTACACCTAAAGCTCAGGGGAAATTACAGAAGTGTAAAAAGACTCTTATGAGCCAGAGGCCCAGATCACCTGCTGCTAGACATTACCCCTGAAATCTCAACAAAATACGGCTGCCTGGGCAAGACTTGCCCAACACCAATACCCATTGGCATGCTGGAATGGACAGAGGAAATTCCACATGGTTTCAGCCAGAGAGGAAGTACTACAGGTGATAAATGGCTGCTGAGAAAGGAGGAGGTAGTTAAGAGACAAGTTCCCTTTTAATATCATATTCATTCTTTGAGAATTTCATATATTTTAATTCTATTCATCCCCCACTTTGCTCCTTAACTCCTCCTAGATTCTGATAGGCTAATCATATTCCTTTTTTTTCTATTTATAAAATGTAGTCTTTTAATAATTTGTATTTCTCTGGTATTTTCCTACCACATCTACTTCAGTGTCAGGCCTTTATTACAAATATATGTTCTATTGATCTTTTACTTTCTAGAAACACTTACCTTCTGGTAGCTCTTTCCATAACAATCAGTTAAAGCCTATTACATTTTTAAAGTGATGTAACACAAAATCAAACCACAACTGTCATAGAAATAAAATCCAATTAACAGTGCAAACTTCTTGTGGGTACAATGAAAACCGATCATCACGTGGCCAACGCAACTCAAGTATAGCAAAGTAAAATAGAAAAGACACTTTTGAATTTTGCTTTATTTATTGCCAGAAACATAACTGTAACTGTTTTCTCTATATGGATACACACTAGAGCTTCTGTCATTTATAAACTACATTCAAAATTTACCAGCTTACTCTTACAGAAGAATAGGAGAAGAAGGATTACAGTCCCTAAGGGGATAGGAACTCCACAGGAAGACCAACAGAGTCAACTAGCCTGGACCCTTGGGGCTCTCAGAGTCTGAACCACCAACCAAAGAGCAGGCACAGGCTAGACCTAGGACTCCCTGCACATATGTAGCAGATGTGCAACTTGGCCTTCATGTGGATCCCCAACAACTGGAATAGAGGCTATCCCAAAAGCTGCTGCCTGTACATGGGATATGTTCTTCTAGCTGGGCAGCCTTGTCTGGTCTCAGTGGGAGAGGAAGTGCCTAGCCTTGCAGAGACTTGAAGTGCCAGGATAACTGGGAATACTCAGGGGCACCCCACCCCACCTGCTCAGTGGAGAAGGTGGAGAAGGATTGTGGGAAGGGGTGACCAGGAGGGGGGCAGTAAGTGAGATATAAATTAAACAAGTAAAAATATAAATAAATAAATTATACCACCTTTGATTTCCACTTTTCATTTCTATAAAATGGAGTGAGGACAAAGAAGCCCAATGTGAAGAGAGAGTGCTTCTACAATTTTCTGTTTTCTAGTCTATTACAACAATTTGACAAGACTTGGGAGGCATACTTCAAGTCTCAAACACTTTGAAGCTTGTAATTTGCTTAACATAGAAATAACAATGATCTAATTTTAAATGTTCCCATTAGTCATCCTACATAAAAGTTCTTAAATTACATCAATTATAGTAATAAAGATATTTAGCATAAACAGGCTTGGGAATAGATCGCATTGACTTTTAGTAGCGAGACAAGACATTATTGTAGAATCACACAAACTGAGCCCTTAATCCACTGAAGGAGCTCTGAGTTTCCTGCTTGTGTGTTACAGAACAACTCGGTGTTCAGTAAAGAGACAGTAACTAAGGATATGTGCTAGCTAGCACCTCTGCTTCTACTACGTTCTTATTATCATTTTAGGTCTTCATGCTCAGCCGCAGTGAGTTCTGACACACAGATGCACTCAGCAAATATCAGCCATTCCTATTTCGTTTTTTAAAAAAATTAAGTATTTTAAAAGTCTTAAGTTTATGAAGTCTGTTCACTTGCAGTCCACATTTCTGAAATCTGAACTGTAACCAGGAGCTGGCAGGAGAGCTCAGAAATCAAGAGTACCTAGTGTGCTTGTGAAGGACCACAGAGTCAAAGATGGAAGAGGTATGGCCACCAGGTCAGGGGGCACTGGAAGCAGGAGGAGACAAAGAACCATCTCCTATAGCGCTTTGGAGTGGGGCAGCAACCCTGCTAGCAACTTTTCTTCAGGCTTATCTCTCAAGACTTCGAGAAAACATTTTCTTCTGCTTAAAAGCACCATACTTCATGTTGAGTTGTTATAGCACAGAAGACAGTGTGTGTGTGTGTGTGTGTGTGAGAGAGAGAGAGAGAGAGAGAGAGAGAGAGAGAGAGAGAGAGAGAGAGAGAGAGAGAGAGAGAGAGAGAGAGAGAGAGAGAGAAATGTCATAAGCATCTGCCCCACTTACCTGTCCTGGGAACTAAGAGTAAATCTAGAGCAGGTGTTTAGGTTCTATTACACAGCAGTTTCCAAAAGAACAGCATATGAACTATTTGCTAGCTTTGTAGCATCAATGAGACTTGGTTGAGTCTAGCATGATGCTTCTGGAGGATGATGAAAGAAGGTACCATGAACTCATCTGAAAGCAAAAACTCACAAGTCACATGGAGTGCGGCAGCTAGGTAATAACACATTTTCATTGCACTATTGGGATGTTTAAAGGGGATGTGGTTTCACCTTCTTTCTGGGAAATACTAACAGTATTTAGTAATTTAGAAAGAAAAAAACAGGCAAAAACTCACTACTGTAAAATGAGTTGTAGACTAAAGGATACAAGCATTGATATTATCTAAAGTAGTGGTTCTCACCCTCCCTAATGCTGTGACCCTTTAACAAATTAAATAAAAATTATTTAAAAGTAAAATAAAAATAGCAATGAAAATAATTCTACATAGCTGTAATTTTTTTGCTACTGTTCCGAACCATAATGTAAATCTCTGTGTTTTCTGGTGGTCTTAGGAAGCCCCTGTAAAAAGGTCATTTGACCCTCAAAGGGGTCACAGCCCATAGGTTGAGAATCACTGAGCTAAATAAACTGAGGAAGTAAACAGGATTGCTTATCCACAAAGTATTCTTAAACTGTTGATAAAAACTCTGTGCCTATACATATGCCCTCATAGTAAAGTGTTAACTGGATTTGAACTTTCAGGGAACAGTAATACTATGAGCAAATAAGTTAATAAATAAGATTATAATAACCCTTATTAAGAATCTCCCCCATGTTCAGGAAGAAGTTGCCTTCCCTTTTATTTGGTTTAGCTAAAACACTTGGAATACATTAACTATTTCAAAATGTCATTCTGTTATGTAAAATCAGCTTAATATACATTTTTATTAGTTTCAATAGGTTTCCAATTCCTATGAAGAAATCTGTCTTGTTGTAAAATGTGAAACACCCAGAATTATCTATGTCCATCTTTAGCTATTCCCTAGGGTCTCTGATGCTCAGAGTTTGGGAGTCAAGATGTCAGATGTAAGTTCTAGAGATAATAGCTTTTGAAAGGTCACCCTTCAGTATTGGGAGAGTGAGTTGGGGAGTGTGGGATGGTCAGTTTGTCATGCAAATGGAGTAAAATTAAAATGTGACATTATGTATTAGCTCTAAAGGAAGTCAAATTACCCATAGCATGTTTGTAAGTCTGAAATCAGAGCTTCTCATTTAGCATCTTAACACACTATATATGACCTTCCTGATAATGCATAGGAAGTTCTGTTTTAGGCTAGCTGTGGCTGTTTATGTATTGCGTGTGTAGGGGAAGGAACGGTGAAGGGGTTGTTGGTTTGTTCTTCTTCTTGTTGGCAGAATGGAGCCCAATTCCAGTAGGTGTAAGTCAGGATGGAATTTCCACTAGAAGGCTTTTTCAGAGTGGGGGGGAAAGTTCAGTGATGAATTTCTCTAGATCCAACCAAAGCAGACTCATAGACAGTGCCATAGTATCTCTAAAGCCAGTCCAGTTTAAGAAATGAAACTGTAAAAACTGACTGATGGAGAGGAAGATGGTCTGAGCCCACTGGTCCTGACGCTCATGGACAGGATGGAGACTGTGAGAACCTGGACACGGTTCTGGTGATTCTGCTAGAGAAGGTTATTTTGAGATTCCTTCAATCATATCCTCTGGCTAGACACTGAGAGGGTTTCTATACACTCAAATGGAGACACAGCTACTGGCCTACCCTGACCCCACCATGCCATGAAAGCAAGTGAAGAATTTATAATGGGTGCTTCCAACCTAGATTCCAGACCCTTTCATTTTTAGCTCTCCAATGTGTTTTCACCCCAGTCATTCAACCACCGAAATCTCTATCCCATCCTGAGTAGCGTTCAGTTATGAAAAGCAACTGAGCCATGATCACAGATCCCAGGATCAATCTATGCAACTCAAATGTGGCTGTGGTAGGAATAATAATCAATTCCAGAGGTACCTATGTTTTAATTCTTGGAACCTCAGAAAGTGTCATCTGGAATTGAAAGGAGAAAATGAGGCTACAGATGAAGCATCTTAAGATGGCCCTGAGCTGAAGAGCTCTTTCTGGGCTTCTGGACTGTACTGTCTATTCCTGGTTGTCAACTTAACTATATCTGGAATGAACTAATCAAGAATTAGAAGGCTCGGTCAGGCGGTGGTGGCGCACGCCTTTAATCCCAGCACTTGGGAGGTAGAGGCAGGAGGATTTCTGAGTTCGAGGCCAGCCTGGTCTACACAGTGAGTTCCAGGACAGCCAGGGCTACACAGAGAAACCCTGTCTAAAAAAAAAAAAGAATTAGAAGGCTCACGTATAATCCTAATCTGGAGGCTCAGAGATATAAGTTTCTGACCAGGATCTTGGCATGGAGATCATGAAGCATAGTGACTATGAATTCCAGAAGATTAAGATTAGGAGATCTCTGAGTTCAAGGTCATCTGGGATTAAAGGCACAGTGGCACACGCCTTTAATCTGGGTCACACCCTCTGCTGGAGACCTATATAAGGACTTTGGAAGAAGGAAGATTCACTCTGGCTTTTCCTAGCCTGCCTTGTGGGACTGAGCAACTGCTAGATCCTTGGACTTCCATCTACAAGTACTGCTGACTATTGTTGGGGAGTTGGACTACAAGCTGTAAGTCATCAACAAATTCCCTAACTATATAGAGACTACCCATATGTTCTGTGACTCTAGAGGACCCTGACTAATACATGGACCTAGGGTATTTAATAGACTTTAAAGTGGGACTGAAAGAGTGGAGAGGAAGTCAGAATGATGCAAAGGAAGAATGGGACCAAAAACATGGAATACAGAAGCTTCCAGAAGCTGGAGTAGCCCAGGAAGCAGATACTCCCTTAAAATCTACGCAAAAGAACAGTGTAGATAGTATGTATCCTTTCAGATCAGACCCACGTCAAAATTCTCATGCACAGAACTATGAAGTAATTTGTGTTAATTAAGCTGCTAGGTTGTGTAATTTGTGAAGGCAATAGTAGAAATATAACAGAACTATTTGGGAAAGAATATAAATGGATGCAATCTTCATTCAGTGAGCTCTGTTTAATTCATTAAAATTAACTTAGTGTTTAAAATGTCGACATCATAGTCGCACGTATGAGGAACTGTCAAGTCAACCAGATTATCTAATACTTTGACAATGTACAGGCTGTGTGTGTGGGTAAATATGCTGGCTATGGGTTACATGTGTCCTCAAGGGTTTGTGCATTAGAATTTATTCTGACAATGACATTCAGAAGTGTGGTTTGGGAGATTAAGATTAGCATTGGCTAAAAATCATCTATAATGGGCTGATTATTGGTAACTTACAGGTTTCTAAAAAGAAACAGGACGGCTAGCACAGACAGATAAACACTAGTGCTCTTTGTCTTTTGCTGTGGTGATACCTATAGTGTCTTGGGATAGATCTCGAGAAAAACATACCAGACGTGGATGCTCAGCCCTAGAGCTCCAGCACTGTGAGCCAAACAAGTGCCCTTTCCTCATAAAGCTACCCAGACCTAGGTATTTCATTATAGTAACACAAAACAGATGGGTGCAACCTGCTTCTGTGAGAGGAATTTCAAACACGAAGTACCAGCCGTTGTTCCGGTTAGGTTAGGAGAAGTCGTATTCTGAGTTTGTCTCTTGCATATAATTATAAAGTGAGCACAGAATTGCAGTAGAGTCTGGGTCTATTGTGTTTGTCAAAAGATAATTACTTCACTGGGTGTCTACTTGTTTGTTTAGCTTCTTTTCTAGTTAAATAACTTGTTTATTCACTTTACATCCTGATCGAATATACGCCTCCCCCCTATCCTCCCAATTCCACCTTTACACCTCTCCCTACATCCCCCCTTCTTCTCCTCAGAGTTTAGCTTCTTTTAAAAAAAATCAAGTCTCACTGAATAACTATAGTTGGCCACAAAATCATGGTCCTCCTGCCTCAGTTCTCCAAGTGCTGAGATCATGGGCGTACACTACTCTGTACAACTACTAACATCTCTTTTCCTTGCTGAGCTAGTCTGTGGTGCTCTGACACTGCTACAAAGGAAGAGTGACTTGAAACCTAAAGTTGATGTCTCCTGGGATGCTTTATTCTACCTCATTCCCCCCAACCAAATCTGACACAATTATATGCAATAGATCGTATCCAATATAACCTTGCAAATAAAGTTTGTGCTACAATTATAGAAGAACATGTTGCCTATTCCCATGGACTTCTCCATCACATTTTAAGCAGTTTAATTCATTTAGCCACAACAATATATAGTCAGGACATCCAACCTTTTTGACACTGCAACACCATATTGCCATCTACAAATGTGTGTAGCTGCATTCATAGCTATCCTTGGATACATGCAGTCCATAAGCTAAAGATTGAATGCTCTTGGTCTAAATGATCAAAGATATGCTGGAAACCTTTTATGACATATATGTAGAAAGACACATGGAATAAAGAGGAAAAATAGTAGCTGAATTGAGATTCAGTTCCATGGCCTTAATTCCTTTTCCAACAAAATGATGGTCTGGAAGGCATGCCATATAGGCAGGGTAGTCCAATAAGAGCCTTACCCTCACTTTCTGATGTCCCATAATACTCTTGAACATAACACTCATGAACATGAATGGATGGCAAGTCTGTATTCTAAACCATGGATGATGTGATGGTTGATCTTGTCAGTTTCATGAAAATTAGAATCATCATGGAAACCTTGTCTCTGAGGGGGTGTTAGTTTTAGGGAAAGTGGTGAGGCTGGATGTAGGAAATAATTAGTTTTATAAACATAAGAAAAACTAGAATGATCCCACTAGCCAGGCCAGATTTAACCCAGGCCTTTGTATATGTGTTGCCTCTGAAGCTTGCTATATAATCTGCCTGATTCTGCTCTATGTTTAGCTGTTTCTTGCCTTTGTATTCTCTTGTGTCTGTGTATTCCTATGCAGTGTCCTTGTAATACCTCTTTTACTCAAGTTGGTTTCTAGCTTTCTGCCTCTGGCATATTCTGCACTTAAGTGGTCATCTTCCTACCTGGTCATTCAATCGGGACTTTCGCATAGCCTCTGGGTTTCTCTCTTCTGCTCTCAAATAGTGTCGACCAATGATCAGTAGCAAAGAATGATGTCGTTGGTTTTGTATTTCTGGTTACTCCCTTTTGAGTATAGATAAAGCTTGTGATAAGTAGCTAGTAGCCATGCTTAAACCAATTAGATTGCACTGGGAACAAATCCATGTTAATTGATATGCACCCTCCCTTATAGAAATGTCAATCTAACATAGTAATTCATGTTGGTCTTACAGGATGCCCACTTGATAGATTACTACTATCTTTGATGGTGTTAAAAGGCACACTGACACTTGGAATTTTCTGTTTTATAAATGAATGCTGAAAACATGAGATTCAGCCCCCATGACTAAGACAAGACACATTACAAAGTCAAGAGCTTTTTATGAAATGACTAAAAAAAAAAAAGGTTGAATTTGTGTCAGGGAAATCATTATACTCTTCTGCCAACATGAGGGGTATATTTTTTCCTTGTCAAATTAGCTGTCTGGTTCTTATGAAGGCATCTAACTGGCTTTAGCAGCATAAAATCTAAGAGACAGAGAAATTATTAGAGTTTATACAGTGTAGCATCTTCACTTTATGGACTGGAGGCCACATCCAGGAGAGTGAGAGAGTGGTCAGTTTGGAAGACAAATCTGGAACCAAACAAGAGTGTCCAATATGGCAGACAATATTTTCATTTTCTAGTGGGGTCCATCTACAGTGTCCAATATGGCCCACGGAGTCCTAATTTTGTAACAGACTTCCATCTATAGCCACCGTTCCCCTCATTTCTCCCTTCTTCATAGTTGTGTTCCGGTACCACCACTCCATCAAAACTGGTGCTCAGAATTCTATGCCTTATTTGCCTTAGACGTTTCAAATATTTTTTTTTAAATAGATCTTTACTTCTTTAGAGAATAGTGTATCGATAATATACAATAGGAATCATGTATATATAATTGGCTAGACAAATGTTAAGCATTCATTATTCACTCAATTCAACACTTCCAGATATATGCTATGATTGAGGTCAGAATAATAAATAAGCAGGCTCACTGAAAATGTGTGCTCCCGTTAGTACATAACTGGGCTAAGGGATTAAGATAAATCCCCCTAATGAGGTAACTGAAAACTTGGAATCTGAAAACTAAATAAAAATTAGCCAGGTAGTGGGAATGGGAGAGATTTGAAGCTGGGAAGGCAGCATTGCAACCGTTCATCTTGGCTATCCACCAATTCCACAGTCTGGGAAGAGCGAATTTCAGCTATGGAATGTGTCCATCAGATTAGCGAGTGGGCCCAGCCTACCGTGGGTAGTGTGTCCTGAGGCAGGTGGGCCTGGGTTATGTGTAAAACAGCTGGCTGTGCAAGCAGAGGGAACAATCTAGCAAGGAGCACTCCGTGGTTCCTGCTTTGTCTTCTCTCTATAATGGACTGTAACGTGTGAAAGAAAACACGCCCCTTCCCCATGTTGGCTTTGATCTTGGCATTTATCGCAGCAACAGAAAGCAATTTAGAACGAGCTTAATATCATCCTTAGTGAGGTAACCCAATCACAAAAGATCACACATGGTATGAAGTCACTGATAAGGGGATATTGACCCAGAATCTCAGAATACCCTAGACACAATCAGCATATCAATAGATTTCTAAAAAGATGGAAGGAGAGACCCCTGGTCCTGGAAAGACTGGATGTAGGGGAACGCCAGGACAGAGTAATGAGAGGGGGTTGAACGGAGAAAAGAGGGAGGGAAGGGGGCTTATGGGACTTTCGGGGAGGGAGGAAACGGGAAAGGGGAAGTGATTTGGAATGTAAATTAAAAAAATAAAATAAAATTAAATTAAAAAAAAAAAAAAAAAAAAAAAAAAAAATTAGAAAAAAAAAAAAAAAGGTCCTGACGCATCAAGAAGCATGTGCTTTCCAAGTAGGGGCTAAAGATATTGAAGGCAAATGGAGAGAGTCAAGAGAGGACGCCCAACAATGCGGAGGGCTGGGCTACATGGGGCGTTCCGGATCACGCTAGGGTTTTTAACTTTATTCTAAACCGATTTTAGTGTGGTCTAGCAGAGGCTGAGACAGGGCAGCCAATGAGATACGAAAAGCATTTAAAGACGAGAGAAAAGACACTAACCTGAACTTTGAGAGTAAAAGCAGACAGAAGGGAAGAGGATAGACGTTAGCGAGGACTTCGGAAACAGAGACAAGGTTTCATTAACAGGAATGCCTCTTGCAAAATGCTCGCTGGTTTACGGGGCTGATGATTTAATTAAATAATTATTCCAAAGAGAGGAAGAGAAAAAGGAAACTTCTTGTGCTTGCTTGATCCATTTACATGTATGAAGAAACATCGGTTTAATTAAATTACACAGTCGCTATGCCTTTTTGGAGGAAATGTAAAAAGGAAAATGAAAGTTAAGGCTTTGCTTAATCCTAACATGGAAGTTGATGTTTCTGGTTGGTTCCCACAGAACTGCCGTCAGAGAGGTAACTGGGTTTCGCGCATGCTCACAAAGCGACTCAGTTTCCAATCAGTGGTGAAGGTGTACACGGGGAGCCTCGCAAACAGTGTAACAGTGGATGTCCAACTTCCTCCTTTCCCCCTACTTAGTAGGAATTTGGGGAAGTCTTTTGTTCTGCCTGGCCACTTTCAGTTATCAACTAAAAAGTAGGACCAGATACGAACAGTGACACCATCACAACATAGATGAATACATAGTAGTCACTGTGCATTAATTACGTATTAATTTCACTGTGTCATTAATTACAAATGACTACATATTAATTATGAATAAGCAATAGCTTGTCATCTTAAGTGGCAATTTATAATCTCCACTTATGCGAATCTCTTCTAATCACAAAAATCATTCCCAAATCAAAAATGATCGGAAGCGGAAGACTCTTAACTCCTTCCTGACCCTTTGCCCTGCCGTTGCCCTTCAGTCTGATAAGCTATAGGAAGTGCTTCTCAGAGGCAGCAGGGAGCAAGGACCATACACTTCAACAGCCAACCAAATCCATTTTGGAGAGCCAAAGGGCCCTCCTTACATGGAAACGACGTAACAAGGCAGGGTAAGTGCAACCATGCCCTGCACTGTGAGTCCACAACCCCAGAGAGTCAGGAGACCACAGTGGGAGAATCAAAATTCAAGGCCTGTCTGAGACACTGAGTGGATGGGACTCTGCCTCAAAGTAAGGACAAGAGAAAGAGGGTGGAAGGGGGGCTCTTGTCAAGCCTGACATCAGACTTTAGAATCAGTTCCCAGAACTAAAATCAAGAAATGAAAAAATCATAACATTAAACCCATTTCTGATTGAAGCTCAATATTATTCTCATCAGGGCAGCCCTGTAATGAACCCTCAGCGCTGCTCGACCATACTGCTACTCTCAACTTCTTCCATAAGAGACACTAGAAAAAAAATGTTTTCTAGTTAGAAAAGCAACTCAATATGTAGCCTGGGAAATGTTACATCTAACAGTAACAGCGTGATTTTCCTCCTCAAAGATTTATTAGTGAAATAATTACCCCTAGGATTCCATAAGCAAATTGTGAGTGGATTTCTCTTCAGAATTATTTCAAAAATATTTATGATCTATGATCTAAAGCCAATCAAGGGACTCTGGTTCCATGGTGACAGCAAAGTATCTCAGACCACAGTGTCTCGGACATTATCAGTGACAAGAAGCTGGATCTCTGTTCTCTACAATGTGTCCCGCTGTCAATAACTTCCTGACTCTCTGAGAGAGCCTGCTGATGGAGTCGAAGCCAAAATCATTGTGTGTTCTCTTCCAAACAGGAGAAAATGTCTAATGACAGCAGCTCTTTGATGGAAAATTGCATAGGAAAAAATGAGCAGGCCCAGGGAAAGCCAGTGTTCTTCCCTGCGTAGAGCATATGCTACCTAGGGGACCTCATTATAGATGAACACACAGTTCTTGCAGGGGTCGATTCACTGAGTCATTGATTGCCACATGCAGGTGACCTGGCACTTGTCAGCTTAGCTATCTGAATCAGTGCCCAGCATGGGTGAGGGTTGCACTGTCTTACCCCATGCTGGGGCTGGAGGTGGCGACTAAGTCTTTCAGTGCATGCGGAGATAGAATGCAGAATCATGCTGTTAGCAATCCCCTAGGCATTTCTTCTCTCCCCTGAAAATGCTCCATCTCCAGAGCCTGCTCTTAGGCTACTTCTCATCCCCCCACCCTTCCTAGGACTGCATCATCTTTACACATTTAGGTCCCAAAAAGTTGTCTCCAGCCTACCTGGATGGTTCACAAAAGGAAAGAAACACTTATTGGCTCTCTTTCCCTTACCATCAGCACGACCCGCCTGTTCCCGTGCCAATCCTTCCAGTGTCAGTCAACAGCTGAGTCACAATCCGCACACTTTGCCAGCTTAGAAGCCTGGGTGACAACTCTGGCACTTTCTTCTCCTCACTACCACACTGGCCCCACCCCTCCACCCTGTCTACTGTCCTACTCCACATTTAACCTCTCCCCTACATCTCCATCTGTGCTGTCGAGGTGTGTCCCAGACACGGTGGCAGCACACTCCTGCCCTAACCCTTTTTCTCCTTCTTGACCCGCCTTCTTACCACTCAAATATCACTGGGACCCTAACTCTGTCATGTCAGCTTGGATCCTTCAATGGCATTACACCACATACAGGTAACACCCGGGGGACTTTCCTTTCCTGTTCCTTGTTATTCCCCTTGGGCACACCCCACCCTGTCAGATTCAGTGATTTGTATCTTTCAAAGGAATCTTACTTCTGCCGGCAATCTTCTTTCTCCAAAACACCTCAAAATGTGAGACAATGTTTTAAATCTGAATATTGTACTTTTTTTTAAAAAAAAAAAATCTGAATTTTGAACTGTCAGTGCAAAACATAGCACTTGCTCCAAGAGGAATAGTAGGTCATTTATTCTGAGTCTAATATTAGTGACTGTGTTCCTGGAACCCAATTTCTGGTTACCCTGAATTGTATGTACCACTGTGGAAATGCCTACATGAACGCTACCACAGAGTAGAGGTTATAAATCAATGCATGCGCTGAACTCACTAGCAGATACATCAGGTGGGAAGTTACAATGAAGTGGGGCACTCTCTACTTTGAGTCTAGATGAGTGGTTATCAACCCCTGGGCCTAGACCCCTTTAATGGTTGAATGACCTCTTTTACAGGATATCAGATATCCTGCATATCAGATATTTACATAAGGATTCATAACTGGCAAAATTATAGTTATGAAGTAGCAATGAAGTAATTTATGCTTGGGAGTCACACAACATGAGAAACTGTATTGAAGGGTCATAGCATTAGGAAGGTTGAGAACCACTGGACTAGATGCTCTCTGATGGCTTTCTGAGCTTCTGGTTAGGTGAAGCTAGTGCTCTATTAAGCTTATCTGTACAATAGGTTTTACCTGAAAGTCGAAAGAATTTTAGGCCAGATAAAGAGATATGTGATAAATGGGTATGTCTTAGTCAGGTTTTCTATTCTTGCACAAACATCATAACCAAGAAGCAAGTTGGGGAGGTAAGGGTTTATTCAGCTTACACTTCCACACTGCTGTTCATCGCTAAAGGAAGTCAGGACTGGAACTCAAGCAGGTCAGGAAGCAGGAGCTGATGCAGAGGCTATGGAGAGATGTTCCTTACTGGCTTGCTTCCCCTGACTTGCTTTCTTATAGAACCCAAGACTACCAGCCCAGGGATGGCACCACCCACAAGGGACCCTCTCACCTTTGATCACTGATTGAGAAAATGCCCCACAGCTGGATCTCATGGAGGCACTTCCCCAACTGAAGCTCCTTTCTCTGTGATAACTCCAGCCTGTGACAAATTGACACACAAAAGCAGCCGGGACAGGGTAGAATAAAGATAGCCCAAGACAATTCAGCTAGAGAACTGAGTCTGTGCTCTAGCTCTATTGCTGTGCTACAACCCTAATCCTCTTCTTCTTTTTTACTTTTAAATCTGGAGAAAAGAAGCCACTAAGTTGCCAAACTTGCCTTTCACTCTGTAGCCCAGGCATACCTTAAACTTGTCGTCCCCTCTACCTCAGCCTCCAAGATAGTTTTGCCTCTTGATCTGCAACAGTCCCACTCAACACAATTACAGACTTTTAATTGATTGGTCGGCATAGTCAGCACAGTTGGAGCGTTCTGAGGGAACCCCGGCTCACAGAACTCCCCTTGGGATAGTAGATCTTAGCAGCTTTAAGTCTGCATAAAACATAGCAGCACTCATCTGCAATTTTGGGGCAGCAAACCCCTGGAGACAGAGCCGTGATCTTCCGCTTCACAATAGTTAGAAGCCGGCCTGTATTATTTGCTGCCGACATCGCTTGCTTATTACTGTTGACTGTTGTATTTATGGACTCAGATGTGCAGAAGTGCACAAGGAAATCCCCAGTAAATGAGGCACAGAACGTCCAGCATGTACGAGAGCCACAACAGCCTGGATTAGTGACACATCAGTGAACCAGAAATCCTGCCCCATTCTTCTAAACGATTCCGGGTATTAAGAAGAACAGATTGTATTTAAGTATTTAAGGGAGACGGTTGTATTTAAGTCTTAGAGGAGAAATCTAAAGTTCAGGAAGGGAGTTTGTTCCAGAATGTGAATGTTGAAACTGAACAGTGGTAAGTGTGGAGAGTCAGCCCCCCGGGCTTTAACATAATTAGGGTGCTCCAAGAAGAAGCCCCAGTTTAAGTAGCAAGCCCTACACTGGCAGGCTTCCTGTCTTTAAGAAAGGCTAAGCTATGTACAAGCAATACACAGGAGAGTCAGTGGCTATAAAAGAGGCTAGAAATGAGGAAAGCTCTCTTGGGAACTGAGAAAGCTTCCTGTGACAACACGCAGGCATCCTAAAGGCCAGGCCTACCAGGACATCTTGCCTTTTGTCTTCTTGGGCTTCAGAGTGTCAGCCAAAGAGAAAATGGTGACCTGTTCATGGTCTGCTCTGTTTTACATCGTTTGTCCAAACAGAGCCCTTCACACTGAAGGAAGCCAGGCACTTCACAGCTGCTGAGAGACACTGGGCCCTGATTGCCTGTGATTCTGCCTTCTCCCCCTGCAGACTCAGCCAATCCCCTTGCACTTGCCTTGGCTGCCCTGGTCCTTGCTTATTCAAAGTGACAAAATGAGTTTTTGAAGAGCTTAATTGGGTTCCTGCTTTACCAGTGACTGACGACAAACTATGACTATTAGGAAATTAAGAGTATAGGGTTCGAAATAGTGAGACAATGCCTTCTGAGGAATTGCCAATAAAATGTCTTTAACCTTGCTCCTACCACCAAATTCACAAATGAAAGCCGGCACTTAATACAAACATAGTCTTTGCTTATGGCCCAATGAGGCTAATAGCATGGGGTCCTTGGTACAGGTTTCTACCCACTGAAGTCATCCATGACCTCGAGCACATTATATAACCTCTCTGCTTCAGCTTTTTCATCTATGAAGTAGGGGTAATAGTGGTACCTTCTTCATGTGGATCACTGTGATTATTTAAAGAGCCAGCAAACGCCTTTAAAAGTGACTAGCAGTAGATTATCTACTCTCAGCATCAGATATGTCACTACCGTCCAAAGGTAAGCAACGTGGATAAGGTCTCTCCCTTCGTGGAGCCTGGACTAGTGTCTGGATGTGGGTACCTCAGAAACCTCACTTAAACTGTTCCAAGTGTGTCATTTAAGTGTGCAATGCAAACTAAGGACCCTGATGGGCAACCTCCATGTTTTCTCTGGCCAAGACTGTATTCCTGCCCGACAGCATCCTCTGGCAACAGCAGAGGCGCTCATAGCCTCAGCAGCTGAGTCATCAGTGGCAGTCTCTGAGGAGATGCCCATGGCCTTACAACTCAGGAGCTAATGAGAAGATCTGAGGAGACAGATGCCGGTCACAAATACCCTTTGCCTTTCTCTGGATACCGATGGCAAAACTTGTGGTTTCTTTTAGTCTCCAAACTATGGTTGTTTGGAGCAGCAACTATGAGCTAATTGTGCTATTTTTCCTGACTGAGGGAAGCATTTCAGAAGGAGGTCTTCCTCAGACTAGGTCTCGGATACTGCCATGAGCAGAACCCCTTTGGACACCGTGTTTGTGAGTGTAAAGTATTTATTTTTTTAAGCTACTCTAAGTTTAGAAGAATTGGTTAGGCAATACTACCTGTCCTAACTGTACATCACAAACAGGTACAAGTGTTATCTCCCACATCAACTTTTCTCAGGCCTGACACCGCCCCAGAGTGTGTTTTTGGCTTGTTTTTGTATCTTCCATGACTCTGTGGGTAGATACTGACTTGCTGTTCCTTAGGAAGAAAATCTGTATATGAGCAATAAGCAGAGGACTGAACTCTGAGGTTAAGGTCCAGCCCCCCTACTCCTCAACTCTGTAGCCTTAAAAAGATCAACTAGCCATTTGAGCCTCAATTTACTTAAATAGGAGAAATAGTGTTCAAGTATCTAATAAACATGCCCCAAAGTAGAAGATCATTTGAGTTCTTTAAATCTCATAGATAGGCTTAATTACCTGATACCATAACATATTCAGCCTGTACCCCAACTGACTAACAGATACAATTGAGAAAATGTGGGCTCTTTGGATGCTTGAGCCCCAGGTCTTCTGCTGTGACTCTCCAAACACTACTCAGTCCGAAGGAGACTTGACAGCTCTATTTCAAGAGAACCATTTGCTTCTGCCCAATTATTTGGAACAGTGATCTTTGAAAAGCAATACCTGAGGGAAAACAAACTTAGATCTGATCACACACACACACACACACACACAGAGAGAGAGAGAGAGAGAGAGAGAGAGAATCATACAGAATTCTGATTTTTTTAAAAAAATATGAATAGATCCATTTAGCCCCAAGTTACATTCACAGATGTTTCAACATCATCCAAATGCAATGACTTGGAGTAGCCTGAAGATTCCTCCAGCCTTGGGGAATTCAGGGCACAGTTAGGGGTCAGGCAGGGTAGGCCACTTGTCCTTCACTGTCATTGTTGCTCAAGTAGAATTCCTCACAATTTCTCCTTCTAGAAAAATCTTACTTGGCAGTGTGAGCTAGTTTAGAGTCATTCATTTATCAAACATTTACTGATTGCCTAAAGTATGTATATGTATACATATATATATATATATATATATGAATTATTTTCTGGACATGAAATAGGTATGTTACTTGCCCATATGAAGCTTACGCATACATGTCTGAGGGAAGCTATGTTTGCACTCCTGTAGCTCCCTATTTGTATCCATATCACAGTCTTGGGGTACATATTCATATGTTTACACTACAAAGACCTTCAGGATCTAAAGAAGAGACAGTTTCTTAAATTCTGTGTCTGTGGCATCATTCTTGGTATAGAACATAGGGGATGATCTGATAAATTTGATTAACTTCTAGAGAAAAATGTTAGGGAGTGGGAAAACTAGCTTCTGAGTTCAATTCCTCTCCCAACATGTGAAAAATAAGTGATTTAGTAAAATTGTGTTATCAACTGGTCAATTTCATTTAAAAAAAATTAGGACAAGTTGCCTTAGATGTGTCTATGCATTTGCTTCAGACTTAGAGGAGATCTTACAGCCTGAATGAAGGCAGAAAGCTAATCACAGACTTCCAAGTAAAAATGGCATGAAGGACTTTGCTCAAAGTACATGTGAAAAATGATGCATACTAAGATACAGTCCTGTCTTAGCCAAAAGCAAGCCTCAGAAGGTAGACCTGTAAGCATGCTTTCTGTAATCACTTAGCCTGAGAGTTGTGGAAATGTACAGAGAAAAATTTATATAAGGCCAGTCAATGCATAATTCTTTACATTTGAAAATATTATCTTTGACTACTTATTCTATTCTGCACAAATAATAAATAAATAAAAGAAAAACTGGCCACTTATAATTAATCTTTGAGTTGTATGAGTTCATATAAAAACTACCTATAAATAGAGATGTGTTTTTCTGATAAGGTAATATTAATTAGTTTGAGAGTTGACGGACTCAAAATATAAATAAAAATGGAAGCTCTCAAAGGAGAAAGGGGCCAATCAAGAGGAGAAAAGAAGATATGAAAATCAAAGAGGGTTTGAAAGTGACATTTATGTTGAGTTACAATTGCCTCTTGACTGCAGAGGTATTTTGTGTCTTACACAAAATTGTGTGCATGTGATCACCACAGGAGATGAGACTCGCCTTTATTTACTTAGTGTCATACCCACACCCATTCATAAGTTCAAACCCAACTCTCATTGTGATGGTATGCAGATTGGGGATTTCCACAGATGATTAGTCCATGAGGGCAGAGTAATCAGGAATAAGGTAAGTGTTCTTGTAAGAAAGGTCCTGCAGAGTTCCCTTGCACTTTCTGTTATGTGAGGTTACAGTTGGAAACCAACTCTCTATGAATCAGGAACTAGTATGGTAATTTGCTGTATTAACCCCAGCAGCAAAGCCTTCTCTGTATTAGCTCCCTGTGTGTTTTACATCAAACTATATTTTGGCAGCTGGACATACATGGACCTTGCCTTTCTGTAAGCTCCATCCTGGTGGAGAATATATACAATCTACAACTAAACACTTGGGGGCTGGAGAGATGGCTCAGTGGTTAAAAGCACTGACTGCTCTTCCGAAGATCCTGAGTTCAAATCCCAGCAACCACATGGAGGCTTACAACTAAACACTTGAATAAGATGATAGATTAGTATGTCCCGATGGTATTAGAAGGAACCACATCTGGTGCAATGCTAGTTTAAGCAGAAGGGCAAAGAGAGGCAAGCCTAAAGAGGCAATGCTGAATGGAAGTCAGAGCCATGAGAAGCTTAATAGGGAGAGCTCAAAGCAGAAGAACATTTTATAGTGGGGCCAGGGAAGTGGCAAAGACCTTAAGACAGGGTAAGTCCATAGAAGAGAAGGCAAGATGTATCATTGGAAGGCAGGAATAGAGTGCAGTGGAGGCAGATTTCAGAGCACACAGATCGTGGAGGGTGTTGGTAAGGTTTAAAGGTTTCCTTCTGGATCAAACAAGTCAGCAAAGGGCACTAGGCGAGAGATCAATATGAGCTGAAGCAAAGGGCTAATGGATTCAGTGTTTTATCGTGACTCCTATTCCTGAATCTTCCTGACATCTATTTGCATTTTCCAACCAAAATCAACACACATGGTCGATGACTCTCAGCAGAACAGACATTGCAAAGCAGAACTCTTTCAAAGGAGACCTGGGGTAAGCAGTCATTCATTCTGCTTGAAATGGAACCCAGCATTTTTAATGGAGAATAAAAAGATTGTATTCTTAGCTGGAGACGATTTGCAGAAAGTATCTCCTAGGAGTTATTAGACATTTAAAGGAGCTTCAAGAAGAGGAGTTGGAAAGAGGAGGTAGAGTGGGGCTTATTAGGACAGGCCGTGTTGTACTGCACACTCCTCCAGTGGGGTGTGAAGAGATAAGTGTGATGCCCATCATACCCACCTCCTTCTCACCTTCCCCATTATCGCCACTCCATTTGCACCTCACTCCTTCTCTCTCACCTTATTAGCACAGTTCCATTCCCAGATTAATTGAATGAGGTGTTACCAACAATCTCTCACTACAATTCCCCAGCTTTCTTTCCCCTGCCCTCTCCCTCCCCTGCGCCTATTCCCTCTCTCCTCAGCTTCTAGTAAAGCTTCATTCAGAATTTCATAAAGCTGCAGATAAAACTGTTTAAAATCCCTAATAACAAAGTTTTTATAAAAGATGGGCAATATATCTAATCTATATAAGGTAATATATTTTCTTTTTTTTTTCCTGAGACAAGATCTCCCTGTGTAGACCAAGCTATCCTTGAATTCAGGGATCTGCCTGCCCTTGCCTCCCTAGTGCTGGGATCGAAGGTGTGAACTATTGTGTGTGGCCAGGAGGTCCTTGCCAAGCCAAGGGACACATTCTTAGAGGCACTTTAAAATATCAATATAAGGAATCGTCAAATGTTTCCCATTCCAAAAGGTATGAGAATAAAAAGCTGACTGTGGTGTGGCAGCCAATGTTTCACATGGTTATTTTATATTGAATTTCTTTAGCACTAATCCCACATTTGGGACAATCCATCATTGATTTTTACTTCCTGTAGGCATTTGAATAGAGCAATTCACATGTGCAACAAGGTAGTTGCAGGAACTGATCAGTGTTCCCAAGCTGTTTGAACTGGAATCCCACCTCCATCCCTCTCTAGGAGAACTTGGGTGACCACCCTTCTACCAAGTTTGCTTTATAATAAACTAGAACAAAAATACTGTGTACTTGATGAGGTTAAGAGGAATAAATATACAAAAGTGTTTTGAATAGTCGATGAGAATCACCTAATACTATATGACATCAATGACCACTAAACTCTACAAACTCATGGTCAGTATGGCAAGTGACAATTATCCTTGGTCCTAATAGAATTATGTTCCTCATCCTTGGTCTAACACGTAAGGCCTCTGGTTAAGTCACTGCCAAATATTTGCAAGCAAGCCCTTGCTCTCCAGCAGTGGGTTAAAAGAGTAGAAAGGCCCAGCAGCTAACATCACCAGCCACACTATGCTTCTCCAAGGACCAGCTGACTGCTGAGGCCAGGGGAGCTCAGGAGAACCTTAATCCATTTGTGAACCAAGGATTGTCCAGGCCTTGTTCAGATGTAGATAGATGGTGTTTTTCACATGAATGAATGTTCTGCTAAGATACTCAGATACTATATTTCAAAACCTTTGGGCACATCTCCCCTTTTAAATGGAGGCACAAAATTTTATGATCAATGATCCTTTGTCCTTTCAAAGCACTTTACAAGCATTTTGTTAGAAATTATGTATTCCTCTAGTTAAAATACTTGTTGAATGGCTACTATATGTTGGGACGCAAGAGTTAGTAATAAAGCAGAGTTGCTGTGCAAACGGCTCATCATTAACAACACAGGATGTTGAATGCTATGAGGGAACAAAGGAAAAGGCACAGTGAGGCCACAGACAAGAATCCAGAGGCTGCTTCCCTGTGGGATCTTCCAGCCTGGAGCCGAGAAGCAACCCCGGCATTCTGTGGATGCAAGCTGAGGGGCATCTCGGCACCGCCCACCATCCTCTCCTGGGTTGTTTCCTCTGCTGCTTTCCCTCCATGGCCCTTGGCAGCCACCGTGCTGGCCATGTCATAGCTGCACTCATGCTGGGGACTTCAGCTGATGTCATAGCTGCACTCATGCTGGGGACTTCAGCTGACTTGTGACCAGTAGCTGCTTTACCGTAGCCTTGTATTCTCTGACATTTGAGTATTCTCCTGGGGAAGAATCTATGCCCTGGACACATCCCTTGGCGTACGTAATCCTGGAGAGGGCAGGTTTCATGTCTGCACCCTACACTATATGGGCAGTCTAGAAAAGAAGCTGAAGTTGTAAGCAGAGAGAGTAGAAAGCAGCCTAATTGGTACAAGTTGTGTTAAAAAAAAACAACAATAATATAAAGTGTGAGGCATGAGAGACACATAGAGGAAGAGGTGACAATTTAACCTCTGGCTTTGAGTTTTTCTGGCAAGTAGTTTTTTTGCTAGTCACAACTACACTGTTCTGTCCTGACTTAGTCAAAATGAACTTCCAATACCCTACATAGTTTCTTTGATTGTTATAATTGCCCATGTAAATATGTAATTATGCATTATAACAATATTCGATTATATCAATGTCTCCCGATTCTATTGTCTAATAAAACTTCTGAAGAGTAGGGCGTAATGGTTCCCACCTGTGACCTCAGCACTGGGGAGGTGGACCAGGATCATCAGGAGTCTAAGGCCATTGTTGCTATGGAGTGAGTTTGAAGTCAGTGTGAACTACATGAGACTGTATTCTTAAAAAACTAAAGTGGGGATGGGAGATCTCTAAGGAACTACATAGTATTTTCTATGAATTTCACAAAGTAAAAACTCCCCCTCCTTTTCCTCCTCCCCTTCCTTACCTCGTGTGTGTTCTTTGTGTTGCTAGAGAGGATTGCAAAGGGAAAGTCTAAAAGAAAAAAATGTTTAAAGTCCACAAATATTTGGTTTCAATGGTTTTAGTTTTTGAACTGAGCTTTAGGGGAATATCCAAAGATTAAACACGCCTACCTACACACATGCATGAACACACACAGACACACAATCAATGCTAAAAAATAATCAAATTTACAGTCCTTATCAGCCTTCCCAGTGCTTAAATTCCAGACATATGCCACCATGCCAGGCATTAAGTGTATTAACACTAAACTCCACAGAACTGATGGATCACGAGATAAGAGGATGCTTCAGTCATAGGCATATTAAGTCTGTGCCTTTCAAAAATGGTCAAAAGAACATTTCAAAATGCTTTCTTTGGGGAGCACTTATTGAAGATCCTGCCTTACTAGTCACAGATGGATTCAGTTAACTTCCTTCCTCAACGTTCATTTAGTTCCTGTCTGGAAGGTGGGAGGAGACATATATATATGAATATGAACAGGGAGGAGGGAGGCCTCCACAGCTTGCCATCTAATTGCATGCAGAATTCTGGCACCTTTTGCTTGGCCCTTGTCTGCTTCTCCACATGGTGTCTGGTACTAGAGACATAAAATTGTGAATAAACCAATAATTGGCCCAGTTTCTATAGTGCGGGACACATGTTTTTCATGAACATTAAAATTCAGGGATTTTTTTTTTAAACCTGAGAAAGAGTTAAGCCTGGATTCTGAAATTAATTTCCACTTGTCTTCGCCTTGGCAGAGTGGGTTGTTTATTTCTGTCACAGAGATGCTTTTTTTTTGGGGGGGGGCATGTTCTGCAAACCTAACTCTTCTAAAAAAAAAAAAAAGAAGAATCCTTTCTGTCTTTACCATGCATATGTATAGATTCCAACTGATAATTCTAGTTGGCTTATATTTTCAGTCATTTTCTCTATTTTCTATTTTGGGGTTATGCTAAAAAGTCAGCTGTCAAATGCAGCCTTTTCCTTGCTTTTCTTTCAGATATTCGATGCCAATGGGCTTGTATACATTGGGGCTCAATATTATGTATTTTTATATAACTTCCCTAGAACTGTAGGATTAGCTCCCTCTGTTTGAATTTGAAATCCTACACGTCATCCACAGAAATCAGACATGTATCTCTTCACTCCTTTCTACTCTCCCTCTTGGAATAGGCTCTAGGCAGCTTGCTTTGATGCCAGCTTTCGGCATGTCAAACTTATTACTGTATCACATCAAGTTATTAAAAACAATGACCATTTTTAACATGGTTTGCCTGTTTGAACAATATTGACAAGTATGTCTCTTAAACATATTTCTTAAATATAATTCCTCTCAGAATAACACCATCCGGAGTGAACAACAGCCTGGTCATTTTCCCATCCACTGACATTTACTTTGGAAGTTTAAGTAGAGAAACATGGAACACTTGGAGGAACTGTGGGGACTTTATTTAGGACAACTGCATAGGTGTCAGAGCTACTGATAGATCAAGCTTAACCCTACGGACAACAGAATCTATAGGCAATAGCTGAATGATGGGCTAGAAATCGGTGAGACAAGATATCAAGAGTGGTTGTCTGTTGGAAGAAGTAAACTGATAGGAGTTCACAAGTGTTTTTGAGCATCTCTGACTTCATAGCCTCTACAGTCTATTTCAGGGCTCCATAGCTTTCCCATTCCATGTCTTAACTGTACATCTCCTTCTCCACCTACCTTTTCTTTAAAAATCTTCTTCTAAATGGCATACATAAAATTAAATAAATACACACAAACATACACACACACTGATGACAGTGTTTGCATCTCACAAGATGCTTGGATTCTTTAACTGTAATCTCAGTCAAGGTAAAATAAATTTAAGATTGAAGTGACACTTTTTAACAATTGATGCTTCCCAGCAATCCCTCAAATCACAGTACATTGGCATGCTTGTGCTAATTTAATTCAACTGGTGATCCTAAATATAATCTTAAAAATAAGTAAAAGGAGATTGAGAGCTCAGTTAACAGTTCATGCTACTCAAGAGGACCCTGGTTCTTTTCCCTACACGTACATCAGGCAGCTCAATCACTTGCAGCTCCAGCTCCTGTTGAAGCTAATGACTCTGGCTTCCTCAGGTAGTTGTACTCGTGTGCATATGTCCACACATTGACACATAATTAAAATATATATACATATATATATAATTTGACTGATATGGTCAATGTCATTACCTACAACCTCCTTGACATTATGATTCATGCTTCTTCATTGTAAGTGGTCCAGCACAGGTATACCTCGCTAAATATCTATTTGTAGAATCAAATCAAATTATAATCTTAAAGAAGTTCTTTTTCTCATTAAAAAGTAAAAAAAAAAAAAAAAGACAATCTAAAACTGTTTGTTCAGGCATAATCCCAGCCCTTGATGGCTGAACTTGTGAGTCTGAGGTCACACTAGGCTAGAGAGTGAGATAACTGCCTTTTTAAAAAGTGAAAAAATTGTTTGACTTACCATGATTTATAGCAACACTGACTGATGAAGTAGAGTTATAATTTCCTTTACTTTTTCTTAAAGGAAATTTGTGTGGGCTGAATGTAAGTGCTCTATGCGTACACATGTACTTGGGTGTGTGCCTATGTGCATGGTTGGAAGAGAGAGAAGGATGCCTAGTTTCCTCTATTACTCTCAATTTTACCTTTGAAGCAAAATCTTTCACTCAACTTGCTCAAGTATGTTTTCAGTTAACAAGCACCAAATTCTACCCCACAGTGCTAGGGTAACAGATCCACACCAGGCTTTTACCTGGCTCCTTGAATTCAAATCTTGATGCCTGTTCAAGACATGCGTTTATATGCACTGTGCCATCTCCCAAGCCACTGTTAATTATTTTAATATGAAATCTTTCAATTTTATTCAACATCTGTTACTTCTAAGGTGATTTTGTATAGAGTCTTGATAAAATATTCCATATTATGAAATAAAAACTGAGAACCAACAATGACTTTAAAATCACTTCAAAATATAAATTCCTAAGCCTTACATTTTATTAACCCTCATTCTATATAATGCTCTTCCATATTATCAATTTTAAGCTTTTTTATAATAACTGGTTTTCAAATAGCTTCAAAATTTCTTAAAAGCATGCGAATATCTAATTTGCCTTTTATTGGTATTCAGCCCTTTTACTCCCCCCTCCTCATACCTTTCTCTCCCCTCTGCTTCTCCTTCATCTGTTTTTGTTGACAAATTGGGGTGTGTGTGTGTGTACATTCGCATGCATGTGTGCATGTGTGCTCTCCTCATATATGTCCCAACACAAATTTATATTCTAGTTAGAGAGAACAGTATATGTATCATTAAGTCCAGAGAACTATAAATAGTTCCAAATAACTAGAATGATACAGTAAGATACACACTTGTGGGTATCAAATGCTGCTGACAAATGTATTTCCTGAAATATACTTTCTTAGGGGATATAGCACTGTATGAAAAACTACCTGTTTCTTTTTTTATTGTTATTAGATATATTATTTATTTACATTTCAAATGATTTCCTTTCCTGCCCCGAAAGTCCCATAAGCCATCATGCTGTTTCTTCAAATAAGCATTTTCAATTGACATTTTCTTTGCATTTTCTCAGCCTACCAAAATTATTATGTACCAAAACATACAACAGAATAGTCTGTAGTGAATCTTTTATTCTCACTCAAAAGAATTTATTGTTTTGCTTAAAGAACACAGACTGCAAATAAAGCTTTACAACACTTCCCTGCAGCCCAGGGTTGGTAAGAAAGTCTTCATAGGCATCTGGCTTTTCCTAATCTTTTCTAATGGGGTTAGGATAAAGAGAGTTACAATAATAAGGGTAACACCTATGCTGCAACTGCTAATTAATAAACAAAAATCAGTTGCATGCAAGCAAAGAACAAAGAAAAAAATCCCTGTTCAGGAAAGCAGCCTTTACCTTTACAGAATCTATGTACACCAGTGTATCCTGGAAGTTGCTATGTAACCCAAGCTGGCCTCGAATTTATGAATCATTCTGCCTAAACTTCTCAAGTGCTGAGATTAGAGATAATGGCTGTCACACCTAGAAAATTGGCTTTTTTCTATGTTGAAGCAAATACTTGAACAGTTTACACATATGCAAACTAGTAGTAGGTGCTTATAAGCTAGACTGTCTTAAGCACAGCTACCTAATATGATAAAATCATAACAGAGAAGCAATTCCTAGAGTTCTCAAATTAACCAAGTCAAGTCAAGCCCCATGATTATTTGGGACCCTTTAAGTTATCACATTTTTTATACTGCCTTTTCTACATGACTTTGTTCTAGAAACACTACAATCAGTGAAATGTTCAAAGAAGCAACAACAATTAATTCAAGATAAGGTAACTAGATGGAAAGAGTTTCACCAAGTCTTCAGTCTAGATGATGGATTCAAAGTCTTACTTCTTCAAAAAATACTTCAGTTGTTCCTTTAGGAAAAGGATCTGTTCACACTTCTGCTTCTCCTGTAACTTGAGCTGTTCCAGCACAGACTGGAAATGACTCTTGAGGGTCAGGTTTTCTAATTTTCTGAGGAGATCTTTCTGTCTTTGTGCTTTGGCCTGAATTGCTTGGAGTTTTCTCTCCTTGGAATGAATCAGCTTCTGCATTCCCAGGATTATTGAACTGCTACTTTCATTAGCTTTGCACAAGCTAAACTCCATAAACTTGGCTTGTAGATCTCTTTCCAGGTCTTCTTCAGAATCATTTTCTTCCTCCTCTTCCTCTTCATCCTCTTCATTATCCTCATCCTCTTCTTCCTCTTCATCATCCTCACCCTCCTCTTCTTCCTCCTCTTCATCATCCTTATCCTGTTCCTCCTCCCCTTCCCCCTTTTCTTCCTCTTTTTCTGCCTCCTCCTCATCTTTATTCTCTTGATCATCTTTGCTACTGCTAGAATCATGGGATGTGCTCTGAGGTATAGCACATGCTGACGAGGTATGACCACCAGCGTCAGAAGGCAATAGAAGATGCGGCGTGCAGGTCTGACTTTGTACGGCCTTGGTTTCTTCATCAACGATGATTTCCCATCGGCTGCTGATGGCTTCAGCATCAGAGCGCAGGAGCCTCTTCACTTCCTTTTCCACCTCTTTAGAATCAATGTAGCCACTACAGCTTTCTTCGTTTTGCTTCCTATCAAGGGGCTTTTTTGTGGGTTTCCGAAACCGTTTCTTTCTGACATTCTTAAGCGGTGGAGTAACGCCGTGCTTCCACATGTATTTTTCTTCTGCTTCCCTTCCCTTTCCCACTACAGTGGCAGCGGCAGAAGTAGTTGGTTCTTCTGGGGAAGAGTGGCGATCACCATCGGCGCTGCACAAAAGCATCTGGGAAATATCTGCTGTTTTATAAAAGGTTTTCCTATCGTGCGTCTTCAGGCTTTCAATAACACAAGGCAAATTAACAAGTTTGGCAGACAGCGTCACGTCCTCGACCTGAACGGTGGCATGCTGTGAATCGGGAGACAGGTTAATCTTGAGTTTCTCTCTCATGGCGGCATTTCCGGACCGTATGATCTTCCTGACAGTTGAAGCATGTTCCGGGGACAGACGCAGTATGAACTGGTTCTCAAGTTCATGAGGAAGTTCATCTTGTTTTTTACTCATCTTGGCTCTTTGCCCTGTTCGCGCCAGTGCTGACGTGAGGCTGTGCAGCCTGGGATGAACCTTCCTTTCCGATGCCCTGGGGAGGGACAAGGACGGGGTGGGGGGGGGCTTCAGCTGGGGCCTGCGGGATCTGAGGGGGGCGGCGAGGGCGAGGCCTCAGGGAGTCTGTCCCGGATGGATGCGCAGGATGAAAGTCTGACCTGAAGAGGCGGGGTCAGTCAGCACGCGGGCCCCTGGCACCTCGTCCAGGTGGCCCCCGGCCACTAGGCAGGAAGCGGGCCTCTAATGGCTGACTCACACCTCGGCAGGCTTCGGCGGCCTCCTCGTGCCTCCGCTAGTCACAGCAGGTCCTCCGTAGGCCGCCTCGGGCCTCGCGGCCTCCTCGTACCTCTGTTAGCCTCTACTCCTCCTCCGCGCGGGCGCCTCCCTAGTCCTCCACAGTCCTCCGCGGGCCTCGCGGCCTCCCTGAGGCTCTGGACGCCACCTCAGGCCTCGCCGCCTCGGGCCTCGCCTCCGCACGCCTCGCAGCCTCGGGCCTCACCGCTGCACGGCTCACCGCCTCGGGCCTCGCCGCAGCGGGCCTCACGGCCTCGGGCCTCGCCGCCTCACGCCTCGCCGCCTCCACGCACCTCTACGCGCCTGTATGCACTCCGCCACTGTTCTCCACACGCCTCCCTGGTCCTCCGTGATCCTCCTCCATCCTCCTCAGTCCTCCCAGGCCTCCGCAAGCCTCCGGCAGCTGCTTAACGGACAACAGCCAGCCTCGACTGGAGGCAGCAGGCGCACTTCCACACACGGACCAGAAGCGCCGAGCCGAGCAGGCACTTCCGGTCACAGGCCGAGGGGTGGACCGGGTTGCTTCGGCGTGTGTGTGTGTGTGTGTGTGTGTGTGTGTGTGTGTGTGTGTGTGTGTGTGTGTTTCTTGTTTTGGTTTTGTTTTTTTGTTTTTGTTTGTTTGTTTTTCATTTGTCACTTTATACAACAAATGCTGTGATGTATATGGTTGCTCCGTGAGCTATTAGCTTGTCGCTTGGCTAGGACTGCCCGCTGACTATTGGAATCTTCTCCAAGCCCCATCAGCCACATTTATTTATTTGTTTGTTTGTTTATTTATTTATTTATTTATTTCAAGTCTTTTTTGAGAAGAGTAGGAAGCTATCGGGCTCAGTGCTAGCTAGAGATGTCCCAATCTTAAACAGCAGCCAATTATTCCAAAGGCTGCAAATATGGGAAGGCGGGTCGGGACCTCTCTTAAACAATTACTTCATCATGATGTAAACTGTAAATGCCAACCTAAAAATTTTTTATTTAACATCGGGAGCCGTTAGCTGGTAACTATAGGAATGGCACAATGACCCTTTACCCCTCAACAACCTAGTGCTGGATCACAGAAACCAGAATACGGAGTTCTCTCTCCATCATCAAAGAACAACTACTAACTTCTGGGAAATAAAGATATTTTACCTCTACTTGTTTCTATGCAGGCCTTTCTAGAGAAAAAGAAATGAGAGAGAGGGAGATCTACTGAGAGCATGAATCTATAATCCAGCGGGGTTTATTATTATTGTTATTTCCCCTGGAAAATGAGGACAATCTAAAAATACATGGCTTTTTATTTCACTTTTCATATATCTTGACTTTTAAAATTTTTAACATTTTAGGGACAAGTACATATGACAAATGCTGACAAGCGTCACAAATGCATTAAATATGTGTTTCTGCTAAATGGATTTTTGAATAGCCTTAGTTTCTCCTTCCATTATCTTGAAGTAAAAAGCAGTATGGCAGTCATTTATTTTGTTCACTCACCCACATAGCAGTGGATAATGTTTTTTTAATTATTTTGAAGGCCTACTGTAGCACTGTTCTTGGTAAGATACTCTATGAATAAACTGTAAAGCAGTATGGCAGTCATTTATTTTGTTCACTCACCCACATAGCAGTGGATAATGTTTTTTTAATTATTTTGAAGGCCTACTGTAGCACTGTTCTTGGTAAGATACTCTATGAATAAACTGTGATCATTGATCACTGCTTATCTGTGAGTACTATAATGCACAAAAATAAATCAAGACACTGAGGTTAATGCAATAGAATATCTGTAATCTATAATTTTTTTAAAACTCAATTTTATTATTTAGTTTCTATAACTCAAACACCACAACCGAGAAGATGAAAATAAATTATTTTGAAGGGAAACGGAGAGAAGGGAGTATCTCATAACCCAGACTAGCCTCGAAAATACAAGTAGTAGCTGAAGGTAATGTCTCAAGCGCTGATATCCCAAGTGTGCACTACCACATATAATTTCATCATTTGCTAAGCATTATTAGAAATGGAAATTACTCTGATAATTTCAAAGGTTTTGGTTATATAGTCAGATTTTTAAAAGTATTTTATTATCTAATATTGTGATGATATATATAAAATACACACAGACACATACACACACACACACACACACACACACACACTATTTCAATAGAAAGCTGAGGCAAATGTAATCAAAGGAAGGGGCCAAGGTCCAGCCCCATCGAGCAGCAGAACCTGGTAACGTTGGCCACTTGGTTATAGCTTCAGAGTCAAGGATATAAAGCCACTGAAGTAAGACACGTGTCTGGGGGTTCCAGAGAGGTTATTGTGTGAAGCCGTGAAGGTGAGAACTGGATTGTGTTGGAGACCTCAAGATTTTAGAGATCCTAGAACCGTGGGATGCCTGCCAAGGAAAGGTGCAGACAGGGTGTGGAAGCAGTCCGAGACAGAGAAGTCTAAAGAATACATTGACATCAAACATGGTGATGTAGAATTTAGAATTTGCCCCACTGGTTTTCACTCTGACTTTGGCCCAGTATTTCCTTATATGGCCCCCTTCTTGCCATTTTGGAATGGTAATATATATTCTCTACCACTGTATGTTGGAAGTATGTGATCTGCATTTTGATTTTGCTCCAGCACCTACCTACTTGCCACCATGCTCCCTGCCAGAATTATAGTGAACTAAATCCTCTAAAACTGTAAGCCTGCCCCCAGTTAAATGTTCTTTCATATAAGACTTGTCTTGACCACTGTGTCTCTTCACAGTAACAGAACAGTGAATAAGATACATAGTTTTATGTAACAAATAACATTAATATTTTATGTGGAAGTAAAATTAACTCAAAAAGAAAATTCTAAAATACCAAATGAGAATAGACATACATAACATTTCTACTGATCTTTCTTTACTTTAGTGAATCGTGTTGTATGTTCACTGTACCATTCTGACCTCAGTCCAATATTTGCCTTTGAGACTGAACTATTTGGTGCTTTACTATCTATTTCAGCTGTTGTTTTCTGGTGCTGAAAACTATAGTAGTAGACCTGTTTAAATTTCATTTTTTCCAGGAATGCTCATTTTCTTATTTGTGTATACATCTCAGTAGAGGTCATTTTCTTGGGTTGTACTTACTCACTCCATGTTTGTTTATAAATATTTGTCTGTCACTGCATGATAGTAAGTTTTATCATTTGTAATAAAACTGTAGATAAGAAGCTTCAGGAAACATTTGTGCTAGAGATAAAAGTGTGTTGAGTTAAAAAGTGACTAAATGGAAAACTATTTTTACCACAGGCAATACCACCCACCCAGTCCGCCTTGAGAGGAGGATTTCACACGGTTAAAAAAAAATAGAGATAATTCAGGAAAGAGCATCCTTCTAAATTAGTTGTAATTTCACGTTCAATGCAATGTGATAAAGAAACAGAGAAGAGCCAGCTAAAATCTATGTATGCATCTGTCAAGCAGTTATAAAACTGCCTCAGCGATAACACTTAGAAAATAGCTACATTATTCACTGCGTGAAGGCAGAACTTATGCACTTTTGCTGATATTTCAAACAGAGGTTGGTACTTTAATGAATAGGTGATGTGTTTTTCTTTTTGAGAGAGAGAAAGGGAAAGAGGCATGAATACTCAAGTGTGTGTATGCAGATGCCAGAGAAAAAATAGGGTGTCTTCCTCTATCACTCTCTGCCTTACTTTTCCTATTTACATTCGTTTATTTAATGTGTGTGCGTGTGTGCCCTCCATGCACACACCTGTGTATACCTGAGTGTACTATGAATGCATTCAGAAGTCAGAGGCTACCTAATGGAAATTGGTTTTCTCTTTCTACTATGTGGGTCCCAGAGATCATAGACTCAGATCAACAGGCTTGGTGGTAAATGCCTTGTCACCCACCTGCCACCATTAAAAAAAAAAATACTATTTTTTACTTTTGTGATTATAGTTCCATTATTTCCATTTCCCTGTTCCTTTTCTCCCTCAAAACTCTACCATGTGCCACTCCGCTTGTTCTCGTTCAAATTTATGCTATCTCTCTTTTTAAATTGTTGTTGTTGTTGTGTGTTCCTTAACAAATAAATGCAACATGTTCTGTCCATATAACGTTGCGTGTATATATGTGCATTCAGAGCCGACCATTTGTATTGGGTGACTAGTTGGTGTGCTCCTCCCTGGGAAAGATTATTTGTCCCATGCTTGGCATGCCTTAGCTACCTGCAGTTATTTGTTGAGGTAGTTCTCACCACTTATCAAGGAAACTTCTCTTTGCAACAAAAAGTGACCATTACAGAAAACCATAACCAATCAAAATGCAGAATTGTGAAGTCCAGTCCCAACTGATTTATCTACAACAAAATTCCTGCACCTACGACTCAGGGATCATCGGAGAAAGGGGGTGGGGGAGAAAGAGTACAAGAGTCAGAGGAAGAGTTTTCCCTGAGATTGTGCTGCCTTATTTTTGGAGACAGACTCTTTCATGACCCAGAAGCTCTAGGTTTTTGGTGAGGCTGGGTAACCAATGAGTTCCTAAGATCTGTCTTTGCACCCAACCCCTAAAGCTAGGGTTTACATGAATGTGCAACCACACCTAGCTTTTTATATAGATGCTGGGGATTTGAACTCAGGTCTTTGTGCTTACAGAGCAAGTGCTCTTAGCCACTGTGCCATATCCCCAGTGGATGTGGTTTTAAGCATTTTAATATTTCATTCTTTGATAATAGTATACATGGAAACAATGTAGTTTGATCATTTTTACCCTACACCTCCCAACGTCATCTGCAGCCCACTGTAGTCCTCTTAAAATTTCAATAAACACACACACACACACACACACACACACACACACACCCTAGCAGCCATCAACTGTCAATAACTCCTCCTTGATGGGTAAAGGTTTCTGTGCCTCTCCCCATCCATACTTGAATGTTGACTGGCTGGATCTTGTATGGACAACTATAGTTGCAGTAAGTTCTAAAGAGCCAAATAACCATACTTCCTGCTTCCATGAAAATAATTTCAATCAGAATTAAACCGAATATTTAACACATTTAGTTGTTCACATTTAGTATAGCATTTATTCTACTAAAAATTCTAAGTTCTCTTTAGAGTCTCAATTTTCTTGATGTTCAACCTCAAGGAGTTCCATGTGTGTACTTACCTCATACTCCTCATGAAGACAAAAAACTGGCAGTTTTAAGCCCATTTTGTATATGAAATTCTATACAGTAGTATTCTCCATAAGTTTATTGGATTGGATTTCTTGAATATTTGGGTGTAAAGCTTCCAATACATTTCAGCATGTTCTGAGACAGCAACTCGAGTATCACAGACCGGCCTTCAGTCCACCATGTAGCAGAGGCCAATCTTGAACTCGTGATTTTCATATCTCTGCCAGAATATCTCTGCCTTTCATATCTCAGCACTAGAATTTTAGACATTTACTAAGTCCAGCTTATATGGTAGTAAGATGGAATTTAGGGATTTGTGCACGTATTCTCCAGCCAAAAAATTGGCAGTTTTGACCTATTATTTCTTAAAATATTTTTGTGCCTTCTACTTCAAACATTGCACGTCATTAGGCTGTCTGCAGAAATCCTACAGCTAGCTAAGGCCCTGCTCATTCTTTCCAAGACATCTGCCACTGTTGTGTTTCATTTTGTATCATTCCATCTCTTCTTGAATTGTACTTATCTGCTCTTCTCAATGTCCGATCTTCTGTTAACCTCACCAACTATTTTTTAACCCAGGCACTGTAATTTTTACCTGAAGAAGCAAAACCTGAGTTGTTTTCAGTATCTTCTATTTCTCTTAACAATGTTTTTGCTTTCATTTCCTTTATTCTGGACATAACAAATATAAGTGTGATAATTCTTTCAACATTCTTGACTACTAATTTAATCATATGTGTCATTTCTTGGTCTTTTTTGCCAATATTCCCATGTATATAATATATAGTGATTTCCTGATTTTTGAAGACCTTACAAATATTAGATTTCAAACATTGAGAATTTTACCATATTTGGTTTGGATTGTGTTTTAGTTTGGGTTTCATTACTGTGAAGAGACACAATGACCAAGGTAATTCTTATAAAGGACAACATTTAATTGGGGCTGGCTTACAGGTTCAGAGGTTCAATCCATTTTAATCATAGCAGGAAGCATGGCAGCATCCAGACAGGCAGACATGGCATTGGAGATCCTGAGAGTTCTACATTTTGTTCTGAAGGCAAAGAGGAGATTTGGCTCCCACCTGGTTAGGAGGAAGGTCTAAAAACCCAACCCCACAGTGACACACTTTCCCCAACAAGGTCACACCTACTCCAACAAGGCCACACCGCATATTATTCAAACCACCACATATTATTTTTTATTCTTTTACATATTTTGAATTGTCTCAAATTTCATTAATTCTCCACATAGCTAAGTTATTTAAAACCAATTTAGTTCTTTACAGGCTCTCTTTTTCTTTGTTGGAAGAATCAGACCAGAGTTCGATTTTAAGCCAGGGAATTTAGACAGGAGTTAGTCAGCAGGGGAAGCCTCATTAGGTGTAGATAAGCAGGGCACAGGCAAAATGAAAGTAGAAAGGGAAATACTGATGGCACAAAGGGTTAAACAATGAGTGGGGTATGGAGATGAAGGAGTGGGAAAAGGAAGTTTAAACTAAGAAGTGGAGAATAAAAAGCCCATGCAAACCTACCATGCTATAACAATAAAAAACAATACATCAGAGTTTGAAGGGAAATTCCCTGCGTGGCTAGGATAGTGCTTTTCCTACTATCAATGAGATACAAACCAGAACAGAAGAAAACAAAACATCCCAATGTTGTGTATGGGATACCTCCATAGAAGTTGCTTATCATGAAGATACCAAAGGTTCCCCGCATATGTTTTTCTTTCCATTTGGTTGTCTACCAGAACTAAATGATAATATGATATTACTAAAGATTTTACACATTTTGGTTACAAGATATTGAGAAATCTATCTGGAACTGAGCTGGAAACCTCCTCCCTGCTCAGCACCATTAGCATGTCAGAAAGTGCTGGGTAGGTTGCTGGAAAAGAAAGCATATCAGTGGTTTGAGCCAGCTGTGAACTTTATAAACCACAATACCAACTGCCAAGAAAGTCATGCCCACATGTGCAACAGTGGTCTGACTGTTTTGGGGGATAACTAACTGTTCTCAGGTTAGATGTGAGGCCCACTCTGCGTGATGTTACACATGCCTGGTACTGTAAACCCAGTCAAAAATCCATGCCCAGGTCATTCACAAGTCTTAGGGGAGAAGATAATATGGATGTTTAAGTAAATAAACACATTGTCACACTGACTTCTAAATAACTATGTTTGTATATGTAGACAAATACTATTCGCAACTCTAATCAGAGAAGCCCCATTTTGCAATGAACAGTAGTAGACACAGAGACTGTTAGCATCCTAAGATACTGAGAATAAGGAACAGTTGAGGATTTAGCCATAGGCAAGACATTTATACTACCTCCTCTAAGGATCAGAGAGCATTTCAGAAGAGGAGGAAAAAGTATAAAAGGTCTGGAAGAAAGAAAAAAAAACATGTGAAATGCCCTCTAGAAACAATATTATAGTTGTAATTATGAAATCTCAACAGCTTCAGTTATTTACACTGGGACCTCCACAAGACAGGTCTCGTCAACCTTTAGTCATGGATGATGGAGGGATTCAGTATGCTCTATTGTTATTAATAAACCATTGGGTACCGATAGTCTCTGGGAGATAGACAGCATAGTCTTCAGTTAGGCATCATTGGTGAACTGACACAATTCCAGTGGATAGTTCCAATCCTACAGTCACATAGATGGTCCTGGTCAAAGACAGTGGGTCACAAACAAACCAAAATTCAGAATATTCATCATTTGGGAAACAGATTAGTAGAAAAGAAAAGTAGACAAGGGAGGGGAGGTGACAGGAGAGGGGGTGAGAACAACCAGAATGCATTGTCTACATGTATGCAATTGCCAAAAATAAGACAGATTAATAGGAAGAAGAGCAGAAGGAATAAAAATTCTAAATCTCTTTCTTCTCTCCTCTCCCCTGTCTGTCTCTCTCTGTCTCTCTGTCTCTGTCTCTGTCTCTCTCTCTCTCTCTCTCTCTCTCTCTCTCTCTCTCTCTCTCTTTCTCTCTCTCTCTGTCTCTCACACACACACACACATGCTCACATAAGAGGAAATGTATTTTGTCTTTAAGAAGGTTTTGCCAATTTAGTAGTCCAATTAAGTCTAACATTTTATATATTTAATATCAACATTTTGAATGAAATGAGTCTAATGCCATTATTCATGAGCAAGATGGTGGATCTGTGGGTTGGGGGAAAACAAGGTACATAGTTGACATGGTGTGTACTTTAAAGGTCAAGGTATACTGTGTGGCAAAAGATATCTTGGAGCCTGACATGGTTTCCAGCCTTGAGTTTCACACATTAACTTGTAGCACATTATACCGGAGAATGTTCTAAAGTTCTTTCCCTAAGATTCTAAAACCTACAACTAATTTTAAATCCATATATTGATTTGAGGAAGGAAAAAGAATAGCTAAATAAGGAGACTGGAAAGATGGCTTAGTTGGTAAGGTGCCCTCTGACACAAGCGTAAGATGCTAAAGATACCCAACACCCACGTGAAAGCCAGGCACCTCAGTGTACATCTTTAATCACAGTGCTGGGGACAGAGACAGGCAATCTAGCCAGCCTAGCAAAACCAATGAGCCTTGAACTTGGTGACATACTCTGTCTCAAAAACTAAGGTGGAAACCCAAGGACAACCTGTCATTCACATGCATGAGCATCTACATAGACAAATGTACACACCTTCATGAGCACATGAAACCAGCAGAGAGAGAGAGAGAGAGAGAGAGAGAGAGAGAGAGAGAGAGAGAGAGATTCACACGCAGAAGCTAAATTACCACTCAATTAAACTCTGGGTTGATTTCGCAGCTCCAGAAAGCAGAAGGTAAAATTTCCCCATTGTTAACTCTATTCCATGAAGATTTTAATGAGTCTGTGACTGGTAAAAAATGAAAACATATCTGCAATGATAATGTAAACACCATAAACTAATTTTATTCCATGTACAGAACACTGTTAAGAAGAACATGTTTTTTCTTAAGCCTGAAATGATATCCTCTTGATAGATCAACGTATTGATCTCCTTCTCAAGCTACCAGCTGAGTTCGGTGTGAGGGAACAAAGTTTATTTGCTTCTCATCATTAATAGTTAATAGTTTTTAATAGTTATTAATAGTTATTGCAGCCTCTCAGATGGGAGATGCAGGCTAGGGAATTATATCCATATCTTGTAAAAGTGCTGCAACATTATTACAGGTGATCACATGGCAGAAAATAAATGTCTTCCTTGGGGGAATAAAGGGAGTAGGCACATAGATTTTTCTTTCTCCCCTCTCTCAAGCACTTTTATAAGTAGTCCACATGGGCTAGTAAAACAGTGTTAATGTTTCATGAAGGCCCCTGTGTGCTGGAACACTGTGCACTTGTGTGCCCCAGATGCAGGCCTTTCAGAGTGAAGCGCAGGTGCCCATTATCACTGCACACACTACTGGACTGTGACTTTCATCCACTCCATTGTTGATGGTTTGTGTGCCATTATACAGGGTTTTAGAACATCATTTTACATTACTGTGTTCTGGCTCCTAACCTAACCACCTCTGGGGATTTTGTGGCTTCCCTAAGGGGGAAGAACAGAAGAAATTTGACCAATAAAGGTTAACTCGTAGAGAGAAAAAAATCAAAAATGTAACTGCCTTAGAACACAGAAGAAAGATGACATTGATAACACCCATTGAATAATACAACTGCTAAGGGGTTTCTGACCGGAGTATAGAAAGCTGGAAAATGATACATCATCTTAAACAAGCTGTTAGAAAGATCAGTCAATTTTAAATAAAACCATTGAAGTTTTGGATTATTTAGAATCATGAGATCTGTACATGGCATCAGAGGATGTTGTAGAGGTAAGATCACCTCTGTGTCCACTGCTTACATTTGTGACCTTGAACACTGAAGAGAGAACATAGTATTATTATTCAGTGACCTAGTACATGCAAAAAACTTAGAAAATTCTAATATTATTATTAGTAACCACAAATATATGCTTATATATTTATACACATATATGTATATGTGCATATATATATATATTTGCTTTCAGTGTCTGGGAAAATATATGAACATGTTTAAAATAGAGGTGTGTTGAACACATGAGCATCTACATAGACAAGTGCAAGCACAAATGCTTATAGAAGTAAGTCGATCTGTACTAAAGATGCCATTCACTAGAAACATTTTCAATTGCTATAGCATTGACATTTGAGAGCTCTGGAAATCCTAACAAATAAAAAAAATATATCATACATGGATATTTTGACTTATTTGCTCAGTCGACTATGAATATTACTCATCTTAGTTTTGATTTTAAAGTTGCGTGGGAGTTTCAGATTTGGTAACATGTTTATTGTAATTCTCACATAAAATCGACACAAACTAGAATCGAAAAGTGCCCTATTCTGTAGGCATCTGTCAGTCCATCATAAGTTCCCATGAAATTATTATTTCAGAACAGCACCTTTCCCTGTCAGTTGGTTGAGCAACTCCGGCTGAGACTGTCAGACGCATGCTTCTAAGGCTGAGGCTGAAGACACTCTTTTGTCTTGTATTTTTATTGATGGGAGGTTTTATTACAGTGAGTCTGCATTCCCCAGCCTTCAATGTTACTGGGAAACCATAGTGACACCAGGGTGCACACTGACTTTCTTAGATCCCTCTCTGCACATTTGCTAATACGTATTAACCTTTGGGATCATAATCAGTTAAATTACTTACTAGTTATTGCTGACAAGGTGTGCAGTTGTGGGACTGCCACGATGCGTTCGGTTAAGTTTGGTTTTTCTTCCCTGTGATATCTTAGACATAATTGTCTGAGGTCCTTTGTCTCTCTGTGAAAGACAGACACATAATTATGCTATTTTCTTAAGAGAAAAGAAATAGTCACGGCGTTGAGCTTCCCATTATCCTTTAAAGGCTGAGTACACTTCTTATCCTGGCATGCTCATTCTTCCCACAGAGCTATCTATGTTCCCAGTACCTTTATCAGGGAAATATCTTATAAGTGGGTGTTTCTAGGCAACCTAAGATTTTGGTATAAATTTTCTATTTATTAGACATAAAACAGCACTGCTTATTAATTCAATGTTTGAGAAAATGTCGTTTCAGAATTGATTCTAAAGTGATTGTTTAAAAGTTAAATGGCCATTCTATAAAAAGTTAATGTATGCTAATCTTTTACCATTCCTTTTGGCATATACATAGACATTAAAGGAAAAGATTTCTCTTTGATAGCGTTTAATTTTTTTTTAATTTTTAAAGATTTATTTATAGAAGTGTTTTGCCTGCATGTATGTATGGGTACCATGTTCATGTCTAGTGTCCACTGAAGTCAGAGGAGGCTTCAGATCCTGTGGATCTAGAGTTACTGATGTGCCTGACAAATACAGAGGGGTATGCTCTCAACCAACCATTGTACTGAGCACAGGGACCCCAATGAAGGAGCTAGAGAAAGGATCCAAGGAGCTGAAGGGGTTTGCGGCCCCATAGGAGGAACATCAATATGAACCAACGAGTACCCCCAGAGCTCCCAGAGACTTAATCACCAACAAAAGAGTACACATGGAGGGACCCATGGCTCCAGCCGCATGTGTAGCAGAGAATGAACTTATCAGATATCAATGAGAGGAGAGGCCCTTGGACCTGTGAAGACTCGTTGCCCTAGTGTAGGGGAATGCCAGGACAGGGAAGTGGGAGTGAGTTGGTTAGTGAGCAGGGGGAGAAGGGGTAGGATAGGGGGTTTTTGGAGGGGAAACAAGGAAAGGGGATAACATTTGAAATGTAAATAGAGAAAATATCTAATAAAAGAATTAAAAGAAGAGGAAGAAGAAAATAGACTTACTGATGGTTATGAGCGACGATGTGGAACCTATCCTGGGTCTCTGCAAGAACAAAAAGTGCTCTTAACTTCTGAGCTATCTCTCCAGTTCCCAATGTTCACATCCTGAATAACAAAACGTTTCTGATTGTACTACTTAGTGTTAGAAATACATCAGGCAGTTCCACCAGTAGACATTAAATAAATGTCTTCTGTAGACCAAATTCTGAGAACTGAATGTAGTGTGAGTCACCCCACCCAACCACGAGAATTGCATTCTTCTTTTCAAGAAAGATTTTATTGGCACACAGCTACTAAAAATAACTTCAGGGTAGAACTTCCTGGTAGACAAACATTACCTGAATCAATTTATAGGGGTAAAGTCCAAATTTATTTAGTGAAGCTCTATGATGGTGTTAGAAAAGTACAGCTGTATTTATCTGACTTACAAGGTTGCTTATCTTTTCTTTGTGTACTATCTTACAAAAACAGACTACAAAAGTGTTGTCTGTTCCCAAAGTTCATCTACATAAGGTGAAAAATTAGGTCAGTAACATTCAGAGTTCAGCGTTGTCCGAGATTAGGCAAAATATCAACAACAAAAAAAGTTAAGATCCTTTAGAAGATTTTGTAGAGTGTCTTTAAAGAAAATGAAATGTTAAATAGTTCATTTAACTGTTGTGTTCAGTTTTTCCCTATTACTATTAGCTGAACTGGTTATACTAATAGATGAAATTATGTTCCATTGATGCATTTATCTTTTATTGTTGATTTGATTTGAAGGCTTCAGTACACAGATGATGCTATATGAAACTTCCATGAAGGAGTTTAAAACCTATTGAATAAAAATGTATTATCTAGTGTTTAAGATGTGCAAGTATATTATATAAGGGAGGAGAAATGTTAATCAAAGGATATAATTCTACCTAGATAGAAGAAAATAGTTTGAGAGATCTGTTGTACAACACAGTGACTGTACTTGAAAACAATGTATAAAGTGGGTGGGGAGATCATATCCATTAAAAAAACTCCATAAGAAGAGACAAAAAATTAAAGTAACAGAAGCCATGTAGTAATACTTAATTTACTTATAAGAAATCTACAAATGTGCCATATGATCATACCCAGCTGTACAGGCAATTGTAAAAGCAAGTTTTCAGTTTTTAATACAACTTCCCATTCTATTGTTTTATTTCCTTAAGTATTAAATATTAAAACAAACTAAGAGAACTTTTGTCTTTGCTTAAAAGACAGATAAATAATTAAGTTCTTTTGTTAAGGGAAAATATTTTCACATAAACAAATTAAATTGGGCAGTAATAGAAACAGATAAAATGAAATTTCTGACTTAGGATAAAAACTTACTCTCAAATAATGAAAGTAGCACTTCTGTTGGGGTTTTTGGGATAAATGAGACTTAGTGAAGAAGTTGTAAGCTACCAAATTCAGCCAGATAAGCAAAGGATGTATAAATGACACATCATATTTAGAGAATAGACAGATGAAATTGTGGTATGTCTGCATCTAAGGGAATGTATCAATGCGTTGATAACAAAATTACATGCTGAGAATTTGCAAAGACATTTTAGGACTCATTTATGAAGGATTTTTATTGTTGTGCCAAATAATTTAACTTTTATTGTTTGCCAGAACTTACAAAAGAAATCAAAGCAAATTTCATGGCCTACTACTAATGAGATTTGGTGGTTTGGACCCACAATACTATTCATTCCTCCCTATGACTACATCCCCTGTCCATGCCAGCATCTTTCATCAAATGGAACGTTTTACCACCATCACCATGCCTCACACAGCATTCTCATTCCGCATCCATTCAGCGCCTCTTGTTATGGGTTCTTCTGAAAGGTCCCATCTCTCTGTAAATGGAAGGTCTACCCTTATTCAAGGCCCACCGAGAAACTATGGCAACAAAAGCCATCTCATAACTTGGCTCTGTCTAGTCACTCATACAGCTAATAGAGTTTAATGGACTTTATATAGTTTTCTTTGTTGGAACAGATAAGGTAGGAGAGCTCCAAATTCCTCCTCTTGATTCATATATATATCAGAAATAATGACTCAGCCCCAGGTCAAGGATACTTTTGTTACAGATAATTCCAAATAGGCAGACGGTCTGGACCGCATTAAAATGCAGCTGACTGGGTGAGGCTCCCCATCTTCTTCCTATGCTCATCTAAAATACCTCTGCAGTTGGTTATTTACCTCAAGCCTAGGAGAATATGACACCTACAGATCCAGGAAGGACATAACTATAGCCTCAGTACCTACTTTACCTCTTGACCATGAAAAGGACCACATTATCACTTCAGAATTTCTCCATCTCTCCATAAAGAACTTTTGCTTTGGCACCATTGTGTTCTATGCGCACCAACTTAATCATAATATTAAAACCGCTTGTGTATCTTTTAAAACCGGTAGCCTGGTGGTTAAGAGCATAGTCCTAGAATCACACTGTCCTGTCGTAGTTCAAATAACAACTTACGAGATTAGGTAATTTTTAAACAATTCACCCCTATTCCTTGTCTGCATGATGAAAATCCTAACAGTTGTTAGGATTTTGAATCATGAGGGCTAAATGATGTAGCCCATATAAATGCTTAAACCAGAGATAGTCCATATAAATGCTTTAAGCCAGTGTCTCACATTTATTGATCTTGCTTGTCAAATTCGGACAATCATCTCAGGGGAAGAAAGCCCTGACTCAGATTTGTAATTTCCAATATTACCTGTTTGCTGTTTGAAAATGAATGCATGTCTAAATTAGTTGATTTTACTAGTCCATGGCTTCAGAAAGAAAAGCAACCACTGGCAAAGGATGGTTGGAGAACCAGGCTTGCCTCAAGCACAGGAAGTCATTGGCCCCACTGAGATGCAGCCAGGTCCACGAGTAGCTCAGTGATGAGCAGGGACAAGGTCCTGCATTGACTCTTTAGCATCAAAAAGAAGAGAGAGAAAGGAAAGAGGAAAATGGGGAAGGAGGTGCCATGCCAATAAGCTGTTGGAGTGAATGCCAAATCAGGGAACGAACGTCCTTCAGAAAGCATAGAGTTTGACTCAGTAACTGGGATTCTGTAATAATTTCTGAGAAAAAAACACAAAGAATATCACAGGATAAAACGGAAATAATCTGTCTGTCGCTAAGGATTAAATAAATAAATTTTGAAATATTTTAACGGTAAGGTAAACCCATAGTTTTAAATTTATAAAATGTCAGCAGCTTTTAAGTGAAAGCCAAGAGTTAACATTGTAGAGTCTCTATGTGTAAAAATGTACAATCTTATTCATGCATGATGGAATGAGCCAACGGGGAGATAGATAAAATAGTAATTACCATCTCTCAGTGAGAATGAATATTTTTTAAGTTTTTTCATTGTACCATGCTTTTCAAATTTTGACAGTGGACAAGCTGAAAAAAAATAGGTTTTTTTGTGACATTGGTCATGAAACTTGAGTTTTTACAAATACCGCTGCTAAGGCTCATGGTCTGCAGTCTGTTCATACATTCGCTCTGGCTGTCAGCATATTGTCTTTAGATGTAAAGAAGCTAGGTGGTGTGATGGGTGCCTGAAGCCAGAAAGCAGGCTGAGTCTAACCTCATTTCCATCATTAACTTCTGTCTGGCCTTGAACTAACTTTCTTCAATTTCTCCAAGCCGTATGGCTACTTGTGCAGTGATGCTATAAAGGAGCATTTAGAGCTCTAAAGGCTCTGAAGTGGGGTTACTGCTTAATTAGCTGGCATTGGGGATCTTCAGATACTGAAACTGCAAAGCCAACTAGACGGCTTCATGTAAAGAGACTATACAACTTAAAGACCTAGATTCATATTTCTCTCCCTCTCTCTCTCTCTCTCTCTCTCTCTCTCTCTCTCTCTCTCTCTCTCTCTCTCTCTCTTTCTCTCTCTCTCTCTCTCTCTCTTTCTCTCTCTCTCTGTCTCTCTCTCTCCCTCCCTCCTTCCCTCCCTCCTTCCCTTTCCTTTATCCCCTTTTCCCCATTTTTCTCTTTCCTTCCCTTTCCTCTATCCCTTTTCCCCATTTTTCTCTTTCCTTCTTCCTTCTTCCTTTTTTTTAGTATCCAAACTACTATCTAGGGAACTCAGGACCTTGCACATAACCACCACTGAGTTGTACCCCTGGCTGCACTAGTTGAACCCAAAATGTCAAATACTTGCACAATCTTGAAAGCATGTTCTTAACATTTTCACCCTAGTCTCTGCAGGCATACAAATACATTCATGTATGCATGTACACACACACACACACACACACACACACACACACACACACACACACACCTTGGTTACTCTCAGGAAGTTAGATAGTATGTGGTTCCTCAGAATGAAAACCAATTCTGTTTCCTCATTAAATATGCAGAAATGACCTAATCATGGTCAGAATGAAGGAACTGGTCTGACTTCTAATGGGTAATAAAGTACACAGCATTTCTTTCTGCGGTTTACTCATTTGATTTCTGGATGACCTCATTCCATCTCTATGAGCATCATTGTCCTTTGCTTCATACGGTCCTGTAACAGAGTCAGAGGAGTTGTGTGAAACCCGACATGAGCACCAGAGATAGCGCTCCCACGCATGTTACTATAAGCCTCAAGACCCCATGCTCCAAATGCTCTATTTATGTTCATTGTTCTTCATTTATTTAATTATTTTCTAACATAATTTTTAACACTATAGCAGGGATGGGACAATGTCTTAGTAAGTCAAGATTCTGGCCCTCAAGCCTGAGGATGTACATTTAATGTTCAGAACCCACAGAGCAAAAGGAGAAAACCAACCTCTGCAAATGTCCTCTGACCTCCACGTGTTCATGTCTGCTCCCAAAGAAACAAATAATACACATAAAAGAGATTTTAATATAATTTTTTAAAAATACAACTGCATTTAGAATTACACAAGAAACTCATTATCTAGTTATTACCAATAATACTCAAAACCACTTTAACTGCCATACATTACATAGATAATCTTCATTTTTTGAAAATTTGATTTTTACACACCTCTCCTCAATATACTCACCTGTGTAATAGGGTAAATTGATAGTATTTGGTGAATCATGAAAGGATATCTGTGAAAATACTGCTCCTGAATAAAGGTGTTTAACTTAAAAATCTATTTGCACAGTTACACCTTTAAGCTGCAACTGCTGTACTATGGGTGATCAGAAAATTATTTTTTTTCTAACATTTGTTTCCCTTTAGTGTGAACTCTGAGTGATCTCATATTCTTTCTTGGCTGTCAGAAGCCAAAGTCATGGCTGATGACACTTTGGTTTGCACAAGCACATTCTTCAGCAATGTGGACTGAAGACAAAGAGACACAGTTTCCCAAGAAATATTCATTCTCCTTGCTAGCCACAACCTACTCCGCTACACCTCTGCACCATCTGCTCTCTCCTCAGAGCTTAAAGATGGAAGCCAAATTTTTCTACGTGTATGAAGAAGCTATAAGAGAAAGAATCCAATCATGCTTTCAGTCCTTGGTATTATCAGATAGATGGAGCCACCTGGGTTCTTGGAGGAACAGAACCAATAAAATGGGAATGGCTATAAACAATGAGATTTATTATAAAGATTTTGCTAACATGGTACAGGATGAGAATAAGATCTTTGATCTTCACGGTAGAGATGCAGGAGACTTAAAGGAACACTTCCAATATGAGTCCAAAAGTCTGAGAAATAGAAGAGATTATAGTGTAAACTCTGAGTCCGGTTCTGAAGGATGGACTCAAATCCAGTCACACGAGGAGAGTGAATGCTCTTAATATTCATAGTTTGGAGGAAGCCCACCTACACTGAGAACAATGCTTAACCGGAGCCTCAATCCTATCCAGAAATGCCCCCATAGACACACCCACAACAATATTGAACTAAACATCTGGGTACTCTGTGGTCCAGCCAGGTTGACACGTGACAATGAGTTCCCATACTGTAGAATGCATCTTTATATACTCCAGCCTAAGGCAACTGATTCCAGAAATATAAAGCTACTACCCAGGTTTTGCACTTTATAGAAGATTTAGGGTTAAAAAAAACTATTAATTTCATTGTATGGTTGTTATTATATTTTTATCTAACTCTCATCCTAACATTTCTGTTCTTTTTAAAATTATTATTAATATGGATTTAAGTATATCTTTGACCTTTTATTAACTCTCATTCATATGTGCCAAGGGAAAGTGTACTTGGATTAGGAGACACCATGGCCTTGGGGACGTTGTTAATGCTCTTGAGACTGTTTGCTCGTTAGTAAATGATAATAACTGTACTGGCTTCGCAGGGCTGTTTTGTTGTTCGTTTATTTTGTTTTGAGGCAGGATCTCTCTATAGAGCCCAGGAAAGCTTCAGATGAGATCCTCCTGCTTCTGCCCACTGAGTGCCATGGTTACAGGTGTCCACCACCACACCCAGCATGATGGTTTTAAAGATGAAATAGTCAATGTGTTAAGCACAAGCTAAGGACACAACACATGCAATCAAAGTCTTAGCTCCTCGTTATTCATCATGTAAATCCTATGTGTACAAATATCTCCTTATTCCCTTTTCCTGTTTTAATCCCTAGCCCAGTGTGGCACCTAGCTCTGACCGCTCTCTGATACTGCAAGTACTGAGGAAATTCCCATATGAAGCTCTTCAACTGCAGCACAGAAAAGAGAACCATGTGTCTCGACTCCAGACACTAATGGTTTAGGAGGTCTGAAGGGATAAGAATGACTGGCTCATGGCCTTATGTGTTGTAGTGTTACTCTTCTTTGTATATGGGTACTTTTGGTGATTTGCTTGAGCAAGACATCAGAATTAATGTATGTGCCCACATTTACTGTCGTCCAATAGCACACTCAACATGGACACCCACTATGTTTCTAGATACTTGTTGCACCCACAGGTAGCCTAGACATCAGAAATAATAGAACCCGGTAGACCGTCATGCACTTTAATCACTCTCTGTGACTATCTGATGCTTCTGTTGCATTACCTGTCATGACGTATCTGCTGAGAAGCCAACTAAAAATGCTGGCTGAGAAATGGGATTGTACAGCTCTTCCTTACGGTTTTGATCCATAACCTGACCTATATGTGTCAAGGCCCTGTGACTTTAATTATTTAGGGTTCCATACATTTACAAAGCAGGGTTTTTTACTGGGACTAAACAATATCCACATTCTCTTTGAAACAAATGATGCACCAAACATTTCAGACATTCATTCTCATCAGCAAGGATATTTCTGATATTATTTCTGAAAAAAGCATGGGATTTCTGCTACTCTATGAAATTCTTATAATATAGCACATGCATATCGTACAAACACATACATCTATACAGTAAAGCATATCAGTGCTATTAACCCTATAATGTAATAGGTAATGTTTGTAGGAACACATATTAGATTCTATTGTAGTTACCAATTGCTTTGAGACCTTATCTTGATGAAGTTCAATATCTGAAGATAAAGCTGTCTTTCCAAGGAAATAAACATGGTGATGCTTGGACTTCGTTTGAAATCTTGGGAGGTTGAGAACAATGTATGCACATGGTTATAAAATGACATGATCTATTATATGTCAGGAACTGGGTGTGTCTTATTTAGAATAAGTATGTATAACATTCATAGGGTACATGTATGCATGTTTTCAACACAGAGCTGTATTTCCCATGTAACTAAATGGTTTATTTGATCTATGAAATAAGTTGCATGTTCCCTTCAGGATAAAGGTTAATGTGGATGGGCATAGTTTGGGGGTGGGGGTAGGTGAACTTAGAGTTCCTGTACTCTTATCAGGGGATTAAGTGCTCGTGGAACCCCTGCATTCCTCAGCTGGAGCCCCAAGATGCCTCTTTCTTATCTCCTTCATATTGTTTTTTGCTTTCTGGTATTTTCCATTTATTTCCATTCTTGGTTTTCTCTGCTTTCTTCTACCCATTTGTCTACCAAAAAGATTTTTGAGTCAAAAAGAGAAGAGGGGAAAGGAGGGAGGGGGAGCAGGAAGAAGAGGAAGAGAGGGAGCGTGGGAGGGAAGGAGGGAGGGAGGGAGGGAGAGAGAGAGGGAGAGAGGGAGGGAGTGAGGGAGAGAGAGAGACAGATAGAGACAGAGACAGAGACAGAGAGACAGAGATTAAAAGAGGGCCAAAGATAAATCACAGTGGTATAGTGCTTACCTGGTGTGCATGAGACCAATCCTCTCAGAATAAAAACTTTTGAAAATCACAGGGACCGTGAAGGCAAGCATTAGTACCTACAAAAAGTAGGAATAAAGATTCTGCAATGACTGTCTCTGTGATGACTGAATTCCTCATAGGATTGGTAAACTAGAACAACATCTAAAGTTTTTGAGGACCTATGCATCAGGAGCTACAACAGATACAGAAATAAGAAAGAGGAAGTGACTCTGTTACCATACACATCTACACAATTAAATCAGATTGGACATTGAGGGAAGGTGAATAGGAGATGCATATCCCATCCTAAGAAGATGAGAAAGTGTCTTCTTTAGATTTCAGGGTTAGAGCAACTTATCTCAGGATGGATATTTAACATGAAGTTGGAGAAACGCAGGCTCATACAATGCATGAAAGCTATGAGAACAAAGTTTTCAGGAGGAAAGAGAAATCTTATGTGTCAAACTACTGCTGAGAAAGATGTGGACACGCAGATGTCTAGTGTGTGTGGCTCTATGGAAGCCACTGGTGATCTTAAGAGGGCACGTGCGCCTACAGAGGCCATTAGTGATCTTAACAGGATTAGTTCCTTTCCACTCTCGGGCACTGTCAGATGAGAGATGAAATGCAGAAAATTGTAAGGTACAGGCCATGGCTGATTTGCTTAAGAATATTTTCATGTGAATAGTTCCCAGGAACAAAAACATTTTTTTCTCTCTCTCTCAACAAAGGAAAGGATTAACAGCTAAGTAGAGAAGCAGACCTTATGGTTTACAAATGTTTATATACTGCCAGGAACAATCCATCAGTGATGGAGAAAAACAATGATACAGAAAACAAGCAAAAGAGAATTCTTGAGAACAGAACATAGGCTGGGAGCCTACGTGAGGGGATTTGCCCTTGATGAGAATAAGAAAAATGTCTCCCATGGGCCCAAGAGGCCTTCGCAACCACAGACTCTCAGAGAACCCAGTGCTTGGCGCACACTGGGAACTCATGAAATATTTGCTGAGTGAATCTAGTAGACATTTCTTCCAAATCAACAAAACAGTACGAACCAGACACAGAAAGAGTAGAGGAATACCGAGTGGGCAAGAGAAATTAGGGCTTAGAATAACTTATTCATGACCCATGCTTGGTTGTTGCTTAGTCTGTAGTGTGTCTTTACAGTCCAAATCAGATACCCTGACTATTTTTTACACAGACTGTGATTTTTAATTTGGCAGAATAATCTCTGTGGAATCTAGTTAACTTGGTTTTAGGCTTACTTGATATCTACTGTGATCCCTTAATAATGTAAGGCTCAAATGGAAAATACTCTGTTTCCTAGCTTACTAATTCATTTGCAGATGTATGGAAGGTATCTAATTCATTTATCTATGCCTACAATTTCCCTCCATTTCCAGAATTATTTTTAGCACTGATAAAATTACTAATTATATTAAATCAAAGCACAGATAATATTATAGGCCAAATATCTATTTCACCTTCAAGCAAAGGTGCTAATTGGCACTTGGTAAGATTTAATTCATGGTTATATAGCCAATGTTTGCTTACAAGGCTTTGAAACCATAAATAAGTCTAAAATATTGCCTACTCTGACGAAATTCGTATAGATTTACTTCTGTTATATTTGACGGGTGAGGTTGGGGGGATCAAGGGGACTAGAAAACAGATTATCTGTTAATTAAAATCTATAAAATACATTTTGAACATATAGAAATCATAAGAATGCTTTTGAAAATGTTTTATTTAACACTTAACCTCCTCCAAAGCCAAATACCCAGAAGTCTGAAAACATCAAATGTACATCAGATAAGACGCTTTTGAAAATGTATTAAAGACTGGGATGATGATTCTACTAATGACAACGAATCCTGTGATTTTTGCCTCTACCTTCGGAATAAACAAAATGATAAATTTTAAAGCCCTCCTATATAGCTCTAGTTCAATGCAACACAGACAGAAATGGTGTTTATACACATTCTAATGGAGCGTATGAATAATGAATGATGAGGCTATATTTGATCACACGGTAATAAGAGCTGGAAAATAATGTACTCAGAGGAGTTTTGATGAGTTAATAACAGACATGTAAATTTACCCTCACACATTCACGGATGAGAAATGATCTCATTATATTCTAGTGTGATTGGGAAGCTTTCATTTACGTCTCATTAGAAAGTCATCTTAACTTGATCTCGTTTCTTCTTATTGTGTTTTGAAGCTATTCTGATAGTCTGATGACTCACTTAAACTTTCTTTTGATGTCAAGAAAAAAAAATGTGATCATGGTCATAGTTTAAAATATTTTTCTGGACCAAGGAGATGGCTCAGTGAGTAAGTGTTTGTCATGTGAGCATCAGAACCAGATTTCAGGTCATCAAGAGGCAGACAGAGAAGTTCACTGGGGCAAACTTCACAGCTATGCTGACAGGGTATATTAGTCAGGGTTCTCTAGAGCCACAGAACACATGTAGTCTCAATATAATAAGAGAATTTATTGATGACTTACAGGCTGTAGTCCAACTCACCAACAATGGTCAACAGCAGCTGTGAATGGAAGTCCAAGGATCTAGCAGTTGCTCAGTCCCACAAGGCAAGCAGGTGAAGAGAGAGGTCTTCCTTCTTCCAATGTCCTTATGTAGGTCTCCAGTAGAAGGTTTGTCCCAGATTAAAGGCATGTGCCACCACACCTAGATCTGGGACTTGCTTTGTGCCAGATGACCTTGAACTCAGTGATCTCCCCATCTTAATCTTCTGGGATTCATAGCCACTATGCCTCAAATCTCCAAGCCAAGATCCAGGTCAGAAACTTGTGTCTCCCAGCCTTTAGATTAGGATCACAGGTGAGCCTTCCAATTCTGGATTGTAGTTCATTCCAGATATAATCAAGTTGACAACCAGGAAGAGCCACTACACAGGGATTGCCCAGCTAGGCTCCAGGTTCAGTGAGGAGATCTTCCTGAATGAAGGAGAGCGATTTAAAAGGACAGGATGTCCAGATCAACTGTGGGGCCACTGCTTCCATAGTCACAAATGTGCACATGCACCAGTACATATGCTACTTGAAGAAAGAAAGAGAAAGAAAAAAGGAAATAGAGGGAGGGAAGGAAGGAAGGAAGGAAAGGGGGAGAGAGGGAGGGAAAGAGGGAGGAGGGTTTTTAGGTTCAGGAATAGTAGACTTAAGAGCATAGCAAAGATGAAAGTAATAAACCACAATCCTAATGATGAGAATGAACAAACCAGTTGAAAAATGGCTAAGAGGGTACCATGCTGGAGTATGTAATATCCAGAAAGCAGCATTCGTAATATCCCTAAGGTCAAAAGAAACTCCTACCGTCCTACCCATGCCAGCATGGCTGTAGAACTCACCTCTCTGCTACCTTCCTCCACAGTGACTCTAGATACCCAGTCTCCCCAGATCTCTGGTCTTCTTCAGTGTTCCCACCCTGATATTTCTCAGGAATCCCTCAACACCACCATTCATTCCTTTAGTTTCATATGGCACATGTAAGGGGGAAGTTTTCTGCTCTTTCCTCACGACCACCACCTACTCCTAAGCTTCCAGGGCCTAGAAAATCACTACGGTTCTTTACAGTGGTGATGGCTTACTACAGTTGGATAGGGCTTTGGGTCTCTGATGCTTGTGGTATCTGCACCAATGATGTTTCTGAGGCCCCAAACCCAAGGCACATCACTGGGTGAATCTGGGTCCTATGGGTGCCAATGGCAGGAGATTCTTCTCCTGCCTCCCCTCTGACATCAACATGTATTCCTTTGTATATTACAAAATAACAAAGTAGCACAGCATTCTGGAGTGTGTATGGCATGTGTATGTGCACACTTTACTTTCATTCTGAGGAGTTCTGTCATAACTTTTGACCTGCTTTCTCATTTTTTTTTCCTATTTCCTTCTAGGTTCTTGTCCTTGAATCTCCCTTTTGGAGACCTAGCCCTTACTTCCCCTAGGACAGCTTCCTTCATGAGAAACTCCTTAACCAATCACGACATAGAGCTATTTTTTTTTCTAGCTCACACATCTTTGGTTCTAGCAGATCATTCTGAATCTGCACATGGACAGACCATTATTTCAAGGGATGAATATGGTTCCTATCGGTCTATATGTGGGGAAATAGCGAACTAGGCAAGTGTCTCAGTGGTTAAGAGCACCTGCTGCTCTTACAGAAGGCTCGCGTCAGATGCAGACTCACAACCTTTGAACAGATTTGGTAGATACCTCATCCTAGTCAAGAAGTACTAAGAAGGCAGACAATCACAGACAAGATAATATTTTAAAATAATCTCATTGGGAGACCTTTGCAGAAGTAGTGTTTTAGCAGAAATCTGGGTATAATGAGACATTGAGACCCACAGTATCTTAGAGAAAGCTTCTATTAGTAAGGCCACCTGTGCAAAGGCCTTCTGGTAAAGGGAGTTGGGTATGTTGGAAGGGATGAAACTAGAACGAATAAGGGGGTTGGGGGATCATTCCTCAGTTAAAGCCCTTGCTGTACAGTCATGAGTACCTGAGTTTAGATCCATATAATCCATAAATGCTGGGTGGATGTGACAGCCCACTTATAATTCAAGTTTTAGAAGGCACATTCCTAGAGCAAGCTCTCTAGCTAGGCCAGCCTCATCAGCTTCCCTGAGTTTGCCTGATATCAAAGAATATGATGGAAGATAAGAAGGAGAAAATTCCTAATATCTAACCCCAAGCTCCACATCTACCAGCACAAACATGCACTCAACACATGCACAAAAATACAAGTAGGTACATACACATTCATACCATATACATATACACAGGGAAAAAGAACTGGAATTAAAGTGGAAATGATAAGGATGAAGGAGGGGGGAACCAATAAGACAGCACTCAAATAGGGCCATGTCAGAGTCTAATTTTACTCTGAACAAGTCAAGATGCCCCCAGAGAGTTTTAAGATAGTACTGACATGATCTAATTTATGATTAAAAAAAAAAGTCACTCTGGCTTTGTGCAGAGGCAAAAGGAAGCTGGAATCAGGGAGACCAATTAGAAGCCTGCCACTATGATCCGGAGTAATTGATGGAAGATGGTGAAGGTTGTTGGGAGTGATGTTGCTGTGACCGTTGTCCCTAGACAGAATGGATTCAGTCACCAACAGTAGGACATAAGGAAAAGGAAGAATGAAGGAATGATATTCGGGTTTGGTTTAATTTTGGCATTTTGTTTGTTTTGTTTAAGCACTTGAAAGTCCCAGCTATAAAAAGAAGAGACAGGAGGAAAGAACCAATCTTGTGTGAGTGGGGAGGGCAGGGGTCAGAAGGTTAGGCCCAACATCTAAATGGGAACATCGGTTGTGGTTAGAAGGGCAAGCATTAAGTTCTTAGGGGGAGTTTTCTGGTTAATCTGAGACTGTGGTTTGGAGAAAAAAAGAAGAGACTGAGAATTGAGCACTGGGCTCTCTGGTGGGTAAGAGGTTGGAAGATGAAGAGAAAAAGTAAGAGAAGACTTGAAAAGAACTGGCAGAAAAGAAGCAACATGGAGGGAGAATAAGGCCTTGGAGCCTAGTGTGGAAAGACTATCGGGAGAAGTAAGGTGTCACCTGTAAGGTGGCATGTCCATGCTGCTGATGGGTCAGCGGTATGAGGACCAAGGGCTGCACACTGGAGGTAGCAACTCACATTTGATTGACTGGCAGCCAATGTGATACCCGGTACTTAAAATCCACTCAGAAACAGAGTCCTCACTCAGACCTTGTAAATTCCTCACCTTCAAGTAAATGGTAAAAAGTTTTAAAACAGGATCCACAGGCAGGCAACAGAGTCAGGGACAGCCTTGGCTCCAGTTGTTGGGAGATCTGCAAGAAGACAAAGTTGTACGTCTGCGACATCTGTGCAGGGGGGTTCAGTCTAGACCTTGTATGCTCTCTGGTTGGTGGTTCCGTCGCTGAGAGCTCCTACAGTCCAGGTTAGTTGACTCTGTTGGTCTTCCTGTGGAGTTCTATTCCCTCCAGATCCTTCAATCCTTCCCCCAAATCACAAGACTCCCTGAGCTCCACCTAATGTTTGGCTGTGGGTCACTGCATCTGTTACAGTCAGATGCTGGGTGGAGCCTCTCAGGGGACAATTATGCTAGGCTCCTGCCTCCAAGCTTAATGGAGAATCATTAATAGTGTCATGTATTAGCTCTTGCCCGTGGGATGGATCTCAAGTTGGGCCGGTCAGTGGTTGGCCATTCCCTCGGTCTCTGCTCAGTCTTTGTCCCTGCACTTCTTGTAGGCAGGACAAATTTGGGGGTAAAGGCTTTTGTGTATGGGTTGTTATCTTTATTTCTCTACTGGGGGGGTCCTGCCTGGCTATAAGAGGTGGCCACTTCAGGATCCATATGCCCAGCTGCTAGGAGTCTCAGCTAGAACCACCCCCATAGTCTCTCAGGAGCCTCCCCAATCTCAGGTTTCTGGAAACACTCCACCCCAACCCAACTGCTGATTTCTGTTCCCTCTCCTGACCCTGCTTCCCTGGCTTTTCCCATACCTAATCTCCCCTTCTCGTCCCCATCCTCTCTCCCACCCAGTTCTCTCCCTCTATCTGCCTCTGACAACTATTTTATTTCCCCTTTTGAGTCAAATTCAAACATCCTCCCTTGGGCTCTCCCTGTTATTTAGCTTCTTTGGGTCTGTAGATTGTAGCATGGGGATCCTGTACTTTATGGCTAGTATAAGTACATACCATGTATGTCCTGGGTTACCTCACTCGGGATGATATTCTCAAGTTCCATCCATTTGCCTGTGAAATTCATGATAGCCTTATTTTTAATGGCTGAATAGTATTCCGTTGTATAAATAAACCACATTATCTTTATCCATTCTTTAGTTGAGGGACATCTGGGTTGTTTCCAGTTTCTAGCCATTATGAATAAAACTGCTATGAGCATAACGGAGCACGTGTCCTGGTGGTATAGTGGAGCATCTTTTGCATATAGGTCCAAGAGTGGTATAGCATCCCTGCATCACTGCATTCCTTCCCTCAGTTTGTATCTGTCACCTTTCCTGTGGAGAGATAGCCTGCTCACCTGTGGAGGGATAGCCTGTTCAGTTCTGTACATGGCACGCTAATCATTCACAGAAAGCCTAAATACCGGTGACACCCTAACAGACGGTCTCACCTCACTCAAGCCTAAAGGCACAAAGATTTAAGTGACGGGAGCATCTTAGTGTGAACTTTTACAGTGTCGTGGATAAAGTGTCAGAAAGTCTCTGATCATTGTCGTGAGCCTGCTGTCTCTTCGGACTCCAGGGACAGCAGAGCCTGACAGACAGGTCATCCCATGACGATGTTGTCCCCCAGGCAGCTGCAATCATGTCCCTTGAACTGCATTGGCCCCTCAGAGAAACAAAGATTTCTCAGAGGCTAGCTCGCAGAGCTGGAAATGACAGTATGAACAACCAGGCCACAGTCAGACCAAGGCTGCTTATTAAGTGACACCTTCCCCCCCCACTGCCCTAATTCTTCCCGAATTTTTAATTTAGAAGTTATAAACTGAGCAATTAACTAATTATTATTAATAAATAGTGTTGATTAAATAATTTAGGAATTAAGTATTTAAACCTAAATCTTCTGTCAGTACCTCACAAAAAAGACTGGGATGCTCCATGTATGTCTCCACAAAGTGGTCATTTTGATGAAATTCCTTTCCTGCCTTTTTCATAACTATTTTTTCAGGTTTTCTTCAGGGAAAATGGCTGGGCCTGCCATGGTGGAGCCCCCAGAATAAGGGAGGCCTCTGGTTTAGAACTCCCTTTACAGTACAAGCAGAAAGAACAAAGAGTCAGAAGCAATAAATGAGGCAGTTTTCTCTTATAAAGGACGGTAGCTGGATGAGAAAACCTTTTGGTTTGTGAGGCTTTCGATGGGTTCTTGTTTCTTTTATGGGTCAGTCTCCACAATACAGCTCACCATACCTTCTGGCTACCTCTGTTTCGCTTACAGATCCCCCTGCCTGTGCCTCCCAAGTGCTAAGGTTCTAAGTGTAAACTACTGAGCCCCAAAGGCTTTGCTTCAGTACGAAGACTAACTATCCTAGGACAATTGAGGTAGACCAGAAAGCTCTAGTGGGTAGGGCCAAATTAGTGATATAAAGAGAGAGAGAGAGAATTAACCAACAATTACCTCCCACTGACATACCAAACCGTGTTTATGCTTTGGTTATTGGTGTTCCTTAAAATCCCCTCTGAGTTTTAAAATAAAATTTAGCCAAGAAAATCTTAGTGCTTAATGTCTATTCACTGAAGTCATTTCGCTAGGATATTTTTCAGGTAGGAAATTATTGGAGCAAAGATCGTGAACATTTTTAAAACTATTGGGAGTGAGCTGGTACTCATTAAAAAATTAATTTACCTTGCTGCCAGTAATGTATAAATAATTAAGCTTTGTTGAAGTCTTACTTGAGTTATGCCATGTATCTTGATGTTAGAGTTTGTGAGATTATCAAAGTGTTTCAACAAATCTTACTCTTAAAAAATGAGGTTAGCGCTTATAGATAAAATGTTTTCATTTCCTTTGCCCTGTCTTATAGTTTTCAAACTAAATATGTTTCTAATAAATCATGTATTAAATACAAATGGTATGGTAGGGGAAAATTAGTTTTTGAATCACACCAGCATCTATTTGAATCTCCAACTCATTACTTGGGTTTGTTAGCAGTCACATTAATTTCCTCATATATATATATATATATATGAATATTAATTAAGTTAAATTAATTAATATTAATCTGTTTCCTAAGTCATAAAGTGAGTTAAAATTAGATATCTGTAAGATCCCTGTTACCCAGTAGGAAAATTATTCACGAAGATGGTGGAACTTTAAAAAAAAACCAATAATTTATTTCTTCTTAAAATATCTAATAAGCATATAGTTTCTTCTAAAATCGAGAAAAGAAAAAAGAAAACTCATGCAACATACCTGATCCACAGTTCACAAAATTCTCATTTTACAGTTTTGCTAATTACTATGAAACAAACCACCATGAATTTCAATGCTAGTTGAACTATTGAAACAGCAAGCACCTGGGGCGTCTCCTGGGGCAGCACAGGCTGCGGCTGTAGACCTGGGCTCAGCAGTGTCTCTAGAAATAGTAGCAGTAGGCTAGCTCCAGGTGACTAAACGCGGCTCCAGCTCGCAGACTTTCTGATTAGTGCAACTAGCAATGGTGAGGGAGTAACAACAAGAATACAAATGGAAGTCGGATGCATCACGACACTCGGTCAGTTTCCAAACCGGTAAGAGAACCCATCAGGATGGGGAGAGGGTGGTCTGGGTCATGGCGTGCTGTTGGGAGCGTCAAGGCTGGCATTTCTGTCAGTGGCTGGTGGAGTGAGTCAGCAGAAATGCTTTTTGATTCTCAGAGAGACATATTAAGCCTCTAGGTCTGGAACGTAAACGCCTTATCAGTTATTCAGTGTGTCTTTACAGTAAGGGCTCACCATCCTCAGGACCATCCCAAAGACTGGATCCCAAACGCACCCATTTGGACAGAACCCAAAAGTTTCATAAAAGATAGTAAGGAAAGCACATGTTTTCTCTGTTTTGTCCAGTGCAGTTACCACACTGACATGGGGGTGGAGTGGGAGGGTTTAAGAGAGGGTGACCTTATTTATGATAACTAGAAAATGAAAGAAGGGGTCACAGCGAGGTGAGCTGAGAAAGCTAGACATGTTTACAACGAGGGCATCTGGAGCCCCCACCTTTACATGCAGGCTTCACTAAAACGCCAGAATCTTCTGTTGCGATCCTATGAAAAGATTGAGTGAAAGGTGTTCATATGAGATAGATGCCCCTGGCCTCATTCCTCCCGGGAATGACAGTTTTGCTGTTTTGCTTCCGTGAACCAAGAACCTTGGCTTTGAATCTTAGTAGCTCTCACAAGAATCTTGGGACCTGGTTAAAAATTATTTATAACTTCATTAGCTAATCTGCATAGAAAGTAATACTCTCAGATAAGGAGAATCTCAAAAGTGTCGACACAGAAAATTTATTTCTAAAAATATATGTATTGAATTCCCATTGTGTTCTTGGCACTACGTGTAGGGTCTGGGCATACGGAGATGGAAAATGGAAATTTAGTTTGAACGTTTAAAATAGTGTTTCTGGTGTTGGTACAGAGTTACAGGCAATTTCTATTTCATCTGTGGTCCTTAAGGATAGATAACAACGTCAAAAATAATGTAGCTGGTATATCCATCCATCCTTATAAGAAAATTGGGTTAACTTCCTGTCTGATTCAATATTGCAGAGAGCAATCATTGGGATAGCCCAGATAAATCACTTGACTCAAAAAATCAAGCTCCATTTCTCATAAAATACAGGGCTGCCAGGATTTTTTTTTTTCTTTTGAGTGTGTCTCTAGTATGAAACCTGAGCAGGTAATAATGTCAAGTGAGGGCCAAAATTTCAAAGTAGTATTTAAGACTTAACAGCCAGATTTAGACTAAAGAGGAAGAAGGGAGCTTTTAAGGATTTTTTCAAATATATATATAATATATATTATATATATAATATATATTTTATATATAATATATATTACATATATACATTATATAATATATATTTTATATATAATATATATTACATATATATACATTATATAATATATATTTTATATATAATATATATTACATATATATACATTATATAATATATATTTCATATATAATATATATTACATATATATACATTATATAATATATATTTCATATATAATATATATTACATATATATACATTATATATCATATTTTTTCAAATATATATGAGATATTATATATATATATATATATATACATATATGAATGGAGAGGGTTTACCTGTTTAAAACTTTACTTACTAGATAGTAAAGCTCCAAAGCAGATATAGGTTTTTAGTTCCTTGTACCAAAATACTTTCGAAATACAACTTTCAAAATCTTCAATTTATTTTTAAGTGACTATCACTGACCGCCCGGTTAATAACTTATCTGAATTGCGCTGTATAAAATTAACCATTTCTGTACTTAGCTGCAGTAGAGGAGATAAGCTCTGTCCGGCCTCTTTGTTTTCGCAATCCATGCCTTTACTTCCAGGGGACAATTTAATAATAAAACCACAGATAGAGAAATCCTAATAAACACCACTGCCTCGATCCTGCCAAAAGGGGCCCGGAGGGCGGGGTGTCTCATTGTAAGGATTAAGAAGTACTGAGGAGAAACTGACAGAGTCCTACTGCATTTAAAGCCTTCCTTGCAGACAGGTACTCAGAATCTTGTTTTTCTAGAAACGAGATGTCCCTGAAAGTGCCAATCACGGAAATAACACACTGTGGGGAAATTACACGGTGGTTATTATGTTATCACCTCCTTCTGCAGATGAAAGAAGCGCGGGCAAACAAAAACTTCCACACTCTGTCTTTATTCACTTTAAGTTATGCAGAAAATTGTTAATGCCCACTGTGACAGAAAAAATAACCAAGACTACTGAGGACGTTTCACTGCATCTCAAAAACACACACCAATAAACCACGCTTCGCTTTTATTGTGTTTCCTGGAGAACTGTGTAGCACACCAGAAGATGGGAAGTATAAACCCCTCTGTGGTGGGAATCGAAAGAAATGTGCGCCACCCATCCCTTCTGCTCCGGCTTAGGGCGCAAACCCCTCAGATGGTCTTTCAGAGCTCGTGTGGGCTCCTGCCCTTTCGTGACGCAAGCTTTTACATGTGATCATGTGTGTAACCAACACACCCCTGTTGTCTGAATACTGGAACTTAAAGGGAGAGATAGCCTTCTGGCTCTTTATCACAAATAAGGCACCAGTGGCCAGTATAAATTAATAATTTCTTCATTTTTATTATGGTATCTATATATTTGGTGACTTAAAACAACCTCCATTTATGACTAGAAAGCATGTTCTCTGGGGGAATTCAAGGCTTATGAGTTTGCCCTCGGACGTCTGTTTCTAAGCAGCTCCATACACCATTTTACAAATGAGTCATGTCACGTACTGGACACAGTGTCAGGATGTCTCCTCTGTCTTTTCAGATGTGCTCTGAGTGAGACAGCCAGAGCAGTCATAGACAGAGGTTTGCTATGTTTTGTTTATTGACGTGTCTCTTGTTTTGTCCTGCTGTCGTGGTGGTGGTGGTGGATGGTGATGGTGGTGGTGGTGATGATGATGATGTGGGGGTTTTTTGTTGTGATTAACTCATTGAGACAGTCTCACTATATGGCCACAGCTAGCCTGGAACTTGCTGTGTAGACCAGGCTGGCTTTGAACTTTCAGAGATCCTTTTTGCCCGGGATTAAAGATATGCTGCAGTCACTACACCCTTGAGTTTTGTTATCTTGATGGGACTCATTATAGAAAACTGAATTTGTCTGACCTTGTTTGCCAACAGTATTTACCAGAGCATTGTTTTTTGACTGGATCTAGTTTGAGCCGCCGTTAGCTCAATCTTTGGCTGCCATCTTCTGTCCGCAGAGTGAGGAGGAAGGCGGAAGGAAGGAGGGGGGGAGTAGGAACAACTCAAAGAAGATTAAAAGGGAAGGCAAAAGAATAACAGTAGGTGAAAATAGCAATACAGAAGAGGAAAGGTAATCAGGGAGATGGACGTAGAAACTCCTCTTGGTTGGAACACATAACAAGGAGACTTGAAACCTCTGTTGAAACAAGTTGCTGCGACATTTACCCAGGATAAGAGTTGGTCATGGCTGAGTCATGGCTTTTTTTTTCCTGTCTTGAAAGTGTATTATATTAGGCTTCTATTTTCTTCTATTTTATAGATAGATAGATAGATAGATAGATAGATAGATAGATAGATAGATAGATGGATGGATGGATGGATGGATGGATGGATGGATGGATGGATGGATAGATAGATAGATAGATAGATAGATAGATAGATAGATAGATAGATAGATAGATAAACTTAAATATTTTATGTTTAAATAAATACAAACCAACAAGGTACAAGGATGGAAGGATCATAAGAGTATACAGTGTAAGTTCTGCACTCTATATAAGCTTTTCCCCCATCTAGTAGATCAAGGTTGTCATCATTTCTTACTTTTTTTAAAAAAAATAATTTACTATGATGATGGAGCCTGCCACAAATTACATAAAATTTAAAGATTTCAGGAAAATGTATATAGAAGTTGTGACAAGTTTAAGGGAATTTTGGAGGCAACAGAGAAAGACTTATCCCAAGAAGAGAGGAGGTAAAATAAGGGCACTAATTAAGAGGTGAGATTGAAATAGAGGAAGGAGATTAATGACACAAAGAGGAAACTAGGTTATTAACGGCTTTCCAAATTAATCAGCTGAGGGGTGCTAACCTAAGCTGCTAAATTCAGCTGCTTTTTATTGGCATCTAATTTGTAGTGGTAGAAAAAGAAGCAAGATGGGTATAAATGTCATTAAGCATCCACAAAGAATCTTCTGTGCTCTGTGAACTTGGGCCTGACTTGGATGGAGACTAAAGGGAGGCAGAAATTCAGAAGTCAAAGAGCATCCTCAAAGCCTGGCACTCTGACTGCAAATAGAAAACAAACTCTATCATTTTTTGGCAAAATGAAATAATTTTAATATTGTGTTTTTCTGGATGAAATTCCCCAGTAGTGACAAAAATCAATGACATAAATAGCACCAAGGCAATCAGGTCACTTCCTGCTCTGATATTATTGATCATTCTAGTAAACAAGCTTCAGGTCTCCGTTTGATAAACCAAGTCGCTATCTCATTTCTCTTTGTTCTGAATATGCAGGTAAATAGCTCAGCGAGTGCATTGCAATATGCAATAAATTCATATCATTAATCTAAGTTTCCTGAGGACCTTTCACATGCCAGTTCTAGCTGTTTTCTATCTAAAATTTTATGTGTTTCTCATAATTTCCTGAGTTATTCTCATAACAAAGAATGCTCTTATCACCCCCATTTGATAGATGAAGAAACTGAGGGGTTTTTTGGACAGTTAAGAAGTTAACAAAGATTACCCAACCCAGTTTGAACCAAGTCTTTCTCATCACCCTGAGCTCGTAACTATAGTTCATTGATACAGAGAATTTATTTGGTATTTGCTCACCCACCTTCAGCTTCTAAGCATGAAAACATAATTATTTAGTTAAATTATCTTCTTATAGCAAATGTCTCCCAGTGGCTCAGAAACCACATTTGAGAGCCACTGCCTGAAGCTCACAATCACTTCCTATAGCCTTTCCATGATCTACATTTTTCATCACAAATGCGTGTGATTGTGATGACAAGCCACTTTTAGAAATTCTGCCCGACTTCCACATTCCCAAACACTCTTGTTTCCTTCAGACCTTTGTACCTTGGGATATTCCTGTGCTGAAACCACGGCCAACTATCAAGAACACTATATAGTCTTTTGGGGCTTTGAGTTGGGTTGGCCTTTTATTTTGGAGCAATGAGAAGGGATGTGTGAATCTATGATGCACACGTATTTGTGTTTGCATAGACTGAGAGGTGGCATCTCTCCCCTCCTACACTCTAAAGGACAGAGGATGCAGGCTTATGAGATCAAAACACATATATCCTTGCTGATCCTATGCTGGGGACATGGCTAAGGGGAACAGTGAGAATATTCTTCTGTGACTCTTTCTTCTTAGAACGATGCTCTCACAAGCCACAAGTGGCACTGGTCAGCTATAGCTTTTTCTGTGGAAACAGCCTTTAAAATATCCTGTATCATTTGCAGAGAGTGACCTCCGACAAGAGAAGCTAAAGTCTTTGAGAGGGTCGTGGGGCAGGGATCGTATTTTAAAATAAATGCAAGAGACAAAGAAGTTCTTTAACCCTAACCCTGAGAAGCTTTATATCATTATTTTAGACATTTGAGAGAATACATATCCTGTGTAGGTGCCAAGGCCCTACTGTTGAAGTGCTGTTCAATTGGCCAATGATAGAATGGCTACTCTCCAGGGGATGGTCCCACCCCATGCACATACGAGCACATAACAACTCATTGGACTTCATGAGTTATTAAGTTGGGAGAGGGGCATGTTGGAGGCATGTGGTAGGAGTTGAAGGGGAGAGACTGAGGATATATATGTTTATATTTCATCATACGTGCCTATGAAATTCTCAAGAATGAGTAAAATGACAAACGTTTAAAAGTTAATAAAAATACATTAGAGAAAAGGAAACTGCATTAGAAGCCAAAAAAAATTGGAAAGGCAGGATGGGAAAAAAATGTCAACTGACTAGAAGTATGTCTACAAGGGGAAATGTAAAATAGTGTGGCTAGAAAGAAATACAATATATAATGGCCCAATTGGTACCTGAATGTGAGACTGAAATATTTAAAAGTAAATCATTGAAATGTAGCACAGCAAATAATATTTTTGAAATAAAGCTTAGAATCTATAGATTTCAAAGGCATTCTGTGTTATAGGAACTACTAAACCAGGGAAATACTATGGGAATGTTTTTCTTAACTTCAGAGATAAAGAATCCTATGAGATTACAGGCAGAAAAAGCAAGTTATCTACAGAAAGGACAGTGTCAGGTCAGGATATTTTTTACAGTAACTTTTATTGCCAGAAAGCACTGGGATAATAGCAGCAGGTTGCAAAAGCAAAATAAATAAAAATAGAGATTGAATCAAGAATCTAATATCTAGCCAAGATGTCATTTGCCATTGAAAGCATCATAAACATAATTTTAAAGATATAATATCTCCAAAAATATGGCGCTCCTGAGCCTTGCTTGAAAGTAAGAGATACTAAAATCCAGATAAACCAGAGATAGATACATCCAAATGAAGAGGCCCAGGAATGGTGGCATCCTTTCTAGGAAAGGAACTGAGTCTCCCAGGAGAGACAACTACACCTCACCAACTAGGCACATGTGAATTGACACCATGGAGAAAGAGAATGACTCAGGGATGACCACGGTGTATACTGTGTTATGTAATGTAGAAATGTGTTTGAAGTTGAGACAGAAAGAGCACACAAGTTTGGTTAACTGAGGAGTTATGACTATTCATTTAAAATTTGAGAGCTCTTTTAGGTATTTTGGCTGTAATGGCAGTTGATGAGACTAGCATTTTAGACACACCATTACAGTGTTCTGTTCATATGAAAAATTAATTAGATGGGCCCAATAAGAAGGCTCAAATGGGCAAAGCCACTTGCTACCAAGCCCGATGACTTGAGTTGAATTCCCTAAAGCACACAAATGATAGGAAGAAAGAATCAGCTCCTGCTAAGTTTTCTTCTGACCTCGACACTCTTCCAAGGCATGATTGGGTGCATGTGTGCGCACACACACACACACACACACACACACACACACACACACACACAGATGATAATGATGACGATAACTGTTAAAAATGAAAAATAATTAAATATCATGAAAGAGGGGTAGTGCACTGGTTCTCTACTCAAATAGAGAACATGTTGGTATTCTAGGCAGAGATGATTTAAACACAGACGGAGATAAAATGGGTTGGTTGCTCAGGAGGTTGAGAGGGAGAATGGTGAGATGAGATACCTACTGAACAATAGACAAGAGAGCAGACAGCACCAATTTGCCGTCATAGTGGTGAAGAATAAGAGAGAAAACAAAATGAATACCAAATGTGATACTTCAATGTAGAACGCATGGAAAGAGGAAAATTCAGTCTGGGTAGGGAAAGGAAACGGTGATAAGTTTGGTAATGTTGTGTTAGAAGCACAGCTGAGAAGCATAGAAGCGTGGAATTCAGAAGTGAGTGTGGAAACAGAAGCGAATGACAGAGTAAGAAGATAGGATTGGGTGTTGATCCAAAATGCTTCGAATGAATAGAAGTTTTCTGCTTGGTTCGAATGCATGTTCTGGAAAACACTTGCCAATGCAAATTCTAACCAAAGATGGGGGTTCAGTGACCAAGAATGGATTTATTCTGAACAGGAATAGAGAGCCACATTAGGACTAAGAAGAGGGTGCTTGACAAAGTAGGTTCTGTGTGGCTATTGAGAGCCAGCATTTCTCTCGGGACTTTAAGAATTTCTCCTAGGGGAAAAGATGGCCATCTGACCTTCTTCTGCCTTACTGGGCTACTAGATATGGCCATGACTCCTGGTGGGTATAACCAAAATGCTAGATGATGGTGCCTGGTAACAGTGAGAGGACTAACTGCCTTCCTCCCGGGCAAACCAAATTTAACCATCATTTACGAATAAATGGCCAGGAGCCACTCACATTCCACTGACTTGAAGTCCAGCATCTTAATCAGTTCTATCAGTCCAATTATAGCTAATGCCCATGGGCTTTAACTGGTTTAGTGGGCAGTTTGGTGGCCTAAGGAAGCCTTCTCTGAGGGCGAGAAGAAAGACAAAGTCTCCCTATGTTTCAGACTGACCTAAAATTCACTATGAACTAAGGTTGGCCTCAAGCTCACAGAATTTTTAACCTCCCATGTGCTAGGGTAACAGGAATGTGCTACCACACTGGGTTCCAAAGAAAACCTTCTTATAAAGTTCTCTCTTGAGGGGTGAAAAGACGACTTGGTAGATAAAGTGCTGTGCAGATACAAGGATCTGAATTCAAACACCCAGCACCCATAGAAAAAGCTAGGCAGCACATGACTCTAACTCTAGGACTGGGGTAGAAACTGATCCAGGGTCACTGGCCAGCCTGGCTGTCGTTCTGCATTTCTGCCTTGCAGTGTTGGAACACCACTGATATGCCACGCAGGGGAGGTGGAGGTAAAATGCAGGCTGTTGTTTCTTCCTCCCTGCTGCAGTGCTAGAGCTCTGACATGCACGCTGAGGGAAGAGGAAACAGTGTTCCTCCAGGTGAAAACAGCAGGGGCTGGGACAGAGGCTGGGGTTCTCAAGCTCCATGCCGCTGGGAACCTGGAGGAGCTGAGACCGGTGGTTCCCATCCTCCTGTGTACCCAGATGCCACACCAGAGACTGTGAGGATAGAAACAGGAGCTCGCTGGCCATGAAGAGCCTGGGACAGGGAACATGAGGATCCAGCTTAGCTCCAAGAGAGTGCCAGGAGTGTGGAGGGGCTTCTACGGGAGAGTTAGGTACAACTCTGTATAATGAAGGCCTCCCCTATGGCGGTCCTTGATGAAGAAGACCCTGGCTTGTCCAAACGGCTTTATTCCCAGTGGCTGAGGATGCATACATCTTACTTGGGGTTAGCGAGAGATTGAATACCTTTTGCAGATAGGGATGCCCAGGAAGGGAAAGCTCATTGGTTAAACACTCCGGGGCCTATGTAGATACCTCATTAGCAAGGAGAACTCTAGGTTCTCTGTTATGTGAATGGTTGTCACGGTCCTCTTAGTGGGGTGTAGTGATCACTTGCTCCAGGAAAGGAACCTGGTCAGGAGCGCTAGTTCGAGCTCCTGCTGTTCTCAATTATGAGATTTACCAGGGGTTCTGAACTTGCTACTTCCTGCCAGTTCTTCTGTCTGGTGGCATGGTCCACTGCTACACACCAGGCTAGTCAAAACAGAGCTCCAGGTTCAGTGAGATACTTTCTCTCAGAAAATAAGATGGATAAGCAACTGATAAGGAAAACCAGAAAACAACCTCTAGGTGAACCCACATGGGTAAGCATACCTGCAAGCATTTGTACATAAACATCACACACACCTGAGCTGTTTCTTTTATGGGGAATACAATACAAAAATGGAAAATTGACTCCACAACCTCTGAATAAGAGGTCCCCAATAAACTTAGGTATTAGAATCTTCCTAAGTATGTTTTCATTATATTTATGTTCATATGCTTGTAATTATCAACATAAGTTTTCCTTATGTAGTATGTGAGCTTCTGTTATTACAACATACACTAAAGATAATCAATTTTTGAGAGTTTATACGGTCTATAGTTAATTGGCCTGTTGATTAGGGGCCTGTGGCAAGATGGTATATATTATGGAAGGGGTGTATAACAGAATAAATTACTCATAGATAGAGACGCTAGGCAAAGAAAAGGAAAGGAGATAAAGATGGATTGCTTCCTCCAAAGGAACCCAATGGTGATCCAACTTCCTCCCCCTGGGCTCCACTTCTCAAGGCACAGACACCATAAGCTGAGGACCAAGTCGTTAAGTCATTAGTACGTGGCATTTGGGGGTGCGTTTCAGATCCAAATTCACGTACGTAGAAACTGTTTGAATAACTGACTGCTGGAAAATCTCATAACATCCCCACTTATAATGTCCATTTCTCCTTGAAACAGAAACCTTTAATCATAAAAATAATCAAGTGGGCTTAGAATACAGACTAAAATATTCCTTTTGCTATGTGGTGGTAACTTTAAAACTAAGCTATAACCTTATTGTTGTCTTGGAAATTTCTGTTTTATCTCAATTGGGCCTGCATGTAACAGTGTGGAAGGACTTACATGTTTCCAGTATCTATTGATAAAAATATAAGTGGTATATATCCACAAACTACAAGAAGTCCCATTCTTGTTCTGTTTGAAATAAAATTGTCATTTGCTTAAGAATCACATTCTTTTTTCCAAATTTGCACTCATATTTTGTCTGGCATGTATTAGGACCCCAAATGTATGTATGTGTGTGTGTGTGTGTGTGTGTGTGTGTGTTTATATATGTATATGTATACATATATGTGTCTGTGTGTTTGCATATGTGTATGTATTTATATTATATATATTTATTTATTAAATCTATATTTTAACATCACTTATTTTGTGGGGTAATAGTCAGAGGCATGCATGTGAATGCTCTGTGGAATCAATTCAAGCCTTCATAGTCAAGCCGAAATCCAGACAAATTATTCAAATGTTTGCTGCAGTGAGCCGGAGGAGTCCAATTTCAGCTGATTACCTCTGCACATTATTCCTTCACTTTAGTTGGGTCATTCAAATTCTGCTTCAAAAGCACAGCTTTTACCATCTTATGAAGCTGTCTTGTTGAGTGATTTTAATCTTGAGTTCCTATTTCACTTCCCATTTGAGACCTTAATACTGTTTCCACAGTTACAAGCCTCTGTTAATGATGGCCCTGGGAATTGAGCTCTCAAGAGTTTACACAACCCCCATGTCTTTCAGTTCCCAGAGTCGCTTGCAGCTCCAAATCCTGCCCTTGGGGACAAGAGATAGTGCCTGCCTACTCAGCTTGCCTGATAGCAAGCAAGAACACAGTGGCTCTTCACCAGAGTTTAGGGGTGCCAGCTGAGGTTTCTACCTTTAGTCATAGAGGGCAGAAGTAGACTGCTGAGATATGGTCTCTGGGACCTAGCAACAGCTTCCATATGCTGGCAGTGTAGAAGATAGGCTCTAGGAGTAAAGGAAGTCTCTTGTACAGTGCTACAGGTGGACTAGGTTGTAAATGTCTCTTTTATTCACCTGATGTAATTGTCATCTCCAGGGCTTACTGCTAAATAAGCTCACCCTTTCTAGTCCTTTCCAAACTCTGGCTGACTGGTTCAGCTGTTCTCGGGGCCAAACTCATCTCCAAACTGATTGATTCAATCCAGCTTTTCTCAGCTTCTCACCAAATTGCTCTGCTTGGCCTCAAACTAATTCTGGCAATTTGTTCTAATCTTCTGATTCCTTCTTATTTTCTCGATTCAACTGCCTCTGCTGACCTGCACTGAAATGCATGAACTCACTAAAGAACTCAACTCCAATGCACTGCACTCACCGCATGGACTCCTGAGTGACTCAGCTCCCAACTCATGGGCACTAACTAAACTGATCGACTCTCTCCCTGCACTGCTCTTAAATAGCTTTTTCTCCTGAGAGCTGGCCATATCCTATCTCTGACTCATTCCGTCAAATCTTTCCCTGATTCGTCACTTTGTCTACCCCTCAATTAAATGTCATTGTTTGTGATCAAAGGTGAGTAGTAAGGGTGTATCTGCATTCCAGCTGATCACACAGACCGAGAAGGTCTTTGGATATGATCAGAACAGTCATGTTGTTGGATTAAAATTCCTCTACACTGGATTTTAGTAGGTAGATAATGGAATTATGCTTAAGACTATAACTGTAAACTGAAAACCATCCCTGGTATCTAAATCCTACTGGTCCATGAAGGCTTAAATCAACTTTAACTTTCTATATTAAACTGTTATTTACATATGGGAAACAACTTTAAGCTAGAGAAAAGCACAGCAAATGATATATGAACTCTTATACATTCTTAGATGATTTCTAAATATTTTATTTTTTACATTATATGTATATGTGTCAGGTTATGTACACGTGAGTGAAGTGCACACCAAGGCATGAAGAGGGTGTCCAGTCCCGTGAAGGTAGAGTTATAGGTGACAATAAAGTGCATGACTTGGATGCAGGGAACCAAGTGTGGGTCCCCAGCAAAGCAGTACATGCTCTTAACTGTCGAGCCATCTTGCCAGCCCCCATTAGATGATTGTTATGCCATAAAGGATTACTTTCTGAAAGAAAGGGTTTAACATCCTATTAAGACACAAACCCCAAGTCCAAGAGAAACTGTTGTGACAAGTGGGGAGTGAAAAATCCTTTGTCAACTTGTGTCTGTGTTCTTCAACCTTTCCTTTCTGTTAACCCAGACATTTCTTTTACCTAGAATGTGCTCAAGATGGCAAACTACCTTTAAATAGAAGTATCCTACTAGTGGCTCTGACCACCCAAGCAGCTCTCTAAGAACAGCTCTTCTCAGGGATGAACACTCAGGATTCAGTTTGACATACAGTCAGAGAAACATGCAAAAGCATTGAGGTTCTTAGTTAGTGCCCTACCGAAAAATGTAACAATTTTTTTTTTCTAAAAATTCTGACTTTATCTTTATTTGGAGTTTAATGTAATTCCCCCAAGATTCTTATGCTGGGCTTTGAACTCCCTAAGAATGTGAGTTTATTTAGAAGTAGGAGCATTGCAAGTGCAATTCATTAAAGTCATTCTCAAGTAGGGAGAATTCCTGATTCAATATGCTCAGCCATTATAAAAAGAGGAATTTGCGACACAGCTACCCATAGAAGGAGTAGACACAAAAGACAACCGTGTGATGCCGCAGGCAATGACAGGAGCTGTCAGACAAGCAATACCAGGAAGTGTCCCAAACACAAGAAACCAGAAGACAAATGGCAAATTCTCCCCCTGGAGATACATGAGGGAACATGGTTCTACTGATATTTTCACTCAAACTTTTATCTCTACAACCCTAAGACAACGTATGTCTATTGCTTTTCGATAGACAAACATAATGAACGAATATTTTTGAAAGTATCGCTGATGGTGTTGATATAGCTTTTCAACCCATTTCTGATGAAATTCTCCATTTTCTTTCCCAAGAAACAAATGTCAGGGTGTCGGGAAGACTCTTGATGCATCTACCCTGCTTCGGATCTCTGTTGGCTCACCTCCCTAACAAGATAGAGGGCCCCCACCCTTTTGCAGGCATTAAAATACCCTCAGGTAGATATGCAGAATAAATAAGTAGGTGAGCCTACCATTTTGATTGGGAACCACTGCACCTGTTTTATATTCCCAAACTGTTAATGCCTAGTTCCTGTCACCTGAACACTGGCCACTTCCGGTCATTTATCTGCCACAAAGTTTGAATATAGATAATCTTTCCTAACAAGTCTACTTGTTTTCAAAGCAATATCATTCTATCGTTCTCCTTTTGGGGTAAGTGAGAGAGTCTCAGCTTACAGGTTCTCACACTAGAGTAGATTATAGATGCAAAGCAATCTCTGAACCAAGCAAATGAGAACCATCCAACAATTAGTTAGACACAACCTATTCTGGCCTAAGTAGTGAACTTAACAATATAAGAATATACAAAACACATAAGATTCCGTTTCCCTTTCTTACAAATATCTATCTTTGTTAAGCATCTTAAGCCTTTTTTAATGGTTATTTTATTTACATTTCAAATGTTGTCTCCCTTCCCAGTATCCACTCCACAAATCCCCCCATCTCACCACCTCCCTTGGCCTCTGAGGGTGCTCTAGCATCCCCCTACACTAGGGCATTGAGCCTCGACAGAACCAAGGACCTCTCCTCCTATTGATGAGGCCATCCTCTGCTACATATGCAGCTGGAGCCATGGGTCCCTCCATGTGTACTCTTTGGTTGGTGATTTAGTCCCTGGGAGCCCTGGGTGGTCCAGTTAGTTGATATTGTTCTTCTATGGGGTTGCAATTCCCTTCAGCTCCTTCAGTCCTTTCCGTAGCTCTTCTATTGGGCTCCCCTGACTCAGTCCAATGGCTGGCTGCGAGTATAGAACATGTTCTCTCTGTCTCTGTCTTTCTCTGTCTTTGTCTCTCTCTGTCTGTCTCTCTCTGTCTCTGTCTGTCTCTCTCTGTCTCTGTCTCTGTCGCTCTCTCTCTCTGTCTCTGTGTGTGTGTGTGTGTGTGTGTGTGTGTGTGTGTGTGTGTGTGTGTGTACTACTTTCATGTAGGTGCCTGTGAAAGCCAGAAAAGGGTGTGGAGTCCCCTGGAGAGCTGGAGTTATAGGTCATTGTGAGCTGCTGAATCAGGTGCTGAAAACTGAACTCAGGTCCTCTGGGAAAACAGGAAGTGTTATCTGCGGAGTCAACTGTCCAACCTCATGATCCAGTTTTGAAAACACAGTGAACTACTCCCTGTTTTAAGTCCAGTAATAGTACTACTGGCTTAGGCTATGTTACTACTATCCCAATTTGATTTGTAATTCTGGAACATGTTACTGTTTAGACTTGTTAGGGGTGTTTTCCTAAGCGTTGAATGAGTATTGTTTACCTTACAAGTCATTAATATGACTGGCTTGGCTACCAGCTTAAATACATGCTGTGCCTTATTTATTTGCCTGGCACTGGCAGCGGATCACTATATAAAGAAACTTAAAGCTTCAGCCTCATGGGACTTATACAGCACCCTTCTCTGTGACTGTGTGTGAACATGAATTACACATGTCCTTCAGTTTACATAGCTGAAAGAGGCTTGTCCACAAATACCAAAAGGAGAGCAAAGTAGATTAAGCCACACTGCAATGGAATTCCTTTCTTTAAAAAAAAAAAAAAAGATCGTTTTCTTGTGTTTTTAAATAACTAGACAAATTGCTTTGTTACATGATTTGCCATCTTTTAACTAATACCATTTGAAATTTCACATAAAGAATGTCTATAATTTTATGTATATCAAAATTAGCACCCAGACTGTGAACTTATAAGAGCACCCCCTCAACCCCCAAACTGTTGTGGCCAGTTATTAGTGATACACTAGCTGTCTGAAACTCAGTATTCACTTGGTTTTGTATTTTTTTTTCTGTCTCTGTTTTCCAGACACTGCAAATGGATATAAACAAGCTGAACATAACGTTGCTTCGGATCTTCCGCCAAGGAGTAGCTGCAACCCTGGGACTTTTACCTCAGCAAGTGCACATCAACCGTCTCATTGTGAGATCACATAGTTCATATTCTCAGAATTCAAACTGCTTTTCCATTATCAAAGGCTCCATGTTCTATGAGTGATAATTCAAATCAACCATAGTAACTCTTTTTGTAAATAAAGTTTTATTGAAACAGGCCACATCCACTCATTCACATGTGTGTGGTTGTTTTTCACTTACAGTGGCAAAACTAAGTTGTTATAGCAAACAGAATGGCCCATAAAGTCTAAGGAATTTACCGTCTGGCACCTTACAGAAAATATTTCATTAATCTTGTCATAATTCAATATTAGCTCCCCCGATAAATATGAAAAAGGACTAGATCATTTGCTCTAGCATCTTGACACAACTCCCAAAATACTGTCCAGGAAAGTGGAACCTTCTCCATCAGGTTTCCAGACACTATTTACTAAACCTCCTTCAAGTTTATCAATAGAATAGATGTTGGATGCACAAAACAAAAAATGATGTGTGAATAAAAAAGAGTTGGTTCTTATCACACATAGCTCATACAATGTCAAGAAAAAAACTTAAGATTGACATCTGAGGTGGGGATCAAGGGATCTGCTATGTATGAACTCTTGACCTATCACCCTAGTTACCCAAATTCATTCTCGGTGTCTCAGAACCTGGAGGTCGTGAGCTGCAGGTTCTCATTTCCACTGAAGATTGCTATAAGCCGTGTGGATAAAATGGACAATTTAAATCAGATTACTTTTCTTTTTGATCTTTCAAGACAGGGTTTCTCTGGGTAGCCCTGACTGTCTTGGAACTCACTCTGTAGAACGGGGTGGCCTCGAATTCACATGCTGAGGTCAAGGCATGTACCATCATGCCTGGCATAAATCTTATTTATTTATTTTTTAAAAAAGCTCTTTGTCTAAGGCTCACATGGCAGAAACTTCGAAGGGCAGCTAAAGAGACGGCTCCCCAGTTTAAGAGCACTTACTGCTCTTACAGAAGAGCTGTGGTTGGTTCCCAGCACCCACATAATAGTCACAACTGCCTGGACTTCCAGTTCTAGACGATTCAGTGTCATCTTCTGATCCCCACAGGCTCCAACACACATGTGGTTCATATAAGTGCATACGCAATACACACGCATGCATATGAACACACGTGCACACATACATACACGACAGGAGCCTGATATACCTGTCTCCTGAGAGGCTCTGTCAGTGCATGACAAATACAGAAGGGGACCCTCTCAACCAACCATTGAACTGAGCACAGGGTCCCCAGTGGAGGAGCTAGAGACAGGACCCAAGGAGCCGAAGGGGTTTGCAGCACCATAAAAGGAACAACAATATGAACCAACCAGTACCCCCAGAGCTCCCAGGGGCTAAACCACCAACCAAAGAGTACACATGGAGGGACCCAAGGCTCCAGCTGCATATGTAGCAGAGGATGGCCTTGTTGGACATCAAAGGGAGGAGAGGCCCTTGGTTCTGAGAAGGCTCGATGCCCCAGTATAGGGGAATGCCAGGACAGGGAAGTGGGAGTGGGTGGATTGGTGAACAGGGGATGGAGGGATGGGTTAGGGGGTTATGGGAGAGGAAACCAGGAAAGGGGACATTTGAAATGTAAATAAAGAATATAATAAAAAGAAGAAAAAATAAAATATTTAATATGTATAAACTACTTAAATAAAAATATATAAAATACTTAAGTACTTAATATATTAGATACTAACTCATTTAACTTTAAAATATGTGTGTTAGCATAATTATTCAGGAAGCGTCTGAGAAATACATGTTAAGTATTTCTAATTACACAGCTGTAATTCTAGCACTTAGGAGGAAGCTGAGGCAGGAGGATACAGAAATCAGGGCCAGCCTATGTTACATCTGGATATCGTCTCTGAAATTAACAATAGCATTATAGAGATAGGATAAGTTAATACACATCACTCCCAAAATGACTTCGAAGATTCTAGGAACCTGACTTTAGTGTTTGGGAAGAACAGGCGAAAATTCTACCCAACTTTTTAAATATGTCTTCATCTTACCCAAATGTTGTGCTCTCACCAGAAACAGAAGAGCCAGGTAGAGGTGTTTGTGTCACCTGTAAACCGGAAACCAGGAGAGCCGCAGGCCCTGCAGGCTGAGGAAGTACTGCGCTCGCTTAATGTGGATGTTTTGCATCAGAGTTTGCCGCAGTTTGGAATTACAGACATCTCCCCCGAGGTATGTCGTTGCATGGAACAGTTCATTAAAAAATATATAAATAAATACACAGTTAGCACCGTATGCTGATCCAAACTGTGAGGTTTTGAGAGGGGAACCCTTAGTTGCATGTAGATTTTAAAACAGCAATCTCCCTAAAGGTCAGAGTCTAACCTGCCTCAGTTTGTGTATTCTCCCTAAGAAAATTCACGTTTTGTGTTAAAGTTTCACTATTTGACACTTGATTCTTGAAACTGTTGTGACCTTGTAATTTTTTTTTGTAAACTGTTTACAAGAAAGAACAGGTAGATAGGTTTGTCACTTAAAACTGAGTTGCCAACAAAATAAAAACTCCACTCTGATCTTTTCTTTGCCCTCATCGTCAAAATAGTCACAAAATGCTCATTTCCCATGATTTGCAATTATGTGAAGTAGGCCCTTTTCTATGTGTAAGAAGGCCAGATATTTTCTTTAAGGTATTTCCTAAAATTTGACACTTAAAAAGGGAGTCTCTACTATCTCTTCCATTTCATCAGAATCACCAGCATCCTAAATAGATGTCATTCCACTCACAAATTCATGGAATTTGGCTTTGAGGGAAAACCTGTATAAACAGAAAGTAGGGTACACAGAAATTAAACAACTGCCTCAAAGTGACTCAAGGCTGAGGTATAAATTAACACTCACATGTGTGTGTTAGACTCTGGGTTCAATCCCCAGTACAGGAAGAAAAAGGAAAAAAAAGGAGGAAGGAGGGAAGGGAGAGGGAGAGGGAGGGAGGGAGGGTGGGAGTGAGGGAGGGAGTGAAGAAGGGAGGTCAGAAGGAGGAAGAGGGAGGGAGGGTGGGAGTGATGGAGTGAAGAAGAAGGTAGAAGAAGGGAAGGAAGAAAGAAGGGAGGGAGGGAAGGAGGGAAGAAAAAGAGAGACAGAGACAGAGAGAGGATAACTGTGTGGATGGGACACCTGAAATACCAGACACTAGCACTCAGAAGGCAGAAGCCGGAGGGAGAAGCAGAAGGGAGGGAGGGAAGGAGGGAAGAAAGAGAGAGAGAGAGAGAGAGAGAGAGAGAGAGAGAGAGAGAGGAGATAACTGATGGGACACCCCTGAAATACCAGACACTAGCACTCAGAAGGCAAAAGCCAGAGAGTTGTGATTTCAAAGGCTGACTGACCTACAGAGAGTTCCAGGCAAGCCTTAGCTACTGCTTCCAAAGGAAACAAAACAAACCCTTATTCGCTGCCTGTTTCATTCCTCTCTCCTGTAAATTACTTCACCCTTCATTTCAGCAAATCCATAGGTCTTATATTTAAAATATTAGTGCTCAACCATTTGAATCTTTCTCAGGCCGTTTTGCTCTGTAAGGATTTTTCTTTTTTCGTAGTATTAACCACCCTGAGCCTTAGTTTCTTCATATTCAAAATGGATCTAGCCCTTCTCTAATTGACTTGACATATCGATTAATTTTTTTAAATGTATGTGAAATTCATCAGATTTTGTTTGCACCAAACAAATGTGATTTCAACCTAGATGACTTGAGAATTGAGATATGCAGTCCTTTGATGTCCTCAGAAGATTAGATCCAGGACACCAACACACACCAAAATTGTCGGATGCTCAAATTTCCTATATAAAGTTATATCTGAGTATACTCTAGGAACACACTCCCATATGCTTATATTACTTATAATGCATGGTGTTAGTGTAATTAAAATGTGAAGAGTTGCTAAAAATATTGTTTAGGGAATAGTGACGAGAAAGTGTACAGGTGAATTGAAGATGAATTTTCTCCACTAATATTTTCTATCTACAGTTGGCTGAATTCCCAGATGCAGAAGCCGTAGTTAGAAAGACAAATATCTGTCACTCATGAACCAAGACAGTCACCCTCTACTCACGGCTTTGGGTTTTGTTCCCTGCCCTGCCCCTCTCCTTCCTGCATGGAACATGTTTCTTTCTTTTGCTCTCAGAGAAACGTTCTTCAATGTAAACCTAATTTTATGATTCTTTGGTTTCAACACACAATAGAATGCAGTCTGGATTTCTTAACGTGGGGCGTGGCCCTCCAGGCACTGGGCTTTCAACTGCTGAGTGGCCACTTCTTAGTTTATGTTAGAGCAATTCTAAGTGTGTTAGTTATCACGGTCCCTAATCACATCCCACCATGCTTGCTTTTTGGTCTCTCTAGACTCCTTTCCGCTCTCATTAGCCTGTTCAGTGGCAAACCCTGCCACTTCAAGAACTAGGGGGCTCCACGCGTCGTGTCCCCACTGACCTTTGAGTAAAAACCCCTTGTGCTATGTTGACTTCAAGGCCGTCTCTGCACTGTAGGTCCCTTGATGGTACAGTGCCACATCATGTTCTCTTTGTCACTTTTCCAGCTGCCCAATGGGCACAGTGTGAAAAGCTGAGTCGGCAAGTAGTGAGACACCATGCTGAGTCCTACCCTAAGTTAAGAAAAAGAATAAGCACGCCAACAAATCTGGAGCCTGATTTTTGCATTACTGGAATTATGCTCAGAGACGGCAAATAGACACAAGCAGATGTGAGGATCATCGCAGGAGTGCGATAGCCACTATCCAAACAGAATTAATTCAAATGCATATTTTAATTAAAATATAGAAATTGCCAGGCAGCGGTGGTGCGCCCCTTTAATCCCAGTTCCAGGGCAGTCAGGGCTATGATAGGAATCTGTTTTAACAGGTCGAGTGCTAAGGGATCTCCCAAAAAGTAAGTGTAGTGAAGGAGTACATGGACGGGCCATAAGAAAGCCATTATAACAAGCATATTTAGTGACCAAAATAGGCTGTTTGCCCATACATTTGCTGGAATATAAAATCTAGGAACTGTCTGACCCGCACCATCTTCAGAATAAGAGCTCATTGAGTTGGCCGTAAGGGGCCTTTCATCAAGATGAGATGGGCTGTTTGAACCTTTGGGTTCGGTGGCTCTGGAAGATCCTGTCCTGGAACTTAGAGTAACAAGCAGAAAGCCAAGGCAGCAAGTGTCCCTCCGCAGTGTGTGGGGACCAGTGCTTTCTTCCCTTCCAGCCTACGGGGCACAGTAGAAATGGTGAGGGACAGATGTGTAAAGCTACCAGGGCTCTTCTGTAAGTTTTCCTGTCTTTGTTCTTCTCCCTGTGGTTAAGGTTTTTATAACAGCTTATGCCTTAACCCTCCCTCACCTTGTAACCCTCAAAATATATCTTACTGTGGCAGAATAGCCCATTAAGGAGTATGTGGTGACAGGACATACCAGGTTCTGGGCTATCTTTTACATCCATTGCTGAATTTCACAATGACGTTTCAAAGCATCTAGTTCATTATTTTTATATAACAATGTGGTTTTGTCACTCTTTCCTAATGTTCCTGATTTTTTTTAAATTGAAAATAACTCCAAAAACAAAGAAAAATACCAAATAGAGAATTACCTCTGTTCATCATCTGTTTCCAATCCAAGTTTCTTGATGGAAAGAAATTTTTGTTTCTTTTCTGGGGTGAAGAGTCTTTAAGACAGGATCTTACCCCGGAACCAGCTGTCCTGAGATTTATGAAACTGAAACATTAAGTCCCACATTAACACAGAACAAATTATTTAGGTTTTTATGGTTGTCCACAAATGAATTACTCCAGTTTCACAACTGCTATATTTCAAAGGAGGACGTTACCTTCTTTAAATAGCAGGCTGCCAAATTGATTGATGCCTGAGAAAAATTGATACAAAGAGAAAAAAATCATACAACATAAAATATGACCCATAATTTCTGAGTTAGATGATTACGTCTTCAAAACTTGCAACATTAACCAGCAAGCAAGTGTGAAGAGTCCCAGGCCTAGCATGTGTTGCTGAGGGCGTATATACCATTGGCGTTAACATACCTTAGAGCATGCGGGTCAAGTGCTTGCACTGTGCTTACTGTGGTGGAAAACCACACTTCCCCAGCAAAGCTATCCTGTTGTGAGATGGATCACATTAATTTGCTGCCCTCAAGTGAACTGGACCATTTATAACATTTCCATTTCATTTTTGGCTCTTCATCTCTCCCCATGAGGTCTGCCTCCCGAGCTCCGTGTATCTGCTCCATCTTCCCTGATATAAGGAGTTGGAAAGAAAATGGAAAAAGAATGAAAGAGTGAAGGGGACTAGGGGAGATGGTAGGGGGAAAGGGCAGAACCAACTTCATGACCCCAAGTTATAAAACAGCTAGAGAGGCCATCATTATAGAGAAAGGAAATATCTCAATTTTTAAATAATAAAACACACCAGCCGCTTTCACTACACCTACGTGACAGGGCGGAACAGCACAGCCATGAAAGAAGTCATAAAGATGGTATAGTGGCATTAACTTGACCTGGCCTGGGAGTCTGTGACAGATTGAACCCGCAGCTGCTGACAAAATCTAAACGCCACCGGGTTAACCCTATGCAAAGGTTAGATTGGCTACTACGGTGTATTGCAGTCTTTTGATGTGTGGGCTCCTGAAGACTCCAAACTTTTCCTTTATTACCCTGCCCTTATCAGGCTGTTTAGATCTCTGAACCAATAGAGCAGTGCCCAGCAGGAGCGGCGTGACTCAGAAGAAAATCTATTTACCAGGAACAGGAACGTGCAGTGACTAAGTTCTAGTTCAAAACAAGAGTCTTTTTAGCTGGGGATGGGGTGGGGTATGGGAGGGTGCGGCATGATTCTGCCGACACTGCCGCTTCACTTAAAAAGAAAAATCAAAACAGGTCTGCCTTCCCCAGAAGGCGACATGTTTATGCTCTTGAGAACCATAGAACTATAGAAGGAAAATGGACCCAACCACAACATCTTCCAACCTCTTCTTTAAATTTTACATGAGTTTAAACTCGGATCCTTATTCTTAAATTTGACAAATGTGTGCTGCCGGTGTGAAGATTTAACTAGTTTGCTTTTATAGCAAACAATGGATGCCTTTTGCTTGCCTGGAAAAAAAAAAAACCTTCAATTCCATTCTCAGTTCCTACAATAGTTTTCTTTTCTATTAGCTTCTAGCTGTGTTTACAGAGAAACTGGAGCAAAAAAAGAAAAAGAAAAAAAATGGCCTAGCTCTTTTCAAAGAAGTGAAAAAAGAAATTGTCACGGGAACCCAGTATTTCCAGCAAAGTACTCTTACTAATCATCTCTCCAATTGAGTTCTAACAGATTCTCTATCGTTCAAAGTATGTACATAAATTATTTCCTTCGTCGACGCATCTGTCCAGAAAAGGCAAAAGGTAGTCGCACATAAATAAATCTCTCTCCAAATGATTTGCCTCTTCATAATTGCACTCCAGGTTTCCTCGTTCATCTCTCTGATTGATTGCAGAGACTGAGATTTCCATAAAGTAGTTTCCAAGGTTAACATTTTTATCTAATTTGAAAACGCTAGGTATACTTTTTAACCTCAGAAATAACTAGAAATGGTCTCAAAATGTAAGCACCTAGACTATAGGTTTAATTTGAAGCTTGCTTAGTCTTTGGGGCTAATTAATCGTCAAGGATAGCTACATGCTCTCCCTAAGGATTTTTAAATGGTTTTAGGAGTGGGAACAGTTTGCTTGATACAAACTTTTGTTTTCCCTACTCAGATACCACCTAGATTTTTTTTCAAGGTGACGTTTCTTTACCTATAAATATACAATATCATCAACTTATAAAACATTCCCATATCTGGGCATCCTGACCCATGCCTATGATTCCAGTCCCTAAGAGACTGAGGCAAGATAATTAATTGCCTTGGGTTCCAGGCCAGCCTGGGCTACCAAAGGAGAGAATCTGTCTAAGACAGAAAATAATAAAGTTCTGAAGCATCCATCCTGTCCTGAATAACACTGAACCAAGAAACAGTCACATATTATTTATATGTTTTGTCTAGCTCCACCCCCAAATCAAGGCGTGAAAACTGTAAAAATTAAAACAATCCTACTTATGTTTTTACCATTTATTACTAGATAATTCTGACCCTGTGGGTGTTCCCTGTCACTTCAAATAAAATATAATATCCCAGCAATTTCTACGTGCGATGCTGAGTTAGGTTATGACAAAGCAAGTTCCATTTAAGGAGGAAAAAAATGGTCTGATAAAAGGAAGAAGAAAGCTGAACAGGAGTGGTCCCAACCTCGAGGCTTGTTTATTAAACCATCACGAGCTTTCCATTCGCACCTGTTTCACTTCTGTTTCAAAGTAAAGAACAGCAGCGCTGTAAGACGGTGTGGACGTGGGAGGGGACTCGGAGTACGGAGAGCTTTGGAAACAGTTCCTCTGCACAGAAAAGCACAGAGCTCCCTCACCTGTGGAGCAGGTAGTTTCCAGGAGAGGCTGTGCGGGACGGGGAGGAAGGCAAGAACCCAGGAGCCTGTCGCACATGCCCACCCCCTCCCTTACAGGATCTCCTGACATCCAGGGTAGCTGTCCATCCGCGCGAGCAGTTAGGAAAGCAGCTGTGGGGTGGAGGTGTGTTTTACTACCCCGAGTGGAATTGAGCTAAAAACTCTGTTGACAGTCTGATAAGAGCTCCAGTTTTCCCCCAAGCTCTCCTTTAACACCGGGCTTTCTGTTTTGCTTTCGAAAGAAAAATGTTTTACAAGGGCAGCATGAAGCGGACAAGATCTGGAGCAAAGAAGGCTTTTACGCCGTCGTCATCCTCCTCAGCATCTTTATCATTATAGTAACCTGTTTGATGGTAAGTTTGCTTCTTTTGTGTATCTTATCCTTTGTGGAGCCTAGTAATGCTAGGGATTTTGCCACTTGAATGAATGTTGAAAAGACTACGGAGCAGAAGCCGGGCTATAATCGTGTTAGGCTGGGACCGTTTTTGTTTTGTTTTTGTGTGTGTGTGTGTGTGTGTGTGTGTGTGTGTGTGTGTGTGTGTGTGGCCGCGGAGGATTGATTGCTAAATGATATGTGTGTGTGGACGTGTGGATGCCGCAGCGGCAGTGAGGCTGCTGCTGCACTTTAGTGTTTAGGATCTAGACCAAGCCCTGTGTGAAGATTTGGAAGGTGATTTACTGAGGTCACTGTAACCCTTCACGTCACTGAAGTCTCGAGCGCACACTTTGGGGCTGACTTTATTTCTTCTCTTATGTCATCTTTATGGGACACAGGGGGGAAAAATATTTTTTTTTTTAAGAAGTACGTCTTTGAGGCAAGCTTTCTCCCTAAGGAATGGTTTATTTCCTTATTTTAAACAGCCTTGAAGGTATTCTAAGAAATATCGGGCATTAAAGGAAGTGATTATAGCCATTCACTGCTACCTTATTTCCGGTGGAATGAATAATATATAAGAATAAAAGTAGACGCTGCTGATTTTAAAAAGTAGAGCCCCAAATAAGCCCAACCCACTAAATTAGGCCAGGCTTTGTATTGAACAATATTTAACTTTCAAATAGAATGAGGGTTTTGGTTGTTATTTTTAAAAAAAAAATCCGTGATGTAGTTTGGAGTTTACAAATGGGTTTAATATCTTTTCCTGTGTGTTATGTTCATTTTATTTTGCATATTTTAAGAAATGCTTCCTGTTTTGTTTTACTCCTTCCCCTCAAAAGACATGATGGGGAGGATTCTGTCTACAGTCAACAATGTTGCCAAGGGTTTTGTGCCAAATGTTTTTGCTGCTTTGTTTACGTGGGTGCTATTCCTTCTGGAAACAATGCCAGAGATATTGAGACTGGGTCTTGGAGGTCAGAGAGGCTCAGCTGATCTGAACTTGGGGGACGCCAATACGGTCACAAATAGAGTGGAGAGGTGCACATGTCCAAGATCTCACGATTTAAGAAATAGCAAGACATCCTAAAATTCCCATCAGAACAGATTCAAAGGTATTTCCTTTGGACCAGAAACTGAACTTCTAAAAATTGTGACCCAATAATCAAGACCATAATTTAAGAACTAAGTTTAAAAGAGATTTTATATCTTAAGTGTTGGATATTAAAGAAAAGGATTTTAATGAATAAGACTGAAAGGTTTCTAGAGACTGTAGAGGATACCTCTTGACTACTTTTTTAAAGGGTGTGTGGTTCCTTCTCCTGGCTGATTGCATTTTAAGATATGTGATCCTTCTTTCTTCAGCATAGGAAGGTCTCAAGTTCTGTTCTCTGTCTTGTTAGTCCTAATTAGGATTTATTCTGTTGCATAGACTAAAGGGATTGAAGGAGCTGGGAGAATAGAACAGAAGGTTTTGCTTAGAGCTTGTCAGTCCCCATGTTCAGTGCCCATCATGACAAGGAGAAAAAGAGGAATTCTAGAACAGTAAGGGAAAAAACAGAAAGATAAAAACAGACTGTTTGGGTGATTAATGAGTAAGATTCAGAAGACAAAGTCAAGAAAAAAAGGGAAGGAGGAGAAGCCAGTTCTTAGGCCTTGGGTACTAAAGGGCAGAAAAAGAACAGGGTTTGCTATTGACAAGTAAGATACGTTTCAGATTCAGTGACTGTAACTGAAATATAATGTCGGAATATCCCACCGACTGAGTACAACCTTGCACTGGTCTCAGACTAAAGGACCTATAGTGGTCATACCCTCAACTTCTTGGGACCAAGGTCTACTCCTCTTCTAATACTAGCAAAGCATCAGTGTAAACATCACAAGCCTAAATAAGTCTGTTCCAATACTCAACGTTCTTGTTTCCATCTTTATAAACAAATCAAGAAAAGAATGTTTCAAAAGTTTGGATGGTGGCGTCAGGTCTGTTATGGATTCATCCACACAGTCAAGCAACACATTCACAGGAAGCACATGCAGAGGACCCAGTGTGTGGGAATGGAGAGGAGGTGACGTATAAAGTCCCTGTTCTCTGAGGCTCTAATATGGACAAGGATTAACATGTCTTAAATGTCAAACAGCGGACATAGTGTGTGAGCTCATCGATACGACATCCTGAGAAACACATAAAGATATTAGAATGATCCATGGCTGCCAGGCCATGGTGGACAGAGGGGTTATTATGTGAAGACTATAGATTATAGGGCAACGAACTTCTTCTGCATTCTGATGACTGCATGGCATTCTGAGTTCGTCAAGTGTGTAAAATGTCCATCACTAAGAGTGATCTCATCTGCACTGTGGAGTCAATAATATCAATACTGCTTCTTCCTTTATTACATGTGTACTACACCAAAGCAAGCTATTTATGAAACAGACATAGACAGGAACTCTGTACTTGCCACATGGTTTTTCCATAAACATAAACAGTCAATCATACCTTTGTTCGGTATTAAATTGTAATCAGGACCTCAAAGAAGATAGCATAGCAGTGATTGATAAGGCAGAACAGTCAGACATCTGATAGGTACAAACACACATGGAATGTACATGTCAGAGAGTACAGTGGTAGAACGGAGTTGGGGTGAAGCAGGTTTAGACTGTCAGGTTCAAGGGGAAAATGGAAACAGTGCTCATGCAGATTATGGGAATGCGTTTAGGAGGTCAATCTCTGACCAAGCACGTGGTTGGGGTAGAAGGGAGTGGGAAGCGTGAGGACAAGTAGCCTCTGTCAGGGTCCTCATGACAAGGATGATGACGGTGAACTGGAATGGGGGAGAAGTGGAGATGAGTAGGCATAGAAGACAGAGCCTGTGTGACGTACAAGGAACGGGATTCACAGGGTCCGGATGACCAGGGGAAGGGAAGATACTAAATGCCCACTATGTCGTCTGGATTGCTTAGTAAGTCACGGGGTTCCCTCTCTAGGGAAGAAGTGTGTTAAGGAGTAGGGAAGAAAGATGGAAACAAGAACGTTTGACTTGTGTGCAAGGGATTGTTATGAGTAAATGATAGAAATAGGTTGATTGATTTTAAATGCTACCTTAAATGTTACTGTTGAGGGGTCACTTAAAGAGGAGCAGAGGAACCAACCAACAGTGCTTAGGAAGAGATTGATATTCATGGAGAAATAATACTTTCTAATAGGATTAAAGCGAAGCTAAATTTATCTGATATGATTTGCCACGGCTCACATCTAGAGACACATCAAATGATTCTCTAAGATAGACTCATCTTCCTGAATCCAAATGCTTCTGATAATTATCTTAAATTATTATTTTTTTGCCAGGATCTCTTAGTATTAGTTACACAGGATATATTTTGTGCTGCAGTGGACTGAGACACACTTTCTAGTTCTCAAATGCACGATGCAACTGTTTCCTGCACTTTTGTTGACTCGGAGGCAAAGAAAAAGCTATAATTCAGAATGATCCTTATGGCATTAATTATATCTGTGGAGTATCAAGTGACAGTATTTTTGTCCAGCCTTCTTATATTGCATTGAAATAAAAATCAAATGATCTTATTATGGCATTATATAGGCAAATTGTTGCCATGAAACACTAGCATAAAACTTGGCAAGTTTTTTTTTTTTAGTATGGCATATTGTTTAGTTTCCTTAAAATACAGAAAAAAGAATATTTATTGCCAGACATAAAATTAGACAAGCATGACATTTCCAAACGTGTGACTTATTTAGCACGTCTCCAATGTGAACGGGGAGTGGGAGGACTGCTGGCCCATAGACAAATAGAATTTTCCAAGAAAAAGCGTGTAGGCAACTTCGACTCCATTCAGTCTGTTTTTGATAAAGGAAATATATTACTGAGAGGAATGAGCTCTTGAACTCGGGTACATAATAGAAAGTACACTATCATCTAAATTAGACCTTCCAACGTACATACAGGCTTATTGAAAGGTGTAAAAGTACTCGCGAAATGTGCATAGACACACCTAGTGGCCAGATTGCTTCTGGAAAGCAATTAAGAAATCCCAAATAGCTGCTGGCATGTCAACACGCTGGCACCGTGAACCCACAGCAGAGCCGTCCAGGTATGAAGTAAAAGGATTCTCTAGTCATGCTCTGGTACCTAAAGCGGGAAATACTATGTTGGACCACTAGACTCTGAACATCATGCAATCAGTTCATGCCAAAAGTAAACAGAAAGAGTCATGTTCTTCCTAGCCTGTTATGTTTAATCTCTATGGATAAGGGAGATAGTCCCAGATACATAGCTGACATGATTGACTACGGCAGCATAGCCAAAGCACACCAGTAGTTCAAGTTATTCTTTTTATGAATTAAGTAGCCTACAACCCCTTTACTCAGAGTGGTGAAATAATAATAATAATTCCTTTTGTACATTGCATACTTTGCTTGGTCCTAAATTTACTGTGGGATACAAAATAACGTTTTAAGTTTCTATCTTTACTGATGAGCCAACCATAATTCAGAGGAGATAGCAGCTTGACCTATAGCAAGCACAGGTACGTGTGGGAGGAAGGGAAGGGCAGGAGCGGCTGGAATGGAATTCAAAGTCACGTGCGCCTGGGCTGGAGGTCTAAGCTTCCTACCATGACTTTGTTTGATTCCATAAGGGAGTCAAGTGTGGTTTCCTTTATTCCTCTCAGTCATTCTGTGGACTTCTCTTCTAGCCACAGATAGGTCTAGGAACACACAAGCAAGCCTGTGTTTATCAGACGGACTCCACCCAGGCAAGCTGATAAGCATTTGCTACTCCATACCTGTGTGCGAAGGACACACCCATTTGCACCTTAGAACCTTGTACTGGACATGGTTTTACACATCAAACTCCTTGGAGCACAGCCATGTTCCACATCCGCACCTCCAGCCTCATTTCAGGATATATTAAGAATGTTCGGGCAGTGGTTGGCACACGCCTTTAATCCTAGCACTTGGGAGGCAGAGGCAGGTGGATTTTCTGAGTTCGAGGCCAGCCTGGTCTACAAAGTGAGATCTAGGACAGCCAGGGCTACACAGAGAAACCCTGTTTCTAAAGAACAAAAACAAAACAACAAAACAAGAGAATGTTCATGACATTAAAAGAATAAACTCTTTAATAATTTAATATAAAACACTGTACAGAACACCTGTCTATGAGGGCCATCATTTTTAAATTAGAATGCCCCTTATTCCAAACTCAGTGTTTTCTGTTACATGAGAGACTTTTAAAAAGGAAAATTATAAGTGCGAAATGTTTCCAGAGGCTTTGTTTAGCTTCCTCTCATTTCTATGTTCCTTGTGTCTCGCTGCTGCCATTTGATATCCCCCATACTATAATTTAGCTTTTACAGCTCCTCTTACTCAATATTCCTTTCTCTTCTCCCTCAAATGATCAGATTATTCTAATGCATCCCAAAGCTCCAACACAAATTCAAAGGTGTGGAAGAGGGGTGAGTCTTAGCTTGTCATTATTTTGCTAGGATTTAAGAATGAGTCTTTTTAAACAAAGTGAATTTCCTCTTTTTTTTAAAAGATTTATTTATTATTATATGTAAGTACACTGTAACTGTCTTCAGACACACCAGAAGAGAGCGTCAGATCTCATTACAGATGGTTGTGAGCCCCCATGTGGTTGCTAGGAATTGAACTTGAAATCTCTGGAAGAGCAGCCCATGCTCTTAACCGCTGAGCCATCTCTCTCCAGCCCCCTTTCTCTTATTCTTGTCTAATTCTTGATTTAAAGACTGATCTATTGGTTTTATGTAGGTTCATTCCTGCATTGAGTTTATGTGTACTGCGTGCATGCAGGATCCTGCTGAGGCCAGAAGAGGGTGACAGACTCCATGGAACTGGAGTTGTAGGCAACTGTTAGTCACCATGTCGGTGCTGGGAATCAAACCTGGGTCCTCCGCAAGAGCAGCAAGTGCTCTAACCACTGAGCTATCTCCCGGCCAATCTTGTCTGTTCTGCTCAACGTCACAAGTAGCCTCTAATTCTGTCCTATGCACTAACTACCAAGGATGCTGTCTGCACTGTCCATTCTATCCCTAATTGCTCGCAAAGAAGATTTACAGATTACCAGTGAGCATTCAGTTCATTCAGTTGGAAGGGCATTTCATTTCTCTTTTTTAATGTTTTAAATATTTATACATGTATGCAACAAAATATGATCATATTCAAGGAGACTGAACTCGCTCTCTCTCATAGTACATTTTAGATTTAATTTTATTCTGATCACTCTTTATAAACATATGTTGTTAAACAGATTCTTTTTTTTTTTTTTTTGGATTTTTTCGAGACAGGGTTTCTTTTGTATAGCCTTAGCTGTCCTAGAACTCACTCTGTAGACCAGGCTGACCTCGAACTCAGATATCAGGCTGCCTCTGCCTCCCAAGTGCTGGGATTTAAAAAAAAATAACAGACTCTTCATCAATGTTATTCTGTGGATACCTGGGAAATATTTTTAATATTCTAAAATAAAAATTCAAAAGTATTTATTTCATATTTTTAGATGGACTCATACATATGGGCCCATATATGCAGAGAGAGAGAGAGCTTTAATTTTCAAGATTTAAAGAATAGAAATAAGTAGCATTTAGAAGAGCTTTGAAAAGGCAGGGAAGATATAATGTATTTCATGACTAACTGGAGGGAATCTGACTAGAAAGAGTCAGGAAATCTTCCTCCTAAACTCATGTCCGCTCAGCTGATCGATCCTAGAAGTTAAACTAGGGAGTCAATGTCTTGAGGCATCCTGGAGGCTGGGTGCGGTTGACCTTCATAATTGCAAATGGTGACTTGTCACCACCCCCACCCACATGAATTAGCTCATCAAGTCACACCTGAAAACCAACTTGCAAAAACACAAGGACATCTGGCTTTTATAGGAACTAGGATAGCGGAGCCAGCATCTAGTAAATATGAGTAGCAAAGCAACAAAAAAGATGCTTATGTTTCTGGAGGGAAATGGGGGGGGGCTGTGAAAATGGGGATGGGAAATGCAAGAGAACACAGGTAGAGGGAGAATATTGGGGTCGCAAGGGCACAGCAGGGAAAGATGGGAGGGATCAGCCAATCTGAAGATCCTGAATAGACCCGTGATAGTCTGTAAGCTAATGTCTGTCCCAATAGGCTCATTCTTTTAAAAGCTTAAAGGTGATTGTCTTGTGTTGGAGAGGTGACTCAAATAAAAGTACTATCTGCTCTTTCAGAAGACCTGGGTTCAGTTCAGAGCACCCATGTGGTGATTCACAACCATCTACAACTCCAGTTCCAAGAAATGCAGCACACTCTTCTGGCTTCCTCAGGCACCAGCCATGTACACAGCCATGTGTACACAGCCACACATTCAGGCGAAACACCAACACCCATAAAACACAGAAAGATTCTTTCATCTTTATCTTTGATGGATGCCCTACATTGCTGCTTTGCCTAGTATTTGACAGATTCTCAAGCTGATGGTGATGGATCGTGTTGACTTGGCCTTATTTATGTACCCAGCATATCCTTTGCAGGAAAATGATCTCAATACCACAAAACCCAAGAGCTTATATTAGAGACTGGGACCACTTTATCGCTAATGTTCGTTTCGATGTGTCTTCTAAGGTGGGGAGAGAAGATCATATTCTGTGTGTCATCCAGGACACAAAAGTCTCACAGAAGCTCTTGTGTCTCTTTTCGTAGATTATTTACAGGCTAAAAGAAAGGCTTCAGCTCTCCTTAAGACAAGATAAAGAGAAAAACCAGGACATCCACCTGTCACCCATTGCACTACAGCAAGCACAGCCGGAGGCCAAGGCGACCCACAGCATGGTCCAGCCTGATCAGGCGCCAAAGGTGCTGAACGTTGTTGTGGACCCTCAAGGCCAATGCACTCCTGAGATTCGAAATACCGCCTCCACCTCTGTCTGCCCTTCTCCCTTCAGAATGAAGCCCATCGGACTCCAGGAACGGTAAGAGCCTTGACTGAGAACGCGTCGGAAAAACTGTTTTGTTTTGCTTTGTTTCTGAAAAGTTTCCTCTAGCTGAGAAGGGTAAAACGGGAACCTACTGACCATGGGGCCGAATCATTCACCACAAGACAGGCCCGGGGTCCCAGGAAATAGGTTTCTTGTCACCCAACTGAGTCTCAATGTGCTTGGGAAAAACTTTCAGGGACATCTTTTTCTGTGGAGCTTGTGTAGACTCAAAGTCCATCTGCATCTATGGGGTGGTTTCTACCACCGTTGGTTATCAAGGGCCACTAACCAAACATAGAGTTATCTCATTTAACTATGTTCAAACATGGTACAAGAGTTGCTAATAAATGCAAGTGTTCCTTACAGATCCCCAAGCTGTTTGACGTCATGTAGGAGGGATCTGTGCCACAAATTAACTCATCTAAAGTTTCCTTTCTGCTTCCTTTAACCACAACGAGAATTACATATCACGATCTATATTTTTGTTACCTTACCTCTCTTTTGGACAAAATTATTCCTGTGATGTGCTTCCATTTAAAGCAAGTCCCATGAAGGGGGAAAAACTAGAATAACTTAAATAATAACTTAAACTTAAATAATTCTGTTATTTTCTGGAGGTGTATGGGATTGATTGTAGTGTTCAGTGCATGTTATAGAAGTGATCTATCAGTGAGCTGTATTTCCAGCTGCCCATGACAGATTTTATTTTTATTTTAAACATAGTAATGTTGTATCCAGCATTGCACAAAAGGAGGTGTGAGAACAGAGAAAGCCTAAAAGGAAACACATGTCCTCTCCTAGGTCTCTATTTTGTTGTCTTTGGGTTTTGATTCACAAGTGTTCATTTTACCTTTCTTTCCAGTGACTTATCACCATGTCCTATGGAAACAGTCATATTTCATACACACACACACACACACACACACACACACCCCACATCCTTCAGAGAAGTACGGTTTAGAGCTTTCAGTACTTCAAAATACAAACTGTGTCATTCAAGTCTTTGAAGTTCAGCCAGATGTGATGACTCACATCCATAATCCCAGCTCTCAAGGGACTGTGACAGGAGGATTACCCTAAGTTTGGGGCTATATGGTAAGTTCCAGGTCCGCCTGAACTACTGTGTAAGGGTCTGCCTCAAAAAGAAAAGATCTAAATTCTTTTAATGTATTGCCAGTGAACAATACGAATTTGTTGTGATTTGCTATGAAGACCCTTAGTAAACAAACCATTAATGCAACTCCAGAGGGAAACAGAAAACAGACAAATTACTCCTCCTATCTCTTCCCCTCAAAAGGCCTTCCTGACAGTTCTACCCCAGCCCCCAAGTAACATTCTCACACTTGGATATAGCTCAGTGGCTTTCTCAGATTTGGTCTGGAAATGAACGTGGGACAGACCTTTCTTCTTGATGGGTCTGGAGACCTGGGATGTAGATCCACAGACTCATGGTTCGATGATCTTTACTTCCTTCTAAACTAGCAAAGGGTGAGCTGGATTCCCAGCTTCTTTCTAGTCTCTGGTGGTCTCCGGCACTTCAAAGAGAATCCTTGAGACTAAGATCTGAGCATCAGAGGTGATCTCAGCAGAACAGGAGGAAGGTCAGCCTGGATAGACAGCAAAGGGAAGGTGCACTAAAGAAGATGCAAAGATAGTAATAAACAGGGTTTTTTTTTAAACAGGCTAATTTTAATTAGTACCATGCACTACTAATTCTATACAAGGTCAGCTGTAGCATCCTGTCCCTGTGGGTCACCTCTTTAGCATGTTGAGATTTCAGGGACCATAATGTTAAAGATCCATGTATTCATTTAATTGGAGTACACATTTGAGAAGAGAGGATAATCAAGTAGTATCTTACACATATTTGTGGTCTACATGGAAATGCTATTAGAAAAAGAAAAGGCTAGAGCCTAATCCATATTAAAGAGCTTCCACATCCCCAATCTATAATTACAACTGTCCCTGCATCCCTTACTCCCAAGTAATCCAAGGATCCACCTTTCAGTGCAGGAGAAATCTGTTCTCTCCACAAGTCTCCCAGTCCTTCCTAAGCTAGGAGCATAATTCATCAAGTATTCACTCTCTGTTCACCCTAAAAGCTAGTTTTCTTTTTATATCAAAGAACTTCTGTTCCCTTAGGTCATTGCCCTCTGACTCTGGTCTTTGATTCCTTCTCCCAAAAAAAAAAAAAGTTTCAGCTCTCTCAGTTTTCCATGTTCTGTCCTCTTCGTCTCTTCTGTTCTTCTGATTAGTTGATGCTCAATGGTCTAACTACCCAATGCAAAACACATGCTTCATTTCTCTTCCTGTCTAGCACGAAGGGCTGCCCATTCCTTAGCGTCTCTCCTCTCACCTATTAGTAAATGTTTGTACTGACTCTTGCCTACTTTATCCAAGACTCCTCAGAGTCTCATTCCCTACCCCTCTGCTTCCTGTCTTACCTGACCACATCCATTCCTTACGCTAACTCTTATTCTTATAGAGATCCTGACCCATGCACTTCTCCTGGGACATTACATACGATGCTCAGAACAAGAACTCAGAACCTCCATTAAGTCATTTCTCCTTGTGTATTCTGAATCCTAGGAACTTGAAAATATCCTCACCCTCCTTTTTTCTTCCCTTCTCATGATATACCATTGTGAAGATCTGTCACCTTTCTCCTAGGAGCCCCTTTTTTTTCCAACCACATCCCCACTGAAGATTCAGGGTTTCACATTCCTCTTAACCAGAGTGGCACTGACCCTACCGCCTCCTTCTCTGTCCTCCTCCAATCCATCCACACACACGTCTCAAGTGGCAGAATTCTAAAGCACATTTGAATGCCATTCTTTTGAAACTCCTCAGTATTTCCACATTTCTTTTTTGGAAGAAATCAATAATTCCTCTATATGGAATTTGACACACTCTCTGGCCTAACTTTCGCCAGCCTTTGTCCAACCTTATCCTGCCAAGTACCCACACACATCCCTCTGGCTGCTGTGGTGTTTTTCCAGGCCCGATACCAAACTCTTAAAATCCACGAAATAGTACTTGCCTAGGCCCCATCCTTCTGTACCCTATCCCTATTTGGTATTAGAAAGTACCACCATCACCGTAACAGTGAATCTGTATCTACAAATCAAGGGAATGAGAAATATACTTTTATTTCTCTGTAACTCACACTAAACTTTTGTTCTAAGGCCCTTCCCACCTAAATGGCAGAAATTCAATCTCTGCCCCTTTCTGATTGACTCTACTTTGGCCCCTGTTGCTTGGGGATTTCATCTAGATTTTGAAAGGAACTTCTCAATATAAAATGTAAGAGACCCATCTGCCATGATACTAACCATCCAAACTGTCATTTGATAAAATATCCATTACATCCTGTACCCTCAGAAGGTCACCCAGGGCTGTTGCTACTTGTTCCTTCTTTCTGTTCATGCAAGATCTTCTTTCTAGTGATGACTTCCTTTCATCCCCTCTTCTCCCCTCTCTATACTGCATCCAAAACATTCTGAGGTACCATAATATTCTCACTAGTGACTACTATACCTCAAGTGGAAATCTAGGAAACTTTATGCCTAGACTCCATCCCTACCACACCTCTCCCAGTCACTTTTTCTCACGGTTCCACCAAGGGTCAAGGTCCCTCTGCTGAAGATCTCCCACATCCCCAGGGCTCAGCCGTGAAAGACAGTGTCTTGCCCATGCATGTGCTTCTCCCTCCCCTGAGTCCATGGATTCTTTCTCTGGCTTTGTGAATAAAAATCTCTACTCGTGTTGATTTCACATTTCCCTTCATCTGCCACCCACATACTCAGATGTGTTTTTCCACTAAGGACTTGACCTTTGAAAGTCAAAAGACAGAGCCCATATTTCTTTGCCTTCTGCTTTCACATTTCTTCCTTAAGCAATAAAACACCAAACAGCTTGACAGCTTGAAAACAAGAATGGTCCAAAGGTGAGGAATGGGGCCGGGAAAAGTGGGGAAAAAGTTCACTAACCACATCCTCTGGAGTGACTCATGGTCATTCCTCGAGATGACTAGATGCCTCACCCATGCAACCTAGCATTAACCCAGGAACTTCTCTTCTGCTCCCTTCTGCCTTGGTCCATAGGTTGCCTAGAGAACTCTGGTGTGGCTTGTCACTCTTAGTTAACTGACTTACCAGAGCCAATAGACCCTGCATTTCCGGACAATACACATATTGTTTAATAGTCGCTTTATCTCTTAGTAGAGCAGGAACTCCTGGAAATGAATGGATTTCGTGAGTAATTTTCAGGTGATCTCCCAGCAGGGAAACACTTTGCTCATTGTGTCAGCCCTTCCTTCCTCTTCTGCCCCCCCTCATCTTCTGCCATCTATCTCTGCCAACATGGATGGCCTAGTGGATCCCTTTAAGGGCAATAAAATATGGCGCCTGTACAGCATGCCATACAGTCAAAAGAGTTGTCTGACATTTCATCTTTAAGCCTTAGAGTTTTGTGTTTGTATATTCTAAAGTTGCCTCTTAGAAAGCCACATATTTTCCTTTCCCAAGCTTGTTCCTGATGTAAAGTAATAACTTCTTTATTACATAAAAGCCTGGTTGGGGCGGTGGTGGCGCACGCCTTTAATCCCAGCATTTGGGAGGCAGAGGCAGGAGGATTTCTGAGTTCGAGGCCAGCCTGGTCTACAGAGTGAGTTCCAGGACAGCCAGGACTACACAGAGAAACCCTGTCTCGAAAAAAAAAAACAAACAAACAAACAAACCATAAAAGCCTGGCTATGGGCTGGAGAGATGGCCCAGCGGTTAAGAGCATTGACTGCTCTTCCAGAGTTCTGAGTTCAAATCCCAGCAATCACATGGTGGCTCACAATCATCTGTAATGGGATCTGATGCCCTCTTCTGGGGTGTCTGAAAACAGTTACAGTGTACTTACTTAATAAATAAATAAATCTTTAAAAAAAAGAAAAAGAAAGGCCCAGCTATAAAGCTGTGAGATCAAGGCTGCCTTATGAATCAACTGTCTCAAGAGGCTCGTGGGTCATGCTAAATAAATCTCTCATCCTTGGTATCTATAATATAATTTTGTTAAATTGTAAGTAAATTAAGATACAAAGACTAAATATACACACTTAGATTAAGTATGAAAGTATATACTGAAAATTATGAAGATTGAAAATCCATACAATTTTAGATATAGTTGTTTTATCTCTATTCGCAATTACCCCCCAAATCATATTGATTCTTCCTTCTCTGCTTTCTCATCCCTGATAGAAAGGATGGACCGGGCTTGCATCTTTGAACTGAATTTTCTGCTTATAAAAATGCCATAAGAAGCCGGGCAGTGGCGGCACACACACTCCCAGCACTTGGGAGGCAGAGGCAGGCAGATTTCTGAGTTCGAGGCCAGCCTGGTTTACAGAGTGAATTCCAGGACAGCCGGGGCTATACAGAGAAACCCTGTCTTGAAAAAAAAATGCCACAAGAATTAATCTACATTATATATCACATGCACATTGTATTTTATCCTCTGTGTCTAAATCTAATTCTTTCCCTCTTTTAAATCATAGTGTATTCTCTATAGGCTTATCTTCCTAAAACATATCCTACTAACTATGAAAAAGTCCCCCAGTCACCTACAAGACAAGACATCCTTGCCTGGGAGATCCTAGACTACCTAATTCTCTTTTTCTCTCCAGATCTGTTTGCTCCTGGATGCAAAACAGTCTGTTCCCTCCAGTCGCTTCCCATTCCCACCTTCTTCCACATCCCGTATTTCTGCTGAAAATTGAGTCTCTGTTTATTTGTTGCTCCTTTTCTCTGTCATCGGCAGTCTCCATGGCACAACTTAAAATTTTTCTCCTACCAGCGGCCATGCGGCCTCTCCATACCCACAGGGATGTGTAACAAGGGTAAGCTCACAAAGGCTCCACTGCTTAGGAGTGGTTGTTCTGAAGTGATGGACCCTGGCCCTTACCCAGACCGTACAGCCACTTACTGTAGCTCAAGTCGCTCTGTGTCCGTGGTTCCTGCGATACCCACACATAGCAGACCCTCAGAAAGAATCACAGAATTAATTAATGTCCCTTTGTATCTGAACATCTCATAGTTTCTAAAGAAATTTCCCACAGAACAAGTAGCCAAGTGTTAAACTACAGAGCCAAATCTCTGACATTAGAGAAGTAACTCAGCAGATTAAATCCCCTGTGGTATAGGTTTCCCCATCTACAAAACAACTTCACCTTACTTCAAAGGGTTTTATAAAATTATCAATCCTTGTGAGATGGTCTGATGACTTTGAGAAGGGAAAGGAAATCTAAAATCACTTTTGTCTTTATCCTCTGGTCTGACTCCACATGTCTGTAATGTACTGGTTGCTTATAGTTTTTTAATTCATCAAGTTGAAATTTTTTCCACAACATTGATAAATCGTACCCCTGCAGGATGAAATCATACATATTTGTTACCTATCAATTGAATTTTAGGGTTTTTTTTGTCTTATCCTACTCACTATATATTTATGTCTACATAATTTATAAACATACATTTAAAAGTTGGCCATCAAATATCCAATTATCAAACTATGAGTTGATAGTTGTTTGATAGATATATTCACTTGCCATGGTGAGTCAGGGGCTTAGACCAATTTCAGGGCTTCAAAACTACTATGCATATAACTTGAGACTGTTCATCTATAATGAAGAGACAAGCCAGAGCCTTGGTCTTGTGGTAGCTAACCAAGATAATAATCGGATAGCTAGAGTAACAGAGGCCTAGTGAGCTTTGGATTCTTTCTCCCTTTTTCCAATGTCTGTCATCCAGCAATCCTCCCCTGAAGTCTCAAGGAAATTGTATTCAGGCTGAATTCCAAGTGTCCAGAAAACAAGGGACCCTGTGTAGGCTCTAAAAGGCACATGGTTTTTCCAGTGGGATGACAGGAATCATACCTATGAAAGTCTGAGGGTTGCCTCCTTGGGCTGCTGCATGCCTGAAGGTTGGTTTTGAGCATGGGAAATCAACAGTCAAATTGGTATGCTCACATTATTTTCCGAATTTTCTCTGTCTTGGTTTTCTATAAACAACAGAACATGAGAAATGAGAGTTAGAAAACTATAGACAAGAAGCAATCTCTGTCTCCTAACTTACCCTCCCTATGATCAGTTAATGGGCCAGCAAGCCTATGGCGTTAGCAGAGGCTTTCTTCTCTCAAACAAAAGTTGCCACGAGGGAATATGTCCTTTGTAGCTTCTTTTTTTAAAGCATACTATAATGTGGTTTGTTGGATCCTCATAAGTGATCTGCCATTTTAGGATCATAGTGTCTCAGAAATTCAACCTAGGTAATCCTGGAAGAGTACTGCCAGGGTCATAAAAATGTCCACAGTAACAAAAGCAATGAAAAAAATACTTATAAAATGATCCATCTACATTCTTCTCCCAAACTCAAGCCCAACTCCTTCACTTTATTATAATTTTTTTCCTGGGACGGTCAAATGCCCTGGCTTCTGTCCCCTCCTCCCTCTGGTGGATACATTTTGATTTGCAAGGATTTTTGAAAACGTTTAATCCTTTTCCTGTTGATCTCTGTCCAGGTGATATGAATAAAGATCGTGACTGAGTGAATGCCAGGGCATAAATTGTATTAAAAGCTCTAGAAATTAAAGCCTGCATTCTTGAAACAAACCCCCGCTGTGAGAGCGGAATCAACTCTTGCACTCCCAGTCCAATGGCAGTGAAAGCTCGGTCTCGTAGGTAGGGCTTTGTGAAAGATTAGCTTGAGACGCAGATTCTTGTCCATGTGGTTTGTGGACATAATGCTCTACGGAGAAGCCTAGCAGGGAAGTCGAGAAGCAAAGCAGGGGCGAGGACAAGCAGGGACCACGTGGGGAACCCTCGGTCACCCGTGGTAGCTCAGTTCTCACCTTCAGGGAAATGAGCTTGGCACCATCCCCGCACCCTCCACCCCCGTTCCCTCATACCAGTCAATCATCCACTGCAGGCTGCCTGGGGTTATAACTTCCTAGTCAACTCCTGTCAACCTGAGGGTGATTCCCCAGAAAGTGGCTACCAGATACGTTTAACAGTTTAACAGTCTGGATGCAGGAAGAAGACGAAAGCATTTGTCAAGCAGAGGTGTTCTGAAGGGGACAGCAGCAGCATCACTGTGTTTTCCGAGGGATGCCCTGCCAGTTCTAGCACAGTTAAGTTCATACTCTAGGTTTCTTTGATCTTTCTAGCCCATTGGCCTTGTTCTGCATGGTCTCCTTAGAATAAACACCGTTTGTTCTCTTGGAGCGTATGCACCATTGAACACAATCTATCAGCCTGACTCATTAGCTCCACCTGACAGTATAAAGGGTCCTAGCCCAGCACTGAACGGGCAGGTACACATAGAATGAAAGACCCCAGGGAGACTGGCAGGCTCTTCATATATGCCTTATCTCCATTTGTCCTCACGGAAGAAGAAACTTGCGCTGTGTGTGTCGAAGAAGCGTGCTTGGTGAGTTTATTTATTGGCAAAGTAATTTGTAGTAAGTTTCTGGTCAGTTAGGGAGGCAGACACAATTGAAGAGCAAGCAGCTTGTCCCCAAACAAACGTTGTACTGCCCACCTTTTGAGAAAAGAAGACAAAAGTAATCCTATATTCCATGGAATATAAATTAAAAACGGTATAATGGGAAAGCAGGTGCACCACATATCGCCGCCACGCCGTCATTTCCCTTCTCAGATTTCCCACTACACTATCAGAGTACTTTTCAGATTTTCTAGTCAGGAAGATGGAACTTTGTAAACCACTCATAGCGGATAGCCAGCCATTAGCCAGCCATTGCCTGCCGGGAAGCTGTTGTCTGTCCCAGCTTTCTCGTCCTACCTGGTCTTTCTCATTCTAGAGTCCCAAATGCTCATCTGACATAAAAGGCACGATGGTAGGAAATATGAGCGCAGTAAAACTTCAGCGAGAGGCGATTTTAGCAACGATAAAGAAAACTCAAGTCAAAACTGAGCGCAAAGCATGCTGGGTGCAAAGGGCGGGGCATGTCTCTGCTTTGGCCAGAGGATCCGGATACATGTGCTGTAAGCAGAGGGGCCAGACGCCTCTGTGAAGGTGTGTTCGTGGCCCTCCAGCCAGCGCTCTCCTTGCCGTTGAAATAGGCAAACACTGGCAACTGACATATGTGCAGGACATCGGCCACCCACTCTTAATGTTTTATCTCACAGGATCTTCCCAGCATCCCTTGAGGCAGAGTAATAAGGGCATTCTTTGTCCTTTCTTGCAAGTGAGCTGAGACTTAGAGACTGGATCTCAAGCCAGCACCGTAAAGCAATAAAAATAGAATGGAGATTATAGCTACAAAGTTACCATTTAACCATCTTTCCCGCCTCCTCCTAGATGACACAGGTGATAATATTTGACCTTTTAGATAGCTAATATTTTTATTAAAAAATATTTTAAGGGGATACCCAGAAATGTGGGGAACCTTGTGAACACACATAAGCTCTCATTAACAATGAACGACAAGCTAATTTCCTCTTTATTTGTACAATATTCACATAATGCATTTTTATGAGGTTAAGTCGGGGTTCTGAAAGTTTAGCAAACAATTCTTAAGAGAGTTCTGTATTCCCTAATAACATTTAAAAAAAAAAAAGAATATGGAGACTAAGAAAGTAGAGATAAAAATGTTGAACTTTTGTCTCTAGACAAATCATGAAGAAAATATAGTAATATTCAACATAAGAAGGGGCAGTGGCAGCAAATACAAGCCTAGAATAGGAGTCAAGGCTATAATACGTGTGAGGTAGGTTTAGTAGAGGTATTTAGGGGAAGAAGATAGAAGCAAGCCCAGGGCCTCACACATGTTTGGCAAGCATTCTAACACTTAACTATATAGCCAGCCCAAACACATTTCCTAAAAATTAAAAAAACAAGAAGTTTTGCTAAACCCTGGTCATCATGTATTGGTAAGCATGGGCCCATTCCACAGTGCCTGAACCTCTGAGTGACCCACCAGTTTGGGACTGGACGCTTTACCAGACACCACTGCAATGGTTCCGGTTTCTCGTGTTGCCTTCCCATCCCTCCCTTGTGACACCTTGAGACCATGGCAGAGCAGGTCCCAATGAATGCTAGTCCTGCTTGTATTTGCTACCAATCCACCCAGCATGCAGGCTGCCTGGCGAGATTGATTAGAACAGACTCTCAGCCCTTCCCTGCACCCAGCCTCTCATGTCCACGAACCCGCAGCCTGATCCTGGATCCTGGACCGTGGCGTGAGTCACATGGGAGCCATCTCCACACCTGGCATGGAGAGAGCAAGTTCAGTCACCCTGGGGATGCTTCTGGCCATTCAGATTATGACCTATATGTTCAGAGAGAATTAAGTGTGCTGCACATGGGTGAAATTTCTTTAAGATGTGGTTTTATGTTAACTGTGTACATATGGGAAGTGGCACATTTGGATGTGTGTGTACATGCCCTGGGAGGCCAAAGGTGCTGGGTCCCCTAGACCTGGAGCTACAGGCCGCATTAGTCACTCAAGTTAGGGAGCTGGACTTGGGTCCTCTGAGAGAACAGTACATGCACAAAAGCACTGAGCCATCTCTCCATCCCAAGGCAGGCGTACTCTCATGTTCTTGTCATCCTGACCCTGAAGTGGTGGGAATGGTTTGGCCCCATTTTTGAGACTCCTGTTCACTGATTGCTTTATTCGCGATCGAGTACAAGTTTCGCTTTGAAGAGTAGTCTCTTTACTAAGGAGCTGTCCTGTCCATCTTTACCAGGGGACCCTATCCCAGACCTCCATGTACAAGTCGACAGAACTAAGTAAAGCGCACTTTTTTTTTCAAGATTCACTTTAATCAGGACATCAGGGCAGGCACAGACAGTTCCCAGGGAAAGCCTAGCTTCCTACTTGGAGAGAGCAGCTCCAAATCTTAGATACTATATCAGGGTTTGCCTTGCAGGCAGGCTCTCGCCCAAGGTGCTGTTTGAAATGCACTGTGCAGCTCAGAATGTGATTGTGTGCATCTCACAGGCTACCTGAACATGGATTGTCTTTGGAGGGAGGCACCCTCCTGCTCTCAGTAGATTTTCTTGGGTTTAGGTCCATGACCTCAGTTCAATGGGACACTCAAAAATGATGTATCATCAAAGGCAGGTAACTTGAACAAAATTAAATTAGTTTGAAACTGATTGTCTTCTTTTGTGTGTGTGTGTGTGAATATATTACAAATTAAAGTGCTCTTCCATTTAGCTAGGCCTCATGCAGGGAGAGACATGGGGGGCGGGGGGATGGAGGAAAGCAGCGTCCTCAGATCAGTTTCTGTTGCTAGTGCCAGGCTCATCTGGCTGCACTATAGAGAAATATTGCCCTCTAGTGGACGCAGCATGTTGATTCATTTGCCACCTAATAGGGGGAAAACTGAATTTTACTCCCCCCCCCAATAATTAAAACTATTTTCCCATACAATATATCTGTATTACAGTTTCCCTTCCCTCTACTCCTCCCAGTTTCCCCCAACCTCCTCTCCCATTCAGGTACACACACACACACACACACACACACACACACTTTCTGTGCCTTGCAAAGGAACTGTAGGAAAACAAATTTTAAAAATAGAGGACGAGGGAGGGAGGGGAGGAGAGAGGAGGGGGAAGGAGGAAACCCTGACAGGACATTATGAGAGGAAGAATTTTCAAAAGTGCTACTGAGTTTGTTTTGCATTTCCATCTTCTGCTGGGCACACAGCCTAACCTGAAGAGTAGTTTGTTTCTCCAGTGAGACTCCCTTGGAGAAAACCAATGTCTCGTTTGAAGCCATTATCAACTGTAGATAGCTTCTGTGTTAGGGAGGGGAGCAAATATCTGCTTCTCCTTTCAGCTCTAGGACCCCATTGCAGCCGCCCTGTGCAGGCCTCTGTCTCTTCGAGTTCAGATGTGTTTAGGGTCCTACTGTGTTTAGTAGGCTCTGTCTCCTTGGTGTCCCCCATCCCCTCTGGATCATAGACTCTTTCTGCCTCCTCTTCCATGGGGTTTCCTGAGCCCTGAAGGAAGGGCTTGCATGAAGACATCCCACTTAGGGCTGTGCATCCCAAGATCTCTCACTCTCTGCATACCTACCGTCTGGCCATGTTCATCCAGTTCTTGAATAAGAGAGCTTTATCATCTTGGTCTACTGATGGTGGCTTTTTCTACCACCGGGGGTTCTGTGGAATAGTCTAAATCAACTCACTTAAATCAGCTTGTAGAGTACATCGCTCCAACTCTGGCTATAGGCTGTGGCGGTCTCCCTCCTCAGCAAATTATTGGAGGTAAAGCAATAGAAATAGTCCAGTCAAAAATTGAAGAAGAGAAGTGTTCTGTGCTTAGCCATGTGTGGTAAAGTGAATTTGCTCTCAGGTAAATTGTTAAAAAGTAGAAAGTGTATGTACGTGCTAAGGCACTAGGCATACACAAGGAGAGGGAGATGGATCCGAAAGTTTGGGTTTGGGTTTTCTTAGCAAGGGTGTTTTGAGTTTTGAGATTTTTCTTGGGTTTTTTTTTTTTTTCTTATTTTTGTTGGCTTGGTTTGGGTAAATTCGATTTAGGAGTTTGGTTAATAGATATTTTGGAAGCATCTGCAGAGAGATAAGTTCATAATTATTACTTCCCCTGCCCTGAATGTAAAATCTTTGAGAGCAGCAAAGGAGCAAGAGACCTCTTTGCTAATTACTTTTTCATTTATTTATTTGTTTATTTATTCACTTTACATCCCAATCGCTGCCCCCTCCCTTTCCCCCTTCCACAATCCCTGTCCCCATCTCCCCTCCCCTTCTCCTCTGAGAAGGTGGAGTCTCCCCCCCCTTTCCCCCCAGGATATATTCTAAATAAATATTTGAGTTTTCTAATTTAAATGTGTAGTTCTCTATATGACCTGTAGGTGGCACACTCAAACAACTGTACTCCTTAGAAGTGAAACTTCTAAGTCCTAAGGTTGGTTTCACATAGCTTTTAGAGTGATTCCCGTAAAGGGTGAGGAGAACTGCCTTGGAAAAGCCTTTATACACTACGTCAACACCAGTCTCTCTGGAATTACTATGTTTTATTTTTGGTACCACCCAGGACTTTTATAGCCTCGAGGTGGCCGTTTGTACCTAAAATCAAATAGGATTGCCGTGCGAAGAACTTCAGAATACTAATAATGAATGCAATCATGAAGCCATGACTTAAATGTAATTGTATTTTTCACGTACTTTATCAAAGTCATTACTCCTCATAAAGCACTGAACTGTATAGTTTATTAAACTATGCGGGTAAGCATCCTAGGGGTGGAGGCCCAGTGTTCAGCCGTGCCCATCTACCTTCCTGATCTTTTATTGCCTGTACACACTGGACTTCCCTAAATACAATCTCCCTTCCCCGTTCTCACTTGCTAGGTGGAGCAGTGGTACGGAAGCAGGTGGTTATGTTTTAGAACTCAGAGCTTTGCCAGGTATGGTATCATGCTCCTATACCGTCCTATGGAAGGTGGGGGAAGGGATTCAAGGCCACTTGGCTGCCGCGGTGAGGTACAGGCCTGATGGGTTATAACAGACCTTGTCTTAAACCAAATAAAGCAGGGACAAAAGCCTCACGACTCGTTTTAAATGCAACACTAGTTGAGGTGGTCTGTAGAGTAACCATCCCCAAGCCTGTTCTAACAGTGGCTCAGGGAAACTGTAAGCCTTTGCATATTCTAGGCAGAATGTTAAGGCCTAATAGAGTTTATAGAGAAAAAACAGTGTCTAGAGTCTGGCCCAGGGATTTAGCCTGGAGGAGCATTCAGGAAGAAGACGAGGAGGTCCATCAGCCCACGGAGCCATCTGTGCAGTCTGCCCTTCTTTGCGCGGGGAGTCCACATGTGTGGATCCAAGCAAATGCCAGTCAGCATGTGTGCCAAACATGCACAGATGTTTTTCCTGTCCCCACCCACTAAATAAGTACAACAATACCCATGGCATCCACACTATAGTAGGTGCTATATATAAGCAAGCAATGACTTGAACCATATAGAAGGATGCCGCCATTGGTCATATGCAAGAACAGCACCAGTTCACTTAACGGCACTTGGTCCTCTGACAGTGTGGGCGTCTACTTGGATCCTGGATCCAATCCCTTGCAGAGACTTGGAGATGATTATACATATGGCTACATAGACACACAGTGAATTTAAATATATATATCAAAACCCATACGTAAATGCATGCATGTCTAAATGCCTGCATATATACATTTGTATTACTATACATTTGTATTGACCTGTTTTTCTGTTTTTAAATTATTCTCTTTATGGGCTGGAGAGATGGTTCAGAGGTTAAGAGCACTGACTTCTCTTCCAGAGGTCCTGAGTTCAATTCCCAGCAACCACATGGTAGCTCACAACTATCTGTAATAGGATCGGATGTCCTCTTCTGATGTGTCTGAAGACGGCTACAGTGTACTCATATACATTAAATAAATAAATCTTTTTTAAAAAAAATGTTCTTTTGGGGAACTGTGTTCTTAGTGATCTTGGACCAAGTCACAGAAAGGGTCTTACAACCACCTAGTGGTGAGAGAACCCTGGTGTGAAGACAGTAGTCATGACCCTACCAGAAGCACAGCTCTGGAAGTCAGATGACTCAAATGGTACCAATCAAAAGACTTTTGGGTGATTCTTACAAATCTGATTGATCCCCACAATACCTCAACAGTCCTTATCTACTTCACTGCACTGGGTTCCCATAGCTGGCTTTATTACAAAAAAATTATTAGGAGCCAGGATGCTGACCGTTTACAGACAAGGAGCTAACAAAGATGGTAACTGGCTTGTTTACAAAGACCCCTAAGAATCCTGTGGGAACCCACTTCCCCTGCCTTGAAACTCTGCTTCCCAGGGCCACAGAGGAAAGTCAGAAACTGAGGCGGGTGCCAGTCACCATTGCTGTGGACACAGCTCTGAGGACACACGTCTCTTTATGAGCATCTGAGATCTCCTTTTCTGTCTTAACTGAGTGGTCCCTGATTTAAAAAGACCGTTAAAACCAATGTGCCCTCAGCTGCGATGCTCCAAATGAATTCTAGTAAGAATTAGCAACGTTTATCGTACAGTAAGGACAGTTGACACATATACAAAATCCCCCAAGTTATAAGGTACTAGTTTTCAGTAGAGTTCAGTCCCAGTCATGAACTCAGCAATCTGACTATTACCACAGTCTAAAGTATTTGGTGACGAGAGTCTAAGAGCTTAATGCTTTGGGCAAAGCTTAGATTTCCTGACTGAAATATCACGGCTGCCCCTAGATTGGGAGGATAATTTTATTCCATTGTGCTTTGTTTATTCTTAGTAGATCTTGTGCTGATTGTTTTCAGGATAATGCCAGGGTAATTGTTCTGAACTGAGCTATGGGCCAACCCAAGAACACTCTCCTGGGAATAGTTTAGCTCGGATATACAAAAAGAGCATTCTTCTTATCAAAATTATTTCTTCTTAAACATAAATGGGGAAAGGTTTGATGCGAGATAAAAAAACATAACAATAAATAAGTCGGTGGCCATCTTATGTGCTTTGAGCGTGCACTTAGATGGCAAATAGGTCATGCCCTTTGACCCTGTCTCTCCCTGTTTATGATGGTATGGCTCGGAGTATATGGTGCCCTACTTATGCTGGGAGGGGGGGCATCCGATATCCTTTCTCATCTTAGCCATCAGACAGTGTAAAATACTGTTAAGCCAAGACATCAATGTTTGCACCAGCCTTTATTTACCTAAAATAAAAAATTAATCAACTATCTAAGTAATATATTTGTGGTGGATTGAATATTCATGGCCCGGGGAGTGGCACTAGTAGGAGGTATTGCCTTGTTGGAGTAGGTGTGACCCTGTTGGAGTAGGTGTGTCACTGTGGGCTTTAAGACCCTCATCCTAGCTGCCTGGAAGCCAGTCTTCCATTAGCAGCCTTCAGATGAAGATGTAAAACCCTCAGCTCTTCCTGCACCATGCCTGCCTGGATGCTGCCATGTTCCTGCCTTGATGATAATGGACTGAACCTCTGAACCTGTAAGCCAGCCCCAATTAAATGTTGTCCTTATAAGAGTTGCCTTGGTCATGGTGTCTGTTCACAGCTGTAAAACCCTAAATAAGACAATATCCTTAATAAAAAATTTTAAAAGTATATTTAGTCAAAACTCAAATACAACTCAACACAGACCATCATGTATCTCAACTACTGTGGATTCTAAGGCAGGAGGAGCTCATGACCCGAGAACTTCTCATCCAACCTGGAAAACTTAGGGAGACCTGGTCTCAAAGTTAAGAACAGAAATTATTTCATAGCCAGTCTCACTGTGGGACTCACTCCTAACCCCACCTCCAGCCCCCCCACTCCCACCCCCATTACCAGGTGTACACACTCTGCTCATAGCACTTCTGTAGTCATGGCGACGGCTTTGAGCGTTGCATTGGCAGCAGAAGCATCGAGATTCAGGCAGGAACAGGAGCAGAATGAGTACCAGGCAAATCAACAGTACTGGTGAGAAGAAAGATACTGAGCAAAGCACCCAGAGCACAGAGACCCACACAGTCCGGCATCACACTAAAGATGTCTTGGTAATAAGAGGAGTAAGGATGTGAACGAGAAGCCAGCCAACAGTCGCAGAGCGTCCATTGGGTCCCACGTGCTCATCTCAATGCTCTGTATTAATTACATCAATCATCAAGTGGTCTAAAGTACCACAGCTGTATCTTCACACCAGCGGTTTCCGTTTGCGTCTCCGGGTTCCAACTGCAGAGCCAAACTGTTAGGACTGCATCTTTAGGGAGCGCCTAAGGGCTGTTTCCGGTGTTGCTCTTTAAGCCATACAGCGTAGCAACTATGTACAGAACGTTTACATCTCATCGGCTGTGATAAGCAGTCTAGAGGCAATTTAAAGATGAAGACAGTTAAGTGTCCGTCACACACCTGTGAAGTAGGGACTCGAGCAGATTAAGATTTTTGCATCTGAGGGAGATACTGGGACCAAATTTCCATGGAGGATGAGGGGCAACGATAGCGATACAGAGATGTATCTTCCGCAGAAGAGAACAAATAAGGAATGTCATACTCTAGAATCCGCCCCTCCCCACAGTTGGTGCCAAGTATCGTGCTTTCTGAAATGCAGTATGAAGAACACTTTGTAATTTATGCTTACGTATAAGGGAAGTATGAGAGTGATTCTGAAATGGGAAGAACAAAAAATATATATTATGTAACTTTCGAAAAATATCTCTCACAAAAAGAGGTCATTTTTGTGACTAGCTCAAACTTTCAAAGGAAGTATATTTTGGGGACATTTTTGCTTTCCCATTTCATGATTCCATGAAAACTTGAATGTGTCTCTTCATAGAGTTGGCTAATTTCAGGACATCCCTCTGTGTGAATCTTTTAAAAGTAAGCTACAAATCAATCAAGCTACCTGATTATTATAATTCTGTTTATAGATGTAACTCTATATATTTATATATGCAATAAATACTTTTAAGTGAATAAAGCAACAGGGAATAACATTTCAGAATCCAATCCAACCTAAAAGCAAATAGAATTAGACTTGGCCAGCACATAGCACTGTAGCAGTACCAAGTTTTTAATAACATGTCTCTCATATACACAGTGTAGCTTTAGCCTTACAACTAGGAAGATCAAGGAGGAGGAACTATTGGGGGTCATGAAAGAGGAACACAAATACCACATGTATATGATATGTATGTAGAAAATGTCATAGTAAAATTCATTAACTAATGAAATGACCATGTGGTTTTTTTCTTTGAGTTTGTTTATGTAGTGGATTACATTGATGGATTTCCGTATATTGAACCATCCCTGCATCCCTGGGATGAAGCCTACTTGATCATGGTAAATGATCATTTTTATGTGTTCTTGGATTCAGTTGGCAAGAATTTTATTGAGTATTTTAGCATCGATATTCATAAGGGAATTTGTTCTGAAGTTCTCTTTCTTTGTTGGATCTTTGTGTGGTTTTGGTATCAGCGTAATTATGGCTTCATAGAACGAGTTGGGTAGTGTTCCTTCTGTTTCTATTTTGTGGAATAATTTGAAGAGTATTGGTATTAGGTCTTCTTTGAAGGTCTGATAGAATTCTGCACTAAAACCATCTGGTCCTGTGGTTTATTTATTTATTTATTTTTTTTTTGGTTGGGAGACTTTTAATGACCTCTTCTATTTCTTTAGGGGTTATGGGACTGTTTAGATGGTCTATCTGATCCTGATTTAACTTTGGTATTTGGTATCTGTCTAGGAAATTGTCCATTTCATCGAGATTTTCCAGTTGTGTTGAGTTTTTGTAGTAGGATCTGATGATTTTTTGAATTTCTTCAGTTTCTGTTGTTATATCTCCCTTTTCATTTCTGATTTTGTTAATTTGGATATTGCCTCTGTGCCCTCTGGTTAGTCTGGCTAAGGGTTTATCTATCTTGTTGATTTTCTCAAAGAACCAGTTCCTGGTTTGTTGATAACCCAATCGCAAAAGAATATACATGGTATGCACTCACTGATAAGTGGATATTAGCCCAGAAGCTTGGAATACCCAAGACACAATTCACATATCAAATGATGCCCAAGAAGAAGGAAGAACAAAATATGGATATTCTGGTCCTTCTTAGAAGGGGGAACAAAATATTCACAGAAGGAGATACAGAGATAAAGTGTGGAGCAGAGTCTGAGGGAAAGACCATCTAGAGACTATCCCACCTAGTGATCCATCCTATATACAATCACAAAACCCAGACACTACTGTGGATGCCCACAAGTGCTTGCTGACCGAAGCCAGATATAGCTGTCACCTGAGAGGCTATGCTAGTGCATGACAAATACAGAAGGGGACACTCTCAGTCAGCCATTAAACTGATCCCAGGATCCCCAGTGGGGGAGCTAGAGAAAGGACTCCAGGATCTGAAGGGGTTTGCAGCGCCATAGGAGGAACAACAATATGAGCCACCCAGTCTTCCCAGAGCTCCCAGGGACTAAACCATCAACCAGAGAGTACACATGGTGTTTTTAGGCATAGGTATGCAGAGAATAGCCTTGTAGGACATCAAAGAGAGGAGAGGCCCCTGGTCCTGGAAAGGCCCCATGCCACAGTGTAGGGGAATACCAGGACAGGGAAGCTGGAGAGGTTTGATTGGGGAACAGGGGAGGGGAGATGGCTTATGGGATTTTCGGGGGTGGAGGACCAGGAAAGGGGAAATCATTTGAAATGTAATTAAGAATATATCTAATAAAAATAATTTTTAAAAAATTCATTAACTAAAAAAGAATTTTTAAAATTATTTTAATGCAGATGATTATAGCAGCTGAAGAGTTAAGAAACTTATAAAACAAAAAGCAAATATTGATACTTTTGTTATCTCATCTGATCACATACTTCCAAGGTAGCGATATGTGCATGTAATTTGTAGAGAAAAATTATTTTTCAGGGCACAGAACCAAAGCAAAAACTAAGAAAACACTCCAGGACATCAGTAAAGTTTGGTTTGGTTTGGTTTGGTTTGGTTTGGTTTGGTTTTTTTAAAGACAAGGAAATGAATCTTTTGAAATGACCCTAACATAAATTTAAGCTTATGTCCTTTTTAGAGATTTCAAAGTGCCCAAAAATATGAAAAACTAGAAGACACCAATCTACTCTACACGTAAAATAGGTTTTGAAAATTGTTCTCAAAAGTTATCTCACGAGTCTTCTGCTCGGGCCTTCAAGCTCAAGTTTTGGTGATATGACTTGGTTTAATTTCCACGTCTCTTATCTGTAGTTTATTCTTGTTACTACAGTTGCTACTGTTGCTACTAGTTTTTAACTTGTACACAGGAAGCCAGAGCCAATCAATTCTGTCCCCAAGGTGACAGGAAGCCTTGGTTGGTCAGATGTTGATTGTGTTTTGCCGTTCCAGCTCCACCCGTCACACTTTTGGCTGAACTCATAAGACAAATTAATCAGTGGTGGACATCTGGCAGACAGCTTCAGCGTCTTCTCGGTGCTCTGTTGACCTCTAAGAGCTAAAGACTGAAAAGGTTTGCAGACACTGACGAATGTTGCTAAGGACCCTTCCTCCCCAGGTCCCTCACAGGAGGCTCTCTCTTCTGGCTTTTTGATTGAAAGTGTGCCGCTTATATTTGTGGAATAAACATCCCACCTTCTCTGTGGCGGTGAGCACAGCTTACCTCACCCTCCTGTAAATTCCAGATGTGAAATGGAAAACAGAGGCCAGGAAGGAGCTCAAAGAATGCTAAGCCTTTAAACAGGTCTGTGATGTTTATGAACTTAGAGCCACGTACAGATTCTCTTCCTGTGAGAATCCGTTCACAGGAACGCAGCTCTTATCTCCAAATACTTGACATTGAAAATGTTGGTATCCAGAACATAACGAATAAATCAACTCGTAATTTTAAGTGTGTATAATAAAATCAAGGGAGCTGACCTTCCCGACCCTAAAAGTAAACTTCTTTGGAGTATCCGTTTTCAAACTTGGAGTTTATGGCTCTGTAAAATAGAAAACTACAAACTCCCAGTAGCCTTCCAGAATGTTTTCAGAAATTATTTGTTTTAGAGATAATGATATTAACAGGCACATCTAATTTTATGATGGGAGCATGAGAGATGTGTGTCTTAGATGAACGAAGGTGACATTGAGATAAACCTAAAAAGGGCAGGTATGTTGGACCGGATGGGCCTTTCCTGTTCCTAAAATGTCTTGTGCTTTTACACAGGAAACGTATTCTTATTCACCCGAGGCCAGTGTCAGACCTAGGCACAAGATTGCAAAGTACCCTGGGTAGTGGTAATGAGAAGACAGGAAAGGGGGTAGAAAGGTGTCCTTGGTGGATTATGCACAGGGCAAATTTTCCAAAGGTTCTATGCTCATTCATCCATCTGGGGATGAATTATCTGGGGAACAAACTCATAGTTTGCTCCTATTTCTCAGCATTTTTTTCCACCCCAGAATCTGGAGGCATCTAAAGCAGGAGCTGATTCAGGCTATAGGGTCATTGGAGAACCATATATAGTACTCCTCACTAAAGTCTTGAGGACTCTACCGGGTGCAGCAGCTGTCTGAAGGCCCTCCACAGATACCCTTCCTAGATGTGTTAATCCAGAGGGCGTTGAACTATTCTATCCATTTGCGCATATACGGAAGTATACTATCCAGACAAGTAAAATAAAAATGTCAGTGCCTGGGAAAACTTTGCAATGTGTTGAACTTGGAAGAACCATAACCCCAGTTTTACCAACAGCCAAGTAGAAGATCATCCCGAGACATAAAATCAATCCTTGTAAGCAGTCAGACCACATGCCACTTGCTGCGGTTGTCTAAGGCTGCTGAAAAGCTAATACGTGCTCCCTCCGCACGCACGCACGCACGCACGCACTCACGCACGTATGCACGCACATACGCAAGCATGCACGCTTCGGTTAGTTCCTCTTCTGATTCGCTTGAGAACCTCTTTGACTAGGAACAGTCTGTGGTGTACCTGTTCTTGCCCAGTATCCCAGCCACCATGGAGAGGAGCATGCACAGAGGGTAGCTTACCAGTTAAAATTCACAGCAGCAGTGCCCCAAGTGAGATGCCCTGTCCCATGGGTATTATATATTCTTGACCAGCAATTTCAAACTGTATAACATTGATCAATGGGCAGACCCAAACCGCTCCATTGGTCTCCCCCATATCCTTCTAACCCTTAAAGTTGAGAGCCTTAGAACTTTTGACAGAAGTTACCAAATATAAGTAAAAGATTTTGTATGGTAGCCAAACTACAGAGACCATACATGTGTGCAATAGATTTCTTTCAGGAAATGTGTTATGACCCGTGGATTTTTTTTTCTTCTAAATTTTTTTAAATTTTCTTTTCTTTCTTTTTTTTTATTTTTTTTTTATTTTATTTTTTTAATTTACATTCCAAATCACTTCCCCTTTCTCGTTTCCTCCCTCCCCGAAAGTCCCATAAGCCCCCTTCCCTCCCTCTTTTCTCCATTCAACCCCCTCTCGCTTCTCTGTCCTGGCATTCCTCTACATCCAGTCTTTCCAGGACCAGGGGTCTCTCCTTCCATCTTTTTAGAAATCTATTGATATGCGGATTGTGTCTAGGGTATTCCGAGATTCTGGGTCAATATCCCCTTATCAGTGACTGCATACCATGTGTGTTCTTTTGTGATTGGGTTACCTCACTAAGGATGATATTTTCAAGATCTGACCATTTGCCTAGGAATTTCGTGAATTCATTGTTTTTAATTGCAGAGTAGTATTCCATTGTGTAGATATACCACATCTTCTGAATCCATTCCTCCGTTGAGGGACATCTGGATTCTAGTTTATGCAATATATGCTCTTTTAAAAAAATATTTAACTTCTCTTGGTGTGCTTAGGATAAAAAGAATTGCTGTTAGACAGCATCTGTATAGATGCTAATGCTGACCAGTGACTTCCCAAATCTGACCTTTGACCTGCAGGAGGTTTGTTTAGGATCTACAAGAGAACAAGGATATTCAAATGCAGAAGAACATCTCAAGGTCTAGCTTTAGCACTACAGAACATGCCCCAGACCAACAAAAGAACCGTAAATGGGCTCCAGGTGCAGAGGAAGCACTAGAAGTGTGTACTAGAAAAGCCGTGTGTGCCCATGCCTATGTGTATCATACAGACTGAGTATCGTATCATTCCCTCTGTATGAACATAGATTTTATATCTGTGCTGCCTTCTTGCGCTCCACCTATAGGTGGCGCCAGTGAGCCATACAGAGAGCGGGAGACCCAGAGCGGCCCCCCCCCCTTTTTTTTATTCTTTTGTTTTAAAGAACATTAAAGCAGCTGTTTTTCGGTCATCAAAAATTCTACCTGAGACATTTGTAGCCCTTCTAAGATTTAAAGCCAAATCAAATAAACAAGGATCAAGGGCCCTATAAGGATCCCACGGCTGGAAAGGAGCCACCAAAAGGTTCTCCTCCCATTTGTCCCTAATTGACATCCAGCGGGGGGGGGGGGGGGAAGGGGGGGAGATCTGTAGTGATTCAGACCCAAATGCACCAAGCGGGGCTTCTTGCTTAAGCCTGCAACCCCTAAGACTCTCATTCAATATCCCTGAGAAAGGATTCTGACTGTTCCCTCGCTGTGTTCTATGCAATACTAAGCTACTCAATCTAAAAAAAAAGACTTAACGCCCGCTTCTCTCTATAAAACAATATGCAATTTAGTCAAGGGTGGGGGTTTATAGGTCCCTTTAGGACTCAAATTGAAAAGAACTTTCTCCATGAAACACAACTGCATTGGAGAAAGAAACTCCAGGAAAAGACGCAGCCCTGCACCCCAGGACTTCACGTTGGTGAACCCTGGATTCCAGTAATGCCGCGGACAGCCTGGGGGCAAATTGGCAGTACATTAGAAAGCCTGATTAGGAGGGGGAAGGCGACGTGGGCCTCACGTCAGCTGTTTTCCTCCACAGGATACTGGGTGATTCCTGTTCTGGCCAGATACTGATTACTTAAAGCTCAGCCCAAGAGTTCTTGTCAAAAATGATTTCCGTAGAGTATTTTGACTTGCTTAGGTCTGAAGAACTTTTGGAATTTGTTAGGTGTGGAGCTAAACTCCAGGAACTGGCCTATGGCATTCTTAATGAGCTCTGTCCCTCTGAACAGACTGTCCTAAGCACTTTGGGCTTTTTTTTTTTAATCGAGTTCACACTTCTCTGCATGTCCTCTTCTGACACAGGGACTTTGATAGAAAATGTGTGTGTTGATAATTCAGATACATGGAAGCAAAAAAAAAAGTTCAGAAGTCGAATTTTCTATTGTGTTTTAATAAATACAAACTGATGTGGATATGTTCCATCGACAAGTACAAAACGCTTGTAATTACAAAATGTTAGGGATTTGCCAGCATTTCACCCCGTTTACAATATAGAAAAACCCTAAGATTTTAGATTGCCAAAGACGGTTGCTAAAATGAAAACATCGTCATCTTCAAATAAAACAATGTATTGATGATACCTGACTTTACAAAATATTTGGTAAAAATAGTCACAAGCCATAACAATAAGGCCTAAAAAATATATGCCTTCAAATATAAAGCAGTGGATCATAAAGAATGTTTTATTTCATCTGTGTGTGTGTGTGTGTGTGTGTGTGTGTGTGTGTGTGTGTGTGTGAACATGAAAGCAGCTGGACTTTCAGGTAGTTGTGAACCTGTGTCAGCCAATGATGACCACGGGAGCCAAACTTGGGCCCTCTGCAAGTGCGGTTTCTGTTTTTTAACTACTGAGCCCTCTCTCCAGTTTCAGGGAGATTTTTTAATCTTTCTTAGATATATTACCTTCATCACTAAGATTTTAAAGTACTTCGTAGTTTTGAAATGTTCAGCAATTAAGAAGTAATTCTACGCTTATGTGCTCCTGGTAGGAGTGTGACCTAGTACAGCCACTGGGGAAACAAGCATGGGGGTTTCTCAGCAGTCTACAAACAGAAATGACCACATGGATGAGTTATACCCACTCCTGGTAGAGTTCTAAAGATCTCCACCTGCTGACTACACATCCTACCACGGAGATATCTGCACATCGTGTCTGTTGCTGCTCTAATCCAGATGACAAGGGAAAGGGAGCAGCTTTGATGTGTCAACGGATGACTGGATAATGAACATTTCGGCACAGGCACCCGGTGGAGTTTCACTCAGGTATGAAGACGATGAAGTTTTCAGGGAAGTGGAAGGATCTGGAAAGCAAATACATTAAGCACAGGGACTGAGAAACTCAGAAAGAAGTCCTGGCATGGTGGCACACACACTTTTTAATCCCAGAACTCAGGAAGCAGAAGAAGGTTCTGTGAGTTTGAAGCCAGCCTGGTTTACATGGTGAGTACCAGGACAGCTAGAGCTACATGTAAGACCCTGGAGAGAGAGAGAGAGAGAGAGAGAGAGAGAGAGAGAGAGAGAGAGAGAGAGAGAGAGAGAGAGAGAGAGAGGAAGAGGAAGAAGAAGGAGGAGGAGGAGGAGGAGAAAAAGAAGAAGAAAAGTAAACACAGAAAAACAAAAAAAGAAAAGAAAAAAGAAAACACCACTATGTTATTTTCATATACAGATTCTACCTTGTAATGCTCATATGTAAATGTGAATAAGCCCTGAAAGAAGATAAAGAGAGGCAGGGAAATAGATGCTGAGGGAAGGGGGTGGGGAGCGGAGGGAGAAAGGACAGATGTGACATGAAGTGGAAGGGAAATGTGGGGGTAGGGCATAAAATGGAATAAGGGAGATGGAAAGAGGATAACCACCTAACTCACACTTCATATATGTAATATGAATATTCAAATAAGGAAATGCCACAAAACACAGTTCCAAAATGTGGATGTGATCATTAATTTTTGGAGGCCTTTGAAATACAACAGGATTTTAAAGGAATTTTCCTTCATCTTAGAATGGATTTCAATTCATAACAGAAACCAGTAAGCATCAGTGCACTAAGACCACTGGGTGAGATTTGCATTGCCGTCGTTTAGTTCATGGTAAAGGCAAAAATACTTTTTTTATTCATTAGGAATCAATGAAAACATTATAACAAACAACAAACAATTAAGACCAAGTCAGACTTGGACATCTCTGTTTTTCTTCCCATACTTATAAGTCTTGCATAAAAAAATGCACTAACATGTAGAAGCATTTGAAGCCGTCTTCCACCTTCCAAGGACATGTAGGGGATATGCCCTATAGTGATTTTGTCCTGAATCCTGTGGTGACTTTTGTCAAGATGCCCTGAATGATGTCCTGTGCTCAAATCATCATCATCATCATCTTCATCATCATCATCATCTTCTTCTTCTTCTCCTCCTCCTCCTCGTCTTCCTCTTCCTCCTCCTCCTCTTCCCCCTCCTCCTCCTTTCCTCCTTCTTCTCTTTCTTCTCCTTTCTCTTTTTCCTCTTCTCTTTTCCTCCTCCCCTCCCCTCTCCTCCTCTCCCCTCCCCCTACTTCTTCCCCTACCCCTCCTCTTCTCCTCCTTCTCCTTCAATTACATTAGTAACAGTTAAAGCTATTTTTCAAAAATCAGACTGGAAATACTGTGTTCTTCCTTTCTGAATCTAGTGACTCTGTGCCTGTCATCCTTGATGATATTCATCTCTGTATCCCTTGAGTCTGTGCTTGCTATCAGAAAGGACCAGTTTTCAGAACAGAGTGTCACTAGGATCTAAAGATGTTTAACATGGTCCTCTGACAGTTAGTGTCCCATGCCATCTCTGTCTCATATTCTCCTTTTATTTGAAAGGCAGTGAGTATTTTTAGACCCTCCTTGTTCATTCTTACATCCTTCAGAGTCATGTCCCAGGGATATAAAGAAGTGTCATTATGAATATTTCAAAGATGAAGAGTTGTCTAGATAAATATGAGGAGTATTTCATTTGGAAAAAAAACTCTAGTGAAAAGAAAAATGAATTAACTCATAAAACAATACCCAGGGGGAAGAGTTTGGTGGATACAAGAAATATTCTCATAGCTGTGGTTAAAGGCTGGTTCTACATATTCTCCATATCCATTTGCCTTAGAAAAGCGTCAATGAATATATTAAGTTTAGGACATTTTAATTTTGTCCATACGGTTACGGAAGTCATTTGGACAGCAAATTCTTGCCAAGAAAACTCAATGGCTGCAAGCTGGATATCCAGAGGGCAGAATGAAATGTCTCTCATGTTAGATGTAGATGTTATTTTAAAAGATCTCTCAGGACTAGAGAGAAAACCTAATATGGTCCATCCTGACTCAGTATCCAGGTGCTTACTGCCCATGAATGGCCAAAGCAACTGTAAGAAATTTCTATTTTCCTACATCTCTAGACAGTTGATACAGTCTCAAAGTGGGGCATTTGGCCCCCAGAAAGTATACAGAATAAACAGTTGGCAAAGAAAGAGAAAATATTTTATTTCTCTTTCCTTGTCTTATTTTATTTCAAATTTTGTAAAAGTGTCTTGATTTTTAGAATATTTAATATAAAATTCCATGTTATAATTTATAGATAAATGAAGTTCAGTGGAGATGTAATTAATTTTTTTCTCAAATTTACTTATAAGGTAGATAATAGAAAAAGATGGAAATTGTTAATAATTGTACCTGAAACTTGAAGATAAATTTAGAATATGGATATAATGGGGTTGTACATGGTCTTTTCTGTCATATCTATAATGGGAGTATTTTAAAAGCTGTTTTCTGTTATAATGATTAAACACTGGTAAAGAAGAAATAGATGGTTACACTTTCTATATCTTAAATAATAAAGAAAATTAATTTTTCCAAACATGAAGAACAGGATAAACGTATATATACTCCTAGAGATGTATCTACATGAGTGAGCAAACATATATACCACCAGAAAACCAACTGTAACACTGTAATAATGAAAGGACCTGGAAATAAATAACTATAGATAGATATTTATCAGTAGATAAATAACTATTTATAAAGCTATTTTTGCTGCTTTCGTAAGTTTTTTAATATATAATGTGAACCGGGGAAAAGACGCATAATGATAGGTAATCTTCTGATCTAAGATTCGTTATCTCTGTGTATGTGTGCATAGCTGAAGGGAAAGTATGTAGGACCTGGGGTAGGAGGCTGCAAGAACAAGAGTTAAGAGGGAGAAAGACCATGGAGAGGAAGGAGCCTTTCTTCTTCACGTCACCGTAGTAGCTGAAAACTTTACAAGCGAGCCAAAACTGTAGCCCAACAGCAGGGCTCCTGCATAGCCTACGAGGAGCCCAGAACTGAAAAAACAAATATTTTCAGAAGCCTTTATAATAAGTATGTGTTAATTTTGCATTTAAGTTAAATTTGTGCTTTCTAGATGAAAACCAACACAGCGGTGTTCCCCTTGAAGGAAAGATTGTGTATCACAGATGCCTGTCAACAGTCAGTGTAGTGACTCTAGAACATCAGCGATGGTCTGTGGATGATAATCTACAGGAAGACATGGTGATGCAGACCAAGAAGGCATCTTTGGGAAGAAGGTATCTTTGGGTACCACTTTATACTGACTAAATTGCAATAGTCCCTCTTATCTGAGCTTTCTCCTTCCACGATCTCAAATATTTGTCATCAACTGTGGTCCAAAAATATTAAACTGAAAATGCAGAAGTCATACAAGCATGGTGATCCATGCCTGTAACCTAGCACTTAGGAGGCTAGAGCAGGAGGATTGCCATGCAGCCTGGGCTGCAGAGTGAGACCCTGTCTCAAAGCAAAACAAAAACAACAGCAACGAAGAAAAACAAAAGCAACAAAACAAAAATCTTGGCCAATTGGCTCATGAGGTAAAGGTGTCTGCCAACCTGTGTTCAATTCCTCGAACCCGCATGGAAAGAAAGAACCAATTCTATACAGTTGCCTTCTGATGTCCATACGCGCCATGGTGCCCGTGTGCCCTGACACACAAACACACACATGTGTGCACTCACAAATAAACTAAGTAAATATGTTTTTAAATTACAGAGATCAATAGTTCCTAAGTATTAAATTTCATCCATTATAGATGGTATGTTGAAATTTTATTCCCCCCCCCCACACACACACACATACTCTTAGCCCACCATCCAAAGGTAGGGGAGAAAAGATGATAAATAGGACCAGGGGATGTGGACCTGTTTAGAAGGAGTTCCTTGGGGTGAGTGCAATCTTTATTGTCAAGGTACCAGCAGTCTAGTTCAGCAGGGTCAGGATACCAACAGTCCAGTTCAGCAGGGTCAGGATACCAACAGTCCAGTTCAGTAGGGTCAGGATACCAAAAGTCCAGTTCAGTAGGGTCAGGATACCAGCAGTCCAGTTCAGTAGGGCCAGGATACCAACAGTCCAGTTCAGTAGGGTCAGGATACCAACAGTCCAGTTCAGCAGGGTCAGGATACCAACAGTCCAGTTCAGTAGGGTCAGGATACCAACAGTCCAGTTCAGTAGGGTCAGGATACCAACAGTCCAGTTCAGTAGGGTCAGGATACCAACAGTCCAGTTCAGTAGGGTCAGGATACCAACAGTCCAGTTCAGCAGGGTCAGGATACCAGCAGTCCAGTTCAGTAGGGCCAGGATACCAACAGTCCAGTTCAGTAGGGTCAGGATACCAACAGTCCAGTTCAGTAGGGCCAGGATACCAACAGTCCAGTTCAGCAGGGTCAGGATACCAACAGTCCAGTTCAGCAGGGTCAGGATACCAGCAGTCCAGTTCACAAAACATAAATCAGCGGTGATGGCAGGATCCAGCAGAAACAGCCAGGCCTCCACCGAATTGGCACAAGTCAGTCAGGGCAACCAGAACCAGCCAGAAAATCAGGAGAAGTTCTCTGCCACACCTCTCTCAGTGAAGTGAAGATCAGAGAAGATATGAGACCACTGAAGTGGTGCGCAGCTAGCAATGCAAGCATGCTATCACTGTCTGTTGGGTCCTACTTATACTCTCTCCAAACATGTGCTTTCACAGGTCCGCTTCAGCAAAACATTATGTGAGTCTACTTCAGCAAAATATCACATTAGTCTGCATTACACAGCACAACCAGAAATTCCACTTCAGTCTTGCACAGGACGTAGGTCATCCTTTCGTCCAGTGTATGCATGTTGTGTATTTACCTGTCTTATCAGCCACTTGATAACTGCCTCAGTTACTAACTGCAATACCCATGCTAGTGTTGAGACAACCCTTATAGGGTCACCTCACACTACATTCCAATGCCTACATTATCCAGCTCACCTTGTCTCAACAAATAAAGAGTACACCAGCTCACATCATCAGATATGAAGGGCAAGTGCGGTACAATGAGAGGTGTTGAGAGATGCTACAGTCATATAACTGTGGTTATAGTGCACTGATATTTGTCAGTTATTATTAATCTTTTACTATGCATAATTTATTAAATTGTGTCACAGATGCATATATTTAAGAAGGAAAGTATATATAGTGCCTAACGTGGACCACATCAGACATCCACAGCAGATCTTGCAACTAGCTCCTATGATGTACACTTTATAATACAGAGACAGAGCTTTTGTGTTAACATCCCCCATGTTACTCTTGGTAATGTGCCAGTGACTTTTTATCATGTCTCCATTCACACACATGGAGAATTTTATACTGAAGAGTCAATACTTCTACAGTTGAGCATCATTAAAGCTATAGGACAAAGTATGTTTCCTGCCCGCCTAAGATTTTGACATTGCACTCTGATGCTGTCATCTACAAAGTTAGTATTTGAGAACCATACAACTGAGTTACAAAAGCAAACCACAAAAGGACAGCTCATAATGTCATTTGAATTGTGATTTTGTGTTGGTTTGCATTCATAGCTAGCCTTGGTCACATACAGTTAGGAGACTGTAGCTTGGATGCCCCTAGAACCTTTGTGACTAAGTTATATAATGATTTCTCAGGGAAGACACCAAATATACAATATCCAAAGACAGACCTTACCTTAGAGATCGTCATAGAAACAAACCAGTATTGGGGAAATGTTCATAAAGACATGTTAAAGGGAATTGGCCTACGTCACAGAGGAAGCTGGAAGTCCCAGCTTCCCACCCTGTCTTCAGGGTGTCTCAGTAGACTAGCTACAAAAGAAAGTCAGTGGGGTGGTTCTAGTCTGAGAGCCAGAAGGCTTGAAATACAGGAAAAACTGAGTTTGAATCTCATCTCAAAGACTAGTGCAAGCCAGAATCATTCACTTTTACTTAAAGGGAAGATGTTTTGATTTCCTAATATACTGGTTTGAATGTTGATTTCATCCAAAACACTCTCATATAAATACTCCCAATATCTAAAATAATGACTGAACATCTGTGTCTCAGTCCAGATGGCACATAAAGATATTAGCCACCACAGAGAACCAAATGACAACTGGGATAGAAGGAAATCACTATAAATCATGTGTTTGATAACGATCTACCATCCATCATATGTAAAGAGCTTTAGAACTAAAAAAGAAGTCAAGTTAAAATTACACAAAAAATCAGAACAGGTGTTTCTTCATAGAAGATAAACAAATGAAAAGTAAATGCAAAAAAAAATCATCAGTATAATTAATTACAAGAAAATGCAACTGAAGCCCCAATGAAATTCTACTTCTCCTTCACTTGGATTTTTATGATAATAATTTAAAAAATTACAATTGGCCGGGCGGTGGTGGCGCACGCCTTTAATCCCAGCACTTGGGAGGCAGAGGCAGGAGGATTTCTGAGTTCGAGGCCAGCCTGGTCTACAAAGTGAGTTCCAGGACAGCCAGGGCTACACAGAGAAACCCTGTCTCGAAAAACAAAAACAAAAAAAAAATTACAATTGACTGTATTATAAAGTGACAAGAATGGGGAAATTAGAAACTTAATATGTTGTGCCTGGGAATGGTAAGTAGTCTATCTACTTGGGAAAAACATTTGGTAGAGCTTCAAAAAGTGAAATGTTGGAGCTTCTGACATAGCTCAGAAGTAGAGGACTCACCTAGCATGCCCAAAGCCTGGGTTCTGTCTCCAGAAAGAAGAAGGAGGAGGAGGAAGAGGAGGAGAAGGACAAAAAGGAGAAAAAGGAGGAAGAGGAGGAGGAAGAGAAGAGAAGAAGGGAAGAAGGAGGAAAATGAGGAGAAGAAGAGGAGGAGGAAGAAGAAGAAGAGGAAGAAAAGAAAAGGAAGAAGAGGAAGAAGAATCACTACTACCACTACCACCACACCATAGACTGATTTGATGCTATAGTAATCTTATTGATGACATATACCCAGAAGAAATCAAATGTATGCCATGAAAATTTATATCTAAATACAGTAAAACAATTTATAACATTTTTTAAATGGAACAATCCAAATGTCCATCAGTTAAAAGTCAGATGAGCAAAATGTTACTTGGAAAGTAACGGAGGACTTCCGAGTGTTACGCCATGGAGGGAGGGAGCTTAATGACAGTATGCCAAGTATCAGGAGTCTGGCAAACAGCTACTCTGTGATTCCAGGTGCATGAGGGGCCCAAGTAAGTGAATGCAGAGCTGTAGCTTAGGGATCCAGTTCTTGCTTAGCATGTACAAGGCCTTAGGTTCAATCCTCATTACTACGAAATGAGTGAACCTGTAACTGCAGAGAGTTGATGATGTATCTAAGGCCTGTGTAGAGGGAGCCATAGAGTGGGGAGGTAGTGTCCTTTGGGGCTGAGGAAAATGTTTTTAAAATTACTGTACTGCGCTCTCTCCCCCCCCTCTCTCTCCCTCTCTCCCCGCCTCTCCCTCCCCCTCCACCTCCCCCTCCCTCTCTCCCTTTCCCTCTCCCTCTTCCCTCCCTCTCCCCCTTCCCCTCCCCCACCTCTCTCTCTGTCCTAGAACTCACTGTGTAATCCTAGCTGGCCTCAAACTTACAGTGCTGGGATTAAAGGCATGCACAACAACAACCAACCTGTGGTTTATCTAATCCAACTCAGTGACTCTTCTAAATGTACTCAGTTCTGCACTTTAGAAATGCAAACTTTACGGAATATAAACCACACCTCAAAAAGAAAGAGGAGTGCATGCATGATTTTAATTTTAAACCAAAGTTGTTAACTGCTTCTAAAACATTAGTCAGAAGTTGTTTTCAGATGATTTTTTTCATTCTGTTTATTTGACTGAAGTATGCATTTTTATTTCTAGAAAGGAGAGGGCTGTGTCTCCTATTGGATGCATCAAAGTGTGGTTTTCATGACAAATACCAGTTCAGTCCTTAAAATGTATATGATATTTTGAGTTCCAGAAGTATACTTTTTTTTGCCAGTCCCCCTGCTCCTTGGAAACAGTATGATCAAGGAAGCAAAGTAAAGGCTTTGGTTCTGTATCCTGCCCACCAAGCGTGATGCTCCCACTGAGGCAAAGGACCCGTGACCTTAAAGGTTATCTTGCAGTTATCTTGCATATAGATGGATGAGAAAAGACCCAGGAATAACAATGAGTTATTACAAATGGCATCCAGGTGACAAACCTCAGCCAACTGAAGGGGAAAAGTCTATTTTAACTATCGGCAACTCCCATCAATAATTTATATTTAAACTTTTATCCTTATCTCAGATGGCAGTGATAACGTGATTGTGTGTTTATACTGGAGGGAAGGTAATCACAGTGGTCAGGGCAGACATTTTATCAGGAACGCAACCCTTCCAGGTAATTGGTCCCTTCCTTCCTTCCACCTGAGGAGTGACAGAGCTTTAAATACAGTCACTGACTCTTTATGGGCCAAAGGGAAGCAACTCCCTAATCTGCAGTTCCCGGGCGAAAGGCCAGTGGCCCCTAGAGGGCGAAGGTTACCCTGGTTTATTGCAAAGTGCCTCACTGAGCAAAGCCCACAGTTGAGTCTGTGGGTGGTGTTCTTTTCAATGAACACAGAACAAACACAGGAATGGGTATTCAAGTAAATTATTGTTCTTGGCTGAACATTTGGGGAAACGTTGGAAACAGGAGATTTTTATAATTTTTACTGAGAGTTCATATGAGGTAAAGGTAGATCTTGGGGTGTCTTAGTAATGACATAAGCTATCTGTTTCTTTTTTTAATTTAATTTAATTTTGTGTGTGTTGGTATGTTGACTGCATGTGTGTCTGTGTACCATATGTGCCTTCACAAGAAGTGGGGAGAGGGTGTAGGATCCCCTGAAATGAGAGTTACGGGTGCTTGTTAGCTGTGATGTGGGACCCAGACCTAAGTTCTCTGACAGAGAATTCAATGCTCTTAACTAACAAGGCATTCCTGAAGCCCAGATATCTGGTTCTTATATCAAGTAACTGAAATCTTTTAGATACTTGTGATGGATGTTAGACAAGATCAAGTCCTTTCAAGGTGCATAGACTCTGACCTTAGAAGTAATTACTTTTTTTTTATTTTTAAGTCAGAATCTAATAAAACCCCAGCTGGTTTTCAAAACTCTCAAAATAGGCATGGTTGACATTCAATAAATGATCCTCCTGCCTTTACCTTCTGAATGCTGGGATTTCGGGCCTAGTTAGTGTAAGACAGAGGCTGAGGGTGAAAATTTAGCTCGATTGGTAGGGTGCTTGGCTTAGCATTCATGGTGCTAGGTTCAATCCCCTACACGGCATAAATCAAATGTCGTGGCCCATACCTATAGTCCCAGCACTCGGGAAGCAGACAGAGGAAGATCGGAAGTTCCAGGTTTCTTCAGCTTCATAGGGAGTTGAGGTCAGCCTGGACTAGAGGCCTTGCCTCAAAATCTATCTGTCAGACAATCAATCGGTCAATAGATAAACTCTTGCTATGTATTCCATGCTGGCCTTGAATTCCAAATATTCCTGCCTGCTTCTGCCTCCCAGGTCCTGGGACGGCAGATACAAACCTACATATGGTGTGGATAGACCACTCTTTTAACACAAATCATTCTGTTATAGGACAATTTTATTTTTAAATTTGTGAAAAGTAACTTTATAAAAGTTTCTCTCCTATAACTAAAAACAAGTTTAGGGATTTGGTATAAAGACTGGAGAGAATTTGTGCCACAGCCTACCTGGCCTGTAATCTCAGAGTTCTGGAAACTGAGGCAGAAGGATGACAAATCCAAGGTCCATGTGGATGACAGAGACAGGGAGGGGGGGAGGGAGGGAGAGGGAGGGGAGAGGGAGCAGGGAGGGGAAAGGGGGAGGGAGGGGAGGGAAGGATGGGGAGGGGGGGAAGAGGAGGGGCAGAGTTCAAGTCAGTGTACACAACTTGGTGAGAACTTGCCCCAAGTATCCGTGAGACCTGGGGGTGACAGTTCAGTAACAGAGCGCTTGCCTAACACCCACAATGGAAAGAACTTCAGGCTGAGCATTTCGAAGCTCTGCTGCTGCTTCCCCCCACCACCTCCCCCACCCCCCCACCCCCGCCATGGAGAGACCATTTCACACTCCAGGTTCCACGAAATCTCACCAGCGCTTCCTTCCGCCCTCCTTCCGGCTTCCTATGGCATTTGCAGTAGCTTCTCTTTGTACTTTTATTTTGGGTATCTCTTCTTGTTGAGGTATGGATTCCTACACTTGATCTTAGCCAAAAGGCCGAGAAGAGATGAGGTATGGATTCCTAATTCCCTTCCATGGGTCTTTATTTTTTTTTAAAGTATCATTTTTATTTTCTTTTTTTTTAATATTTTTTTAAAGATTTATTTATTTATTATATGTAAGTACACTGTAGCTGTCTTCAGACATACCAGAAGAGGGCGTCAGATCTCATTACGGATGGTTGTGAGCCACCATGTGGTTGCTGGGATTTGAACTCAGGACCTTTGGAAGAGCAGTCGGTGCTCTTAACCACTGAGCCATCTCTCCAGCCCCCTCCATGGGTCTTTAAATCTATCTTGATGATAAACTCCTTTGTTGCTGCTGCTGCTGCTGCTGCTAATTAGTGCGAGTTTGTAGAGATTTTGAACTTGGAAAAAAAATGAGAGTCTTCTACCTTTGTTCCTTTTCAAGATTATTTTGCCTAGACAGGTCTGAATCTTTCATTGTTAAGCAAATGTGACCAGTGGGGCTTTTGTGCATCACTTCCATCAGACTCAGAAATTTATCTACCATTCCCACTTTGTTGAGAGACATTATTTTTAAAAAAAAAAAAAGAAAAAAAACATGTATACTTTCTGATGATTCCTGAGTTAGCTGAAGTCAGCGGATGGGTCTAACAGCAGATGGTTAGTATTGAATGGATTCCTTGGTAGTTGTATAAACAAATGAGGAATATTGAGGACTATATGTGCTACTTACACAATATTGAACATATATATATGAGCATATATATATATATATATATATATATCCATGTTCATGCTCATATACAAACCAGCTGAAATTCAGATTTCTCATTTTAAAAAGATTGTTTTCTTCATCGAGATCTAATTTCTTTGTCATCGTTGTATGAATGAAGAAGAATACCTGAAGTTGGAGCTACCAACATTCTGTTCGTTTTTTAAAATGGAAACCGCCTCCTCCTCATGAGTAACAGCCAAAACAAACCAAATGCCAGAAGAAGATACAGAGTGATCGTTCTTAGTTTGGAAACAGTATTGGTGCTTTGCATTTCTTTTGTATGCATGGAATCTTCACCGGTCTTCAGAATGTTACAACTAAAACTTCATGGATATTTATACAAGTTTTACACTAAATCTTAAAAATAGCATTCCCTGTACCTGTACAGTCCAAAATTCACTAATTTTTACTTATTTTATTGTATCTTATGTTTTCATTTTTTTTTTCATACGGGGTCTTGGTGTTTACAACATAGCCTAAATTAGTCTCTCACCGTAGTTTATCAAGTGCTGGGATTATTACCACTGCTGGCTTTTACTGGAAATTTTAAAACTCTCATCTAAAGTGATCCTCCAGTTTACACATTTCTGAGAGAACCATGCAAGCCCTCAGATTGCACTGCCCTCTCCCACTTACTTGCAACCGTCTGTCTACGCAGACAATGAGAGTGTACCTTTCCACATACTAGAGGGTACGGAGGGAAAACTGAAGCTCATATCTCTGCCTCAAGCTGTTCGCACTGCAGAGAAAAATCATTTCTGGTGAATATGCTATGTGTGTATTAGGAATATATTAGGTAAATTGCTCTGGGAAAGAGCTCCTACTCTTGGGAGTATGAATCTCAAAGATACAGATCTGAATTTAGATATAGTTCTCTGCCTACCCAAGTATGGACAGGAAGAGGCTGGAGAAATCCCCAGGAACAGGAAGCATTACATCAAAGGGGCTGGACAAAGACTAAAGTAGAAGATACCTTTAAAATGAAGAAACTATCCCCAATAATAAATGGAGTAATGCCTAACATTTTTGGTGACAGTCCTCCAAGTCTTTGTGACAATCACTTGTATGTATGATGTCAGAGCTGACCACATGGCATAACCAACAGGGCCCAGTTCTCCCGGACTCTGTGTCTCTCTGATACTCAGTGTACCCCCCCCCATGGGTAACAGTAACTTTTCTTCACCTCTTGTAATTGTCCTCTCAGAGACTTACTGCTGAATAAGCTCACCCTTTCTATTTCATTCTGAACTCTGGCTGGTTGGTTCAACTCAGCTATTGTGGCCCAAACTCCTCTCCAAGATGACAGATTCAAACTCTATTTGTGACTGAATTAATCTGCTTGCCCTCAAACTAACTGGCAATTTGTTCTAATCTGTTGGTTCTTTCTCGTTCTCAGGCTTGCTCTGTCTTCACCTACAACCTGTCTCAGTAAAACTGTCCCAGTAAAACTGCCTCCCCTCCCCTCCCTCCCTCCTGCTCCCTTCCTCTCTCTCTCTCTCTCTCTCTCTCTCTCTCTCTCTCTCTCTCTCTCTCTCTCTCTCTCTCTCTCTCTCTCTCCCTCTCCCTCTCCCTCTCCCTCTCCCTCTCCCTCTCCCTCTCTCCCCTCCCCACCCCCACCCCAATCACTGAATCGAACTGACTGACTAGAACTCAGAGATCTGCATGTATCTATCTCCTGAATGCTGGGATTAAATGCATGTCCCACCACACCTGGACCTAACTTTTCTTTACCTGAAACTTGTTCTATACCAGGCTGGCCTTGAACTCAGAGATCTGTTTGCCTCTGAGTCCTGGGATTAAAGGCCTTTCTGTATTCCAGCCAGAACCTCCATGTTGCTGGATTAAAATTCCTCTACACCCATAGATCTCACATAACTATATCAACACAGTGTGAGGTCAGAATCACCATATGGTCGTTGTTATAGTTATGCACACAAGTATTTTGTGTACAGGATACCAAGCTGGGGGAAAAATGACATATTCATCTTTCTTTACCTTTTATAGTGTGAATTAACCCTGTGGTGGTTATTATTTTGGGTTGCAATCTAGAAAGTCTGAGACCAAGAAAATATAAATCATGTAGCAAAGCATTGATTTAATCAGTTTCCAAGGCCAGAGCCTAGAGTACAACGTAACAAGTCTATATTATATATTTCCCACATGCATGTGTGGAATGTTGGAGGGGGGGTATTGTTGAGGATTCTTGTTTGTTTGTTTTAGTCTTTTGATATAGAGGTTTGTAAGACAGCCCTGGCTGGTCTAAATCTTTCTGTACAGACCCAGCTGATGTTGAACACACAGAGATCTACCTGCCTCTGCTTCCTGGGTTTTCTACTGATTATTCTAATTTTTAAATAATAAATTTGCCTTGACTTATAAGATATAAAATGTCAGATACTCGCTGGGCATGGTAGGCATGCCTTTTGTCTCAGTACCCAGAAAGCAGAGGCAGGAGGATTAGGTATCACGGTAGGAGCTTGAAACCTCTTTATGTAGTCACTCCACAGAGAAGTCAAGATTCTTCCAATGCAGTGGGAAAGAAATGCATCATCTCGCACACCAAAGATCATTTAAGAGTCTCTTTGTAGTGTAGAGAGAAATGCATTTCTCATCTTCCTTATTGTCTTTTATTATTATTATTATCTTTTAGTATGTCTCTTTTTCTTTTGTAAAAATGTTACCCTCTTATCTGCCAAGTGATTCAGATAGAGGGTCCAATCCAGGTTTACTTGAAAGTAAAGAGAGGGGCGGGGTGGGAAAGCAAATTGTTAAGTATCCTTAAAACTTCCAACAAAATAGTGGCAGAATGTGGAGTTACAAACAGCCAGTCCCACAGAGAGGAGGCCCATTTCTCCACCTTTACTTTTGTTATTCAAATCAACACGCATTTACTTTTCTAATTTTCTTCCTTAGTAATTTCGTCTCCTAGAAAACTAAGTATGTAAACAATTTGAATCAGGAGAACTTAAATATCAAGTTAGGTAGAGAAGATCTTAAGCTCACCATTAACAATTAAAGCCAGATTTGATGTGGTCATGAGTCACAGGGGGCGGCAGTTGGACTGAAGCCCTGTGAAGTCTTCCTTTCAATCGTTTCTCTACAAATCACTGTCTTAACCGCCTTCCAGCTGTGTGCTTTTCCATTCTTTTTTTTTATTAGATATATTCTTTATTTACATTTCAACTGTTATCCCCTTTCCTGGTTCCCCCCTCCCCCAAAAATCCCATAAGCCATCTTCCCTTCCCTAATCAACCCTCCCTTGCTTCCCTGTCCTGGTATTCCTCTACACTACAGTATCAAGTCTTTCCAGGACCAAGAGCCTCTCCTCCCTTTGGTGTCTAACAAGACCATCCACTGCTGCCTATGTGTCTGGAGCCATGGGTAACTCCATGTGTATTCTTTGGTTGATGGTTTTGTCCCTGGGAGCTCTGGAAGTTACTGGGTAACTCATATTGTTGTTTCTCCTGTGGCGCTGCAAACTCCTTCAGCTCCTTGGGTTCTTACCCTGTGCTCAGTTCAATGGCTGGCTGAGAGTGTCCCCCTCTGTATTTGTCATGCACTAGGAGAGCCTCCCAGGTGATAGCTATATCCTGCTCTGGTCAGCCAGCACTTGTGGGCATCCACAGTAGTGTCTGGGTTTTGTAACTGTATATAGGACGGATTCCTGGGTGGGGTAGACTCTGGATGGTCTTTCCCTCAGACTCTGCTCCACCTTTTTTCTCTGTATCTCCTTCTGTGGGTATTATTTTTGCCTTTCTACAAAGGACCCAAGGATCCATACTTTGTTCTTCCTCCTTCTTGGGCATCATTTGATATGTGAAATGTGTCTTGGGTATTCCGAGCTTCTGGGCTAATATCCACTTATCAGTACTTTTCCATTCTTATTCCAAGGCTTGGATATAACCCGCTGCCAGCATTTCTCACTGGCCGAGTGAGAATTGAGACTCCTGTTTGCCTAGAGCACAGGCAGAATGATCCAGTTTGTTTCCTTTTGTCCTCATTTAAATTCCTGGAGGACACTTGGAGTGAGCAGGTACTGGAAGCCTCCATTCTTCTTGGCCAAGTTGCCAGCATGGGGAGAACAGCCTTAAGTATAAACTCCCCCTTCTGCCAAAATCCAGCGTTAAGTCCTCACCTTCCAGGATAATAGATTTAGTCCTGCACTCAGTTGAAGTGCTCATGGATTTTTAGCAGTGTTTTCTTCCCCACCTCGTGACTGTTGAGAACGTGGTGCAGACGTGGACATTTTCAACAGAGTTGTTTATGTTCCCTCGTTGAGATCAGTTCGGCCCTGGCTCATAATATTGATGTGTGTTTCCCTTTTGGCTTAATTGTAATTAGCCTGCTGTTTGCTGCATTTCTCTTACCTTGCCTAAAGAATTTGCTTTTTCCTTCCATTGTTTGCACTGGTATCTTTTGAATTTCCGCCTGCCTATTTACTTTTTTGGCATAAATAATAATTGGTGCTACAGGCGAGCTTGATAAAGTCTTAATATTGTGTTCCCTTTTGTCCACCAGCAATCAAGAGGCATAAAAATGTCTAAACCATTTTTTTTCTCACTTGCACAGCAAAGTAGAGGCAAAGTTTTCAGGAAGAGCTCCTGTTCGTGTTCTCCCACACTCTGTCATTAAAAGTCTAGATTGCCTATGATATTTATGGATTTTTTTTCCTCTAAACCTATCTTAATTATAATTTTTTCTAAACATAAAGATTGCTCTGTTTTTGAATTATCAAATCCTGTCTTTACTTCCACTCACACTGGTTTGTGACATTTACTAGAAGAAGTTCATATTATCTTGGTTTAATAAAGTCATATTTTCCACTTCAGATCATAGTCTGTGGTAGCTAGTTAAAAAAACATATTTACTAAAAACATATCCTTTTCTAAATATTTCTGTAAGTTGTGTTAAAACATACTCATTAGCTATCTGAGAGAAAGGGAATTCTCCTTTGACCATGGATCCAGATAAATTACTAGTAGATTAAATGGTTGTCCTACTTAGGGTCTCTGTAGCTGTGAAGAGACACCATGACCATGACAACTCATCTAAAGGAAAACATCTAATTGGGGGTTGGCTTAAGGTTCAGATGCACAGTCCATTATCATCATGGTGGAAGACATGGCAGCATCCAGGCGGACATGATGCTGGAGAGGCAGTTAAGAGTTCTACATCCAGATCAACAGCAGCAGGAAGAGAGAGCCTCTAGAATTGGCTTGAACTTCTGAGACCTCAAAGCCCATTCCTAGTGACACACCTATTCCAACAAGGCCACAACCCCTAATAGTGCCACTCCCTATGGGCCTTTGGGACCATTTTTATTCAAACAACCAAAATGGAGTAAAGGAACTTGCCACAAGGGCAGAGACCATGAGCTCCTTCCTTAGAACTCAAAAGGCAGGGAGAGAACTAACTCCAAATTGGTTCTCCAACCTTAACGTATATGCTGTTGCACATAGAAATACACAGAAATAAAGTCAGTTACTATGTATTCAGCAAGACCAGTTTGCTTAGCTAAGCATAGATATACATTTTAAACAATTTTAATGTTTTAAGACAACAACAGACGGACATTTGCCACGAATGTGTCTGAGAAACACTGTCACACCACATACATAGTGGTAATACATTAATGACCCAATCTAAAAATTAGGAAAGATAGGGCTAAAAAAAATTCTCAAAGGTCAAGACCCAAAACTAATCAGTGAAAATTAATTAACTCAGCCATGTCTCTAACCAAAGAAATCAGAACTGTAACAACTTAGCCACTGTTTTTGATCCCTATAAATTAGAAAGATTTTAAGGTCAATTTAAATGCTAGTAAAAATTATAACTATTAGTTACTTTAATTCCACTTCTTAATCATCTAAATTTTATAAATTCTCACAGTGAACACATTGTTTTTCATCAGGAAAAATTAAAATGTGGCTATATAGTTAAGCTTTTTGCTCCATACAGACTTTAAGTCGCCAAATGTGCCAGTGAGTGGGTCCTTCTGATTCAATTTCCTAATGGTACCATATGTCAATTAATATAAATATTGTTTATTCCTTGAAAATAAGAACTAACAAAAGCAGAGAATTTTTTCCAAGTCAACAACATCCTACTAGCATATGTTATGATAAGCATGTGAGAGTTGTTAGCACGAGAAGGCTGTTCCATGGCAAATGCTCTTTGTAGGGTCAGCCCGTGCACGCTTAATTCTATAGTTGAACTTTGAGAGATTGTCTGAGGTGGTGAACTGTAGTGCTGTGGGGTTGTCTAGGGCTTAGGGCAAATGGATTTGCCATAATAAAGAGAAATTTTAAAACAGTCGGTTCTCAAAATGTATTTGCCTTCAGTGGCAAATGTGTAGGTTACAGCCATTGATTTCAAAGCATTAAAATATAATCTTGATTAAAAAACAATGTGCAGTTCTAGTGGAAGTGCCCTAAAACAGATCCCTAAGAGAAATAAAAAAAAGTGATGTATAAAGAATTCATTCAGTGTTATCCAAAATTAATAATATCCATGCATTACTTTCTAAAAGCAACTGACATTGTTTCTTGTATGTTGCCTGTACAGTATACTTAATTATTTACTTACTTTTAAAGAGATAGAAAAAGGAAAGCGATGCAGAGAAGGTAAGTAACCCTAAGAAGAACACATCAAGGATGGGGACAGGCAAGATTTGAGACCAAACTAAAGTGCTTTGAAGATAAAAATCTGTATTTGAATACATGTGGCCTAACATAATCTGCAAACACACTCTCGCTTTGGGAGGCAAAGCAAGAAGAGCTTGTGTTTTACATCCTAACTTGAATTGAGTCTTTGGTCGACAACTGTGTTTAAAGATGGCTATTTTTTTCCCACCGGCAAAATAGGGAAATCAGTATTTCCAAAAGATTCTATGAATGTTGGCATACCATACACAAAAGCACTCTGTAACAGGTCTTGACAAATAACGAACCTGTAATAAATTGGTTTTCTTTCTTCCTTCCCTTGCCAAGCCAAAGCCAGGCTCCCTTACTTACTGAGTGGGTTCCACAGCCTTCAGCTGATCATGAACCCCTCAGAAAGCTCGCTCATCAAAGCTAATGGACTTAGACATGGTATCTGTGGGGTTCTGAATCTCTAGGCATGGGCAAGGTGTGTGACAGAAGCCAAAGGAAACACAGGTAGACATCAATGTCATGATCTTCTCTGCTGACTGAGAGCCGCGCGGTTTCTGCAACTCTTGCCCCTCTCTCATCTCCTTTGCAAAACCTGCCAGATTCCAAAATCCATTCCAAAGTCCAGCCCAGACTGCTCTGCTGACTCTCAAAGTTCTCTCGCGTGTTCTTTTCCCACACCATTCCTCCTCCAAGACTGCTTCTCAGATGACCAGTGTCCCATTCAAATGATCTGTCCTCCACACATCTGCCCTGAGGTCAAAGAGACCCCACCATGCCCTGAACCTCTGCAGCTCAGGATATCACCCTACTGACTGACTGTGAACACTTTTATTATCAATGAGAATTGAATGGAATTGTGCTTTAAAGCGATCTCTGGCCAGCAAACCTGAACATTTCATTTCAAAACTTTTACATTTTATTTTAATGCAGTAATTTAAACTACTGTAGAGATTGGTATTTTAATGTTATTATGTTTTAATTAACAAATAAAGATATATTTATTTATGGTATATTATGTGCTGTTTTGAAGCATCTCTACATTGTGAAATGGCTAAAGCATTGAATAACCATATCTATTTTGAACTCCCAGAAATACTTATAAACACGTGTTCTTTTATATTACATATGATTTCTTCATTCAAATGTCTTCACTTTTTCTGAAATTCGTTTAAAATTATTAACCATTCCTATTATTTCTGCAACAAGTATGTTTACTAATAACTTATAGTACATGTTCTCAATTCAAAGTTGTTTACAACCAAAAAAAATTGTTATTTTCCTATAAAGGGGCTCTGGAGACTTGCTATAGACAGTCATGACACCAAGTTTATACTACATATGTGATCCTTCTATCTGGAAAAATCTCATTGAACTGTGTTCTTGCACACACAAAAAAGACAATTTGTGTGACCGAAATAATATTTAAAATTCATGTATAATAAAACAAATTCATGAATATTTAAATGTAATGCCATTCTTTTCCCATGTAGACGAGGTTCCAATGTATCTCTTACACTGGACATGAGTAGCCTGGGCAATGTGGAACCTTTTGTGGCCGTCTCAACCCCCCGGGAGAAGGTAGCCATGGAGTACCTGCAGTCAGCCAGCCGAGTTCTCACAAGGCCACAGCTGAGGGATGTCGTGGCAAGTTCCCACCTACTTCAAAGTGAATTCATGGTGAGCCTGCCCCTTCTTACCCTGTCTTGCTTCTCTAAGCACTAGGTCTGTGTCTGGAAAGGGCGCTATCTCAAGCAACGGACTTCGAGCAAACAGTTGTACTGCAAAAGTGCCGTAGGTTTAGACACCCCTCCTGTTTTACCTATTGATTGGCTGTTGAGGCTGCAAGGCAATTCTTAACTGACTTCGGAGCCTATAAGAACCAGCGGTGTGCCGTGCCATAGGGGACTGGAGCAGAGAGACATTTCTGCATCAGCAACCAGCCTTCCTGGGATTGTGGGGAATTGAATCGTCCTGGTTTACTGGGAAGTAGCAAAAGTTGAGCCTCAGAAAGGCAGAAAAGAAAAAAGGTAAACCCACAGATTTTAATACATGTTTAGGAATGGGGTTTAAGCTTACTTTAGAAAAGCCACTGGCGCCTGGCGGTAGTGGCGAACGCCTTTAATCCCAGCACTTGGGAGGCAGAGGCAGGCAGATTTCTTGAGTTCCAGGACAGCCTGGTCTACAGAGTGAGTTCCAGGAGAGCCAGGGCTACACAGAGAAACCCTGTCTGGAAAGGAAAGGAAAGGAAAGGAAAGGAAAGGAAAGGAAAGGAAAGGAAAGCCAAGCAATTGGAGAAGAGTGGATTGGAGACTCAATAGACAATTCCATGGAAACCTGAACCCAGAAGGCGTCAACACTAAAATACTCTGAGAAACTGAGACAATTTGTAACACTAAACAAAACATGGGGTTCATTGGGCGAGGCAGCCAAAGGAGTGGAGAAGTTACAGGGTTGGGGGGGTGGGGGGGGACTCAGGATGCTTTTTCTCTCTTTTATTTTGGGGACTCAGGATGCTTTTTCTCTCTTTTATTATTTTTTTGTTTGGTTTTCATTTTTAATTTGGGCAACACAATTCAAGAAAGACCAAGTTACAGGCTAAAAATAATAATGAATGCTGTAGGAAGTTATTTTAGAAAAATCAATATTACATCACTTTGCATGCCATCAATATTGCATGGTAAGATACTACACACAGAGAATAAAGTTGGAGTAGCAGTTCTAGGTATTGCCTGAGGGGAACACTCACTTTTTAGATGACTTGACATCGGAGTTACAGAGTTTAAGCTGTACTGATAGATGGTTCCATGGTCAGTTCAGATAGTTGTCATCAGACAGTGGAGAATGACCAGCAGTGTGTTAGACTCCCTCTTAGAGACACCTACTATCATCAACCTTCCAAAGCAAGATACCAATGTGGAGTTTGTAACATGAGATGCCATAGTGTGTCACATTTTTATACGGTCAGCAAATTAAACCTAGAAATGAAAGAACCAGTTAATGTCACACTGCCTAGCATCTAGAACCTGTCCTGGGGCTGTCAACATGTCTCTGCATAGCCTCCATCCCTGAAATGAAAGATGAAGCCAACACTGAGAGCAACCATGTGGGATTCCGACAGATTGTCAGTGTATGCCCAAGAACAGGAGAAAATGAAAGAGAATGGGGTGACCGGGCTACAAATGTCACCTTCTCTATGGCTTTGTCAGAGCAGACAGACTTGTCTAAATTATCAAAAATGGACATGTGTGTTGGGAGTTAGGTTAGTGGGCAGAGTGCTTGACTAGCATGGTGAACCCCTGAGTTTGACTCCCAGCATGATATAAACCTGAAATGGTAGTGTACACCACTCTAAGTAGAGGAAGGTGGATTCAAAGTTCAGGGTCATCCTTAGCTGTGTAGTCAGTCTGAGGAAAGCCAGGGCTACTTGAGATTTTGCTTCAAATTTTTTTTGAATATTCAACAATTTTACTTTGTTTGGTTTTAATGACTTAGAACTAAGAAATATAAATGTTTCAGTGGTGTAGAGACAATCTTAAATGTCTAAAATCACAAAAGTTAATGAAGTGGCTCTTTTTTTAAAGCTCTTCTCTGTATCCAAGTTCTCAATTCATGATAGAGTCTGGTTTTTCTTGAGTTTTCAGATTGCTGGACTATGGGGACAACTATGGGAAGTTCTGGATGACTTTCCTCATTTCATTGTTTAGTTATTTTTGCCAATGAGAACTTGGACAAAGGGAACATGAAAAATAGTAGGTAGTGAGTGTAGCCAAAGTTCATTATATACATGCAAGAAAACAACAGGGTGATTGTGTTACTTGCAATTAATCTTAATGAATTCTTTTGCTGATCTTATAAAAAGTTTTTGAAGACATCAAACATAAAATAAAATAAAGCTGGCCCGTGGTGGTACATGCAATTGAGATACAGAGGCAATAGAATCTCTTTGAGTTCAAGGCCAGTCTGATCTACAGAGCAAGTTCCAGGACTGCTAGGGCTATACAGAGAAACTCTGCCTTGAAAAACAAATAAACACATTAATTAATAATTAATTCATTTCATTCTTAAAGTTTTTGAACAAAGTTAAATATATTGTTTTTTATAAGTATTTTCCTAATCAATGCCACAGCAAGGGGCTTGCTATCTGAGTGTTCTCTCTCTCTTTCTCTACTAACTACATATAAAATAATATTTCCAAATACACAGGGCTGTTTCTTAGGCATTAGTTTAACCAGCTGTATTTTACCTACTAAGATTCTGATCAACCAGTACACTAGTCTGTTCTATAAATGACTTTGAAGTCCAGTAGATCATGGGGCCATTGTCCCCTGTGAGGATGTTCTTTGTGTCAGCATTAAATACACAGTTTGAATCATTTATTTTCCAGGAAATACCAATGAACTTTGTGGATCCCAAAGAAATTGATATTCCACGTCACGGAACTAAAAATCGTTATAAGACCATTTTGCCAAGTAAGTTTCTTGAGTCGATAATTTGCACCATAAAAGTGTCGCCCATTTACCTCTACCTCATCCTCTTCCCAACCCTCACAATATTCTCATAGACACCAAGCTTAGAGTTGAAATATATGTCAAGACTAGACATCACTAAAGTTATCTGAAGTTGAATGACTCTATTTCATACTACTTTTGCACAGTGACCAGCTCACAATTCCAGAAATATCTGTGGTTCTAAACCACCATTGGGTTACACATCACAGTTAACCAATTTTCATTATAGAGTTACATGATTCCATGTAGGAAGGAAAAAGAAATTGAATCTTGCCTAGGACCATATATAAAAATTAATTCAAAATGGATAGGATACTTGCATGTAGATAGAAGTTAAGACAAAGAAAGAAAGAGAGAGAGAGAGAGAGAGAGAGAGAGAGAGAGAGAGAGAGAGAGAGAGAGAGAGCCCCCAAATTCTCATAAGCTTGAAGTAGCTGATGGCTTCTTAGATGACACTGAATTTCAAACCACCAGAAGATAGAAGGGATGAGCTTCACAGAAATACAAAAGTTTCACATTTCAAATGTCATTGTGAAAAATGAGAGCTAACACAGAGAATGGGGCAATAGTTACAGAACAAACATTTGATATGAGACTTGTATATAGAATCTAAAAGGTATTCTAACAGCTCAGTATTAAAGATGACAATGCCATATTTTAGGATTTAATTTTTTTTAAATTAGGATATAATAATATCATTTTCTCCTTTCTCTTTCCTCCCCACAACTACGCCCAGGTATCTATCTGCCTTACTCTTTCTTTCGGTTCATGATGTCTTTTTTCTCTAAGAGTGTGTGTGTGTCTGTGTGTGTCTCTGTGTGTGTGTGTGTGTGTGTGTGTGTATTCATAAAGTATGACCTGTTCAGTCTGTATAATAGTACGACACCAATAAGCATGCTAACGTGGAAGGAGATAAATCTCATGAAGTCCTAACCTTAGGCAAAGATCTACAGGCAACTAAGGGATGCTGAGAACAGGAAAAATAGTCTTGTCCAGGGAAGAGCTCTCCAATTGGTTATCCATTGCCCAGGTGGTCAGTTCGGAAATCATACACAACAAAGTCATCTAAAAATAGGGAAAGTTCCTTGAATAGAAACTCTTCTTCATAGAAGACATACAGCTGACCAGCAAACAGTAATGACCAGTATTATTATCCATTAGAGAGCTCAGAAGCAAAGAGAGACATCACTTCATATCCACCGTGGCTATCATTATGATATAAATAGACACAATAAAATGTTGACAAGAATGTAGAGATAGCAGAACCTTTAAATGTCACTAGCAAGATTGGAGAATAGCTGCTTAATTTTCAATTCCTCAACAGCTAAGCTTTGATGGGACTTGGGGGCACAACTCAGAGTAAAGGGCTCACCTAATATCACAGGACCTTAGCCTTGATTCCTCTTACCACAGGAAAAGGCTATTATATAAATTATATGTCTTTATTAATATATATGACCCAATTAACTACTCCTAAGCATATACTCAGTGAAAGTGAGACAGGTTCACCCAAAATTGTACATAAAATATTAATAATATCATAGCTTATAATAACTAAAAACATTTCTGAACAACACAAATGCCTTTCAAGAGAAATTGATAGGGGATCAATACAATTAAGAAGCATTATATAAACATAGAAGAATTTTACATGATAAAACACGTTTTTATAATTAATACATGTTCGTTTTTAAAAAGGAAAAGGTACTGACTCTTTAATTTTATTAGTTTACTTATAAGATACAAAATATATTTTCATATTTGTATTAATAGAAACATATTAAAATCAAATAATTAAAGAACTACTATCAATGCTGTATATGGGCCTCCTCTTCTGGCAAAAAATCACCCCACTGTAATGTACTTTTAATGAGTCAAAATAGTTAAGTCTATTTCTTAAGGCATAGTTCATTATCAAAAGTTATTTTATTTATGACTGTAATAATTAGGAAAGAGTAAGAAGGATCTCTCTCTCTCTCTCTCTCTCTCTCTCTCTCTCTCTCTCTCTCTCTCTCTCTCTCTTTCTCTCTCTCTCTTTCCCTTAAAATTTTCTCTAAAGTATACCAAAAATTAAGCAATCAGGGCTAATGCTAATGTCTCACTACAATGAGTACATGTCCTCTGGTTTCAAAGAGTTCTCAGTTTGTTCTGGTTGTTTCAAAGTCCAGCCTTCTCTGTTTCCTGCCACCGATGATATCAGACAATGGCTACAGAGTCCGTATCAGCTTTTCCATTTCTAGAACTGGGTGGACTACCTGGTCCAGGGTATCTGTGCTGACAACTGATGCTGCAAATGATGGATTTTCTGTGGAAAGTATCCGTAACCTAGGAACTCCCACCCTGGTTTCCCAAACATTAACTCAGAATAGATAGTTTAGACAAGCCACACCGTCGGCTCAAAGTATCGGAGAAGACTTTGATGACAGACATAACTGCTCTTTGTGGCTTGTTTTAGACTTCACAGAATTGAAATGCTATAATTGAAATTCTATATAAATTGATAATTAGCAAAGGATCAGGAAATTAAATATCATGATTGCCTTCACTGCACTAGCCAAAAATAAGCTCTTTGGTTGAAGCTCGTCCATGCGTGTATGTGCTGGTAAGGCTATCTGCTTCATGGGTATATGGATAACCAACAGTCAACTGAATTGTTGCTATTCCTTTGAGGACAATGTTGAGCTCAGAACAGGCTAAGTAGTAGATTAAGGGACAAAGGCCAAGTTTGGGACAAATCATCTTGCAGTGTAAACAAATATTAGAAGTAGATGCTCTATCCCAAATCACAGAAGCGACAAGGGAAGACCCAACATGCATCAGCATGGAGGAATGGCACACAACTGACATGTATAATAATGCGTCATATATATTTACTTATTTATACAAATATAAAACGATATATACAGAGAACTACAGAGTCCTGTTTACTCTGGCCACTATTTCCTACTTAAAATGGTAATGTGTAGTAAGAATGCTCAGTAGTGTTTTCCATATGTCTTAGATTTATGTGACATGCTTATTACAAAGTAGATACGCAAGCAAGTGAACAACTCACGAAAGCAACAGCTTCTGTAGCTAAAACAAGATACTAGAGCTAGGCTTTTATTTCCCACTCTTGCAAAAATCGTAGTGTGTACGGGCTACTTAATCTTTTCTGTGATCTTTTCTTTATCCCCCACCTCCTGGGGGGAAAATCAGGGGCAACAATACATCTATTGAAGATATTCAATGTGCAAATCTACTAACTAGTAGTCCTAACTAATAGAATAGTAACCGATATTAGATTCTATTTTCCTTCCCTACCTAAATGATGGTGGGTCAATCATTAATTTATCTAGAATAAATCCCAGAAAATAAGTAAAGATTGTATGTATAGAAGAATCTTGTTTCAAACATAGACGATTAAGAGCCCCACTTTCTCTTTTTATTTTCTCATGGTTCTTACACATGAGCTTTCAAATCATTACTATTCTGTCTTGCTGAGGTCAGCTCTCCACAGCAATAGGAATGGTCAGTATTTCTGATATAAAAGCCAATATGTAACAATTAATCTCATGCAGTGCCACTAATATAACTCAGGACTGTACTCAACATTTTGTCTTAATCTAGTTAATTAAATGTAAGTAGCCTCGGGTGGCTAGGGGTTACCGTATTGGACGATGTAGTCCTGGAGTCGACTCTCTTTTACAGTGAGGTCCAAGATGGGTCATGAACACCTTGGCCCTGTGACCAGTCCTGGCCTTTCCTCCACCCATCCTGTTCTCACTCACTAGCTTTGCCTAGGAGTCACAGGAATAAGCCTCTCCCTATCTTGCCATTTCTCTTCTCCTAGAGCCTCGAATGTATTTCTGCCCGGAAGGAAAATCCTAAGCATACAGTCACCTTTGGTAAAGTCTGTTTTATGTCACTTAAAATACTGGTCCAGTTTCATTGTGTCTGGTAAACCGAGAACTCAAGTTGGCAGTGGGTATTTTAGTGAGAAGGAGTAGACTCATAAATATAGACTTGGTACGAGAAATCTATGATTATGTCCATTAATGTTGAGGAGACAAGGAAAGCTAATGAGGGAAGGAAGGAGATAATGAAGGAGGAAATAGGAAATGAAGAAGGAAGCTAGGAAGGAACAGGAAAGAAAAAGGATTTGGCTGGAAAACTGCTCTCCCCTGCATAACTATATGTGGCACCTTGCTTTAAAAAAAATAACAAGTACTTGAACCTTAAATACATGGAAATTACTATAAATTATTAAATTTTTCATAAATATAACTTGGCTTGATGGGGAACCACATCTGAGAAGTTTACAAAGTAAATTCCCCGTAACTCATACATTCCATAGACATTATGACCGAGGAGAGCAGGACTCGTTCTCGAGCTGCAATGGCTTGAGGCCTCTGTGCAAACATCTAGCAATCAGCAGGCACTAAGGCAAGCACACTCCTTCTTGTCCCCATTTGCTAAGAAAATAAAACCTAGAAAATCCAAAGTGACATTTGAACTAGTCACAATGGAAACTAATTCTAGAAGTAAACTCCTCGTGAACCACAAATCACATGGAAATTGGGAAGGACATAGAAATGAGTCAGGCAAGGTCCCCGCCCTCAAGGGTCTTGCCACAACCCATGGAGGACAGGCAGAAATGTAAGCACTTAAGATGTAAAATGGCAGGTACTAATGTAAAAGTCAGGGAAACCAGACTAAGAAGTGGATGCTTCATTTTCCCTGAGCAGACCAGAACTTCTGAGATGTGCATTTGCTGCCCTGAGCCCTGAGGAGTAGGGAACTATCATGTATCGGAGGCGGAAGAGACAGTGCAGAATACAAATGTGTAAACTCTACAAGAGCACGCCCTTGATGCTGGAACTTGATCAGATGGTATAGATAGGGATGTAGTTGGCAATGAGACTGTGGGTATAAATAATTAAAGACTGCTTCACTCCCGTAAGAGGAGTTTGGAATTCATCCTTCAGACCTTACTGTCTCGAAGAGCAACTAGTAACCATTTACAAAGTAACTCCCAATTCCAAATGTAAAATTAAATGAAATTAAAGCTTTAATTCCTTATTTCCTACTAGCTGCATGTCAAGTATTCAGTATCCGCATGTGGCCCATGGCTTTGCATGGTTAGTGGCCATGCATGATAGCTAGAAGCAATTCCTTCCAGTCGTAGACAGTAGAGCAAGGAGACTGTGTGTTTATGACTGGGTGGAAGAGGAGAAATTAGTACATTGAGCAATTTAGAGTTGGCCAGGCTGATGTAATCACATAGTTGTCCATGCAGCCAAGCCATAGAGTCACGGAGGCTTCATTTTAAACTGAAAGGAACACTTCTTCCTATATTGCTAATTTTTTTTTGTCTTTAAAGAATTTCGTTTTTATTGGATGTGAAGGCCCCACCTTAAGCTTTTAGTTTCTTTTTAAATATGCACAAATTGTAGACATGCAGAACACAGAACTGGATTCTGACATAATAGATTATTGCTTACTAAAAGAAATTTCATATGTCTGTGTGTATATATTAAATGTACTAAAAATATCAGTGTCTGAAGTAAACTAGAAATGTATTTACAGCTCAGGAAAGAGCTTCCCAGGTCCATCTGGTAGCTTTGCCATGTTGTGTATCCAGACCTCTGTCTCTGATGAAGACCCTGCCGTCTCCTCGTGAGATTTAAGCAGCGGGAGGAGATACAAAGCCTTAGAGAAGATCATGGCCTCCCCTTTTACTCCCCATTGCTCCCCTTTACAAATGGCAACCTGGTCCTGTGGCTGCACTAACTTCGGGGGATGGGGAGCATCGAGCATCCTGCCAGGCTCCCATTGAGAACCTGGAATCTTGTCACTGAACAAAGAAGGGGGAGTGAATGCCAGGAGGCAAGGAGCACTTTGGCTCTAGCCATGGGAATCTAAGCATCTGACAGGGGATGACATGGTTTTCTGTGTCTTTGTGTGCTTCAGTTTAGATGACTGATGTCCTATGGCACTGAAAACCATGCCCAGCAAGAAATTCCAGGGCACTGCACAAAGACCAGCAGTTAGGCCCCGCCCCCATCCTACCAGCAATGGAACCTGATCACAGCAGAGTGTTGTGTATACCTCTCCCTCCCACTCCCCCTCCCCCATCCATCCCCCTTCCCCCCTCCCTCTCCCCCTCCCTCTCCTCCCCCCTCCCCTTCCCCTCCCCGTCTCTCTGTGTATGTATGTGTGAGTCTGTGCCTCTCTCTCTCTTTGTGTCTCTCTGTCTCTGTCTCTCTGTCTCTCTGTCTCTGTCTCTGTCTCTCTCTGTGTGTGTGTGTGTGTGTCTGTCTGTCCCTCTCTGTCTCTCTCTGTCTGTCTCACTGTCTCTCTGAAGGAATAGGAGAAAAGCAGGGTTGTAAACTTCAAACCTAAAGAAAAAGAGGAGGGACCAGATAAGAGAAGAATCAAGAATCAGAACTCCATTAAAAGACGTCGTGACCTACATCAGAATCAGGGGTCAACGAGGGCACCAAATGTCAGAGACGGATCAAGAGCCAGACACACACCAAAGACAAACACCAGACACACACCAAAGACAAACACCAGACACACACCAAAGACAAACACAGACACTGAGTGAACAGCCTTGCGCTTACACACTTCTCTTTGCTGCTTATGATTGCTCTGGAGATTACTCAATGTGTTCTCTCTGGCTTCCTCCTCAGATCCCCTCAGCAGAGTGTGCTTAAGACCAAAACACATAACTGACTCATTGAGTACTTACATAAATGCTAATTACATTCGGGTAAGTAGCTATACACTTCTCTCTGATTAGCAGGTTGGCCAACAATTTGGAATTGTTGCTTTTACCTTCCCCCCGCCCCAAGAAATGCCCCCCCCCAGCTTTGTTTTCTTTCTTCTTTCCTTAGAATAAAGTTTGCTTTAATTTGGTCGCTAGTGTTTCATGTATATATGGTATAGTCTCATCAACACTGGCGGGAGGTGTTTCACCCTGAGTCCTCCCTCCTTGGCTATGAGTCCTCCCTCCTTGGCTGTGAATCATCCTTGGCTGAGAGTCCTGCTTGGCTGTGTGTCCCTGAGTACAAGCTACATGCAGATGCTCTTGTGGGACTGAACTTAACAACCCTTAGTCCCTAATGACAAGCTAGATTTTCTGGGAAATACCATGTATATGCCTGGTGGTGCTGGAACCAAGGAAGCTGCTTTTGAACTTCCACACCACCAAATTTCTAAAGATCACCCCACCCCATGTCCACGATAGTCTGTGAACATAAGCCAATATGTTTGTCTCTTTACTCCAATAGGGCTACAGTGGTAAGGAAAAAGCCTTCATTGCCACCCAGGGCCCCATGATCAATACTGTGAATGACTTCTGGCAGATGGTTTGGCAAGAAGACAGTCCTGTGATTGTTATGATCACGAAACTCAAAGAGAAAAATGAGGTACGGAGCTTAGCCCAGTCCTGAATGCTATACACATTACTTCTGCCATAGGAGATTTGAACTAAATGAGATGACCGTGTACTTACAAAATGTTTATGTAAGATGGACAAAGGCATCAAATGCCAAGGTCATGTTATACCTACCTCCAGCAAATGATAATAGGTATTGTTCTAGGAGTGACAACCTCCCTTCGAGTAAGTTAACGAATATGGCATACATCTATCTCTCTTGTACACATATGTCTCAATAAAAAAACCATGAAGGGAAAAAAAACCATGAAGGGTAAGGAAATAAAAAGTATTACGAAACAGGTAATTTTTATGTATTAACAGGTGCCATTTGGATTATTGTCACTTGGATTATTTTCACTTGTATGTATTGGTAAATAAAATGAAGCAAAATCCTTTCCGTGGGTAATTTTAACTTCCTAGTGGGAGAAACATAATAAATCTTTTAATAACTGAGTAGTGGAAGAGATAGATGCTGTTGGACGCTAACCAGACCAGGATAAGGGAGTGACCTATGCTGGGTAGGGGGATGAGGGACAGGTGGTGACAGCGTGAAATAGGGGGACAAGTAGGAACTCCTTAGGAAAATGAGACTGAAAGGAACAGTGGAGAGAAGTAATAAAAATCAAACAACTTGTCTAATATCATTATAGCAAGAAATCCAATGTTGAAGCTATGATCCGGTTCTTCCTCCCAGTCCCATGCTCCCAGAAATAAGTCTCAGACTAAAATATATATATACAAATACCTTGGCTACATAGCTAGGTTGTTCTCTGACTAGAATCATAACTAAGATAACCCAATTATTTTAACCTACATTCTGTCACACGGCTGGTTACCTGTGCTCAGGTGAACCAGGGATCCACGTCTTCACATCTTCCCTGATGACTCTTCTTTGCCTGGCCCTATCCCAGAATCCTTTCTGCCTCCCGGATGTCCCACCTCTATTTCCTGCCTAAGCCTTAGGCCATAGGCTTTTTAATTGACATGTGATACATCCAAACAACACACACACACACACACACACATACACACACACAATATTTTCTCTCTACAATCCAAAATCCAGACAAAGGTAGATTTATTCCCACACCAGCCATTAGCTTGCAGAATAATTTAGTCTGTGTTTTGTACCATAAGAAAATTGAGGAGTTCTTGTAGGCTGCCATCCCTGATACTGCTCCCTGGTGCCTCTATGTGTTGTCCATCATGCTGCAATAACTGATATATTGACGCCTGTTAATGTTTGTTTTCTTGTCAAAATTATTACACCATCTAGGGAAACTCAGATTTTTTTCTCTCTCTCTCTTTTCCTTTTGGTGAGTTATAAGTTCACATGCATAATTTTACAACTACCTGAGAGAATCCAAGCCCACAAAACTTAAAAACTTTTAAAAGCTTGCTGCTTCCTTTCATTTTTGCTATAATAAATGGACTATGTCCTAGAAGAATAGCATGTTTTTGACAACAGATGAAGTTTTTACCTGCAGTTCTCTCTCTGTTTCTGTGCATCCAATATGAAACCCAGGATGGCACAGTAGAAATAAGCCCAGTTAATCGTCTCGACCTTTGTGCATACAGTTCAGTCTGTTGACATGTTAACTCATTGACAATGCATGAACCGTTGGTTAAGGCGCATTTTCAGCTTTGTGGTAGAAAAGATTCTCCAAGTTTCAAAGGTGTATCCTCTAAATGTGCACATCTGTGCGCAGGTGTAGAGAATTTATGTAATATGGTAACTGGTTCCACTTTAACTCAAGTACACTGGGCAAACTATGGGCACACAGAACAGAACCAAAAAAAAAAAACCTAAAGGAATTTCCAAACTGTAGTTCAAAATTCCAAAAATTGAATGAGAGGTCTAAGCCAGAGAAGTACAGGTTGCTTATGTTTTACTAACCTGCAAGAGTCAAAGATGAGCTCGAGCTTGCAGGAGTCGGAAGTTACGTCAGAGATGAGCTCGGGTTTGCAGGAGTCAGAAGTTACGGTGTGAGCTCCTGTGAGGGATGTAAAATTGGAAAAGTAAAGGTGAACCACACAGTTAAATCTGTCCACCAGACTGAGACTAAGAGCAGGTTAGTTTGTCCAAATCTGACTTTCTTATTTTGATTTAAAACTATCCAGTATTATTCAAAACTGGGAAAGTTCGGACCTTAAAAACCAGATGTATTCTCTACATTGATTCCAGGCGAAGCAATCAACATGGCTTAGTTAGCATTGTTTTATGCACTTTATAAAAACAAAAGCAACAACTTGGTAGATAGATAGATAGATAGATAGACAGACAGACAGACAGATAGGCAGGCAGGCAGGCAGACAATCCATTGTATATGTATATATATTCACTATATGTGTATGTCCATTCTAGATCTATACATGTTACTCATAGAACTTCCAGAAATTAAAAAGAATCAACCAAACATGCACTCACAAGTCAAAATTATAAGACACACAAGTAAATAAAACAAATAAATAAGAAAAAAATCAGAACAACCAGAAGTACATCCATAAGAAGTTAAAATAATAGAAATTAAAAATGTAGGATTTAGTAAATAAGGTGGCAGATAAAACAAATTTCTGAGAAAGTAACTTGTTAGTACACACACACAGAGAGAGAGAGAGAGAAAGAGAGAGAGAGAGAGAGAGAGAGAGAGAGAGAGGGAGAGATTGGCAGTCAAACCAAAAGGCACCAGACATAAATAAACATAAGACACTAAAGATCCTCCTAGTCAGGTTTATGAGTGAATAAATACATATATACAGGTGAATGAATAATTGGTGAATTAGAAGGTAGAAGTAAATAAATTACTCAAAATATGATAAAAACATGGGGGCTGTTGAGATGTGGAGAGCAATCTTAATGTCACAGATGTGTTTAATTGCTGCATTAGAAGAAGAGGAAAGCAGTATAATAGTAGTATTTGAAGAAATAATAGCTTGTGAGTAACAGCCCATGAAAGACTCAAGCTTCATACTTGAAAATGTACAATAAATCTTAGGCTGGGCACGAAAAAAAATTAGCAGCAGCCAAACATATTCATGGAGCTGGAAGACACCAATGAGATGATGTTCACATCCCAGGGAACTAGCAGAGCTGCCCGACAGCATCAATGACACACAGAGACAGACAGACAGACAGACAGACAGACAGACAGACAGACAGTGATGGATGGATGGATGGATGGACGGACGGACGGACGGACGGACAGACAGACAGACTCCAGAGAACACTGACAACTCCAAGAGCAACAAATGGATCAGACAGGTTTAAAGGTGGGAAACATTTCCCACAAGTACCATCAGAATTTTGTCAAAAGACCCCTGTAAGAACTATTGAATAAAGAAGCTTAATGCAGAAAAAGAGGACTCCTGGTCAGGCAAGATACCTGTAGGGAGTGGGTAAGAAGCGTTTGCTGTCCTAATATAAGCCTAATGTCCTGAGTCTGTACCCCAGAACCCACAGTGCAAGAGAGAACTAATTCCCAAAGGTTGTCCTCTGACTTCCACGTGTGCATGCCCACACTGACACACATACACGCATGTGCACCTGCATGGACACACACACACACACACACACACACACCAAATAAAATACTTTTAAAGGACTCCAAAATAATAAAAAATAGTAAGTCAACAGCTTAAATCATGGAGGTAGAGATAAAACCCTGGACAATCATGAGAGTACAAGACCTAATGATAGAAATTACAAATGTATAAATAATTCTCATGATATAATTTGTGTCTTAGAACACATTCATATCCTTATGAATTCTATTGTTTCGACTGAAAAAAAATTAAAAAAAAAGCCAACTAGGCATGGTGGCTCACCCCTGTGATTTTAGCACCACGGATGCCAAGACAGGAAGGTCACTGAAGGTCGCTCTGGTCTGCAGAGTGAGATCCTGCCTCAAAAATAATTAACAATTAAATAAAAATCAAATCATATAAAATCAAGCATATGAGAGGGCTGGAGAGACTGCTCAGTAGTTAAAGCGCTCACTCATCTTTTAGAGGGCAAGAGTTCAGTTCCCAGCACCCACGAGCGGGTAGCTCACAAGTGCCTATTTCTCCAGCTCCAGGGATCAGGCACACTCTTCTGACCTTGGGCACACATGTGTGGATAGATACACCAAAACACATAAATAAAACCAAATATTTAAAAACTAAACATGGGAAGTTAACAGTATTTGTAAATATGAGTATTTTTTTGAATTATATATTTTTTAAGAGAAAATAATGCCTACTATAAATTGTGTACAATCATTAAGAAATAATGTCGGGAAAGCACATGCACAGGAAGAGTGTCTCCTGAAAATTACCTAATTTTGTAGTAGCTCTAGGCTACGTTGTGATTTGTGTTCACCCGGGCATTTTAATCTTCAACTCCTGTGATTTACTGTTTGTTCGCTCGTGAAAAGGGATCTGAAATGAGGCTGGGTGGTGGTGATGCATGCGTGTAATCCCAGCATTCGGGAGGTTGAGGCAAGTGGATCTCTGAGTTTGAGGCCAGCCTGGTTTGGACAATTAGGGATACACAGAGAAACCCTGTCTGGGGAAAACCGAGAGAGAGAGAGAGAGACCAGAAATGTGCTGAAATTTGTTCCTATTTTTTCTTTGAATGTTCCCTACGTTTGTACAATATATACTGATCATATCTACCCAACTGCTGCCTTCCTCCAAGTTCCCTAGTGTCTGCCTAATCCAGCATTTTTAGGGCAGACTAAGGCTGATAGTCAGAGAGCATTTTTTTATTTATTATTTTATTTATTTACATTTCAAATGTTGTCCCCCTTCCTGGTCCCTGCTCCACGAGCGCCCCCTCCCCTTCGCCCCTAAGGGAGAGCATTTTTAAACATTGTAGTTACCTAACGCATTTCAGAAAAACCTACCTTGAGCAGTTGTGACTATGTCAAAGCCCCAATGAGTGACTGCCCCTCACTCACCCCAACACCATAGTTGTCATTCTCCCAGAACTGCCCAGGGTCAGATCTATGTGTTAGAGTGCTGCAGGGTTCCCCCCCTGGGGGTGCACAGGCTCTCTCTCCACCCCGCACCTGCAAGAGAGAACCTATTTTCAAGTTTAATTTAAATGGTACCATTCTCAGATTTCACTGTGCCCACAGGAGAACTGTGTGGATCTGGGGGAAGCTAGGATACCTTTTAAAAAATAATTCCCACACTGAATTGTTGTTGAGGATTTGTTTTTCATTTTGGCTGCAAATTCAACATGGAGCTTATTTTATCAGGTTTGTTATTGTTGTTACCGTTCAGTCTCTTATCCTTTTTAATATTTAGATACACTCCCAGGGGCATGAAAATCGAACGTGCTATATATTTGCTGTGTGATCTGCTACTTGTTTATTTCCTGTAAGCAGTCATAATCCTAAAAGCGCAAGGCATGTTTCCAACCATTCCTTCACTGTTGAATTAAAATAAAAATCCTTCATGGCCAGACTCCTCAAGGGGACACATGTAACATCATATAGGAAAGGCTAATGCTCTACAGATCAAAAAGACACTGAGAAGTCTGCTTGAGAGGAATATGTGTAAGTTCACACCACCAGGAAGATGCTGGTTACTGAACACCGGCCAGCTCTCAATTGTGTTTGGTGTCATTGTTTAAAATAGACAAAACCCATTTCCTCCAAAGAATGCCGAGGCGGACATATCTTTAGAAGTTCCCACGCTTTATATGTTTATAACTGTTTACTTTCTAATAAATACAGAAGTGCATGATTGCCGTCTTCTCTTTAGTAATCCCAATAATCTGTCTTTTTTTGTTTTTTACAAAGTAGGAATAAACAAAAAATAAAAGTAAAAAACTAGAACTGAAAAATAAGTTCTTATAATGAAAGAGACCCAGTCTAGCTGCGGGCAATTTCTAGTTCTTTCATTTTTTAAAATGAATCTCAACATGAAGAGAATTGCTCATGTAATAAAATAGTATTGAAAACAGTGTTCACATTCTTTTAACATGAATTACCGTATTCCTAGAGAATATAACTGTAATCGAAGGATCAAAACAGGCAGGTGACAGAGAATGTAGATGTAGCCCAGTGTGGGAGTGCTTGCTAAGACTGTGTAGGTCCTGGGGATGTGGGACCTAGGAAGGAAGGAAAGGAGGGAGGGAGGGAAGGAAGGAGGGAGAGAAGGAGAGAGAGAGAGAAAGAAAGAGAAATACAGAAAGACAGAAAGAGAGGAAGAAAGAAAAGAAAGAACAAAAGAAAAGGAAAGAGAGAGAGAGAGAGAAAGAAAGAAAGAAAGAAAGAAAGAAAGAAAGAAAGAAAGAAAGAAAGAAAGAAAGAAAGAAAGAAAGAAAGAAAGATAGGAAAGAATGAAGAAAGGAGGGAGAGAGGGAGGGAGGGAGGGGGAGAGAGAGGGAGGGAGGAAGGGGGAGAAGGAGGGAGGGAGGGAAGAAAATGAGCTTTGCATTTCAGTATGAAGTTTGGGGAGTACCAGAAACTTTTGGGTGGTACTCAGAATGAAAGGTCTTAGAACTCTGTGTGGGCAAGAGATGGAAGTGGGATGTGTGCTAAGAGAAGACAGGGGAAGGCTTAGGACTGACATAAAGAGAAGGGCTGTCTGTATCTCACTGTGTACCATGCTCTCAAAATCATTAGCATCCTCTCAAAATCATTAGCATCCTCTTTGCTGTAATGCATCAAAGCATCCCTTTTAATAACTACTAAAATCCCAGTGTGTGGATACATCAAAACCCATGCAGTTATTTAGTTATTAGTAGATGTTTAAGCTGCTCTGATTTTTTTTGTCCACATCTCTAACTAGCTAATGTTCATCAAGATATTATTCACGGATATGAAATTACCTAATTAATGATATGAAGTTTTGAAAAGACGTATTACAGTTAAGGATGCTATAGAAAATGCACAAGCAATAAGGAACTTGCCCGCTGCTCAATGAAATTTCAGAAATTGAGATTCGTAAAGGAGGATCATAAACATGGTTCATACGCAAGGATGTACATCATGAAAATGAAGAGTGTGCATTCGGTAAACCAAGAAGATTAGAAAAGTTACATATGGTTGAATGATGTGGGGGACACAGGCCGTATTAGAGAAATTTGTTGCAGGGAAAGGTTCTTGTTTTGGTTACCTCTTCTACTTGTTTTGTTTTGTTTGTTGACGTGTTTTAGGGTTTTTTTTTGGGGGGGGGGGGTCAGGATACCCTTAGGTAGCCCAAACTAGCCTCAGATTCACAAACTCCTTCCCTTGGCCTTCTGAGTACTGGGAGTTGTTGGGATAATCTCTTGTGTACTGTGTGGAAGCATCACCTGACAATAAAAATCAGATGGCCAATAAGCTGAGACGGGATTAGAAGGTGGGACATCCGGCAGAAAGAGAGGAATTCTGGGAAAGAGTCAGCCTGGGAATTTCACCACCTGGACTTGGAGGAAATCAGACGTATGAAACTGAGGAGAGGTAACTAGCTATGTGACAGACATAGAATAGTATAAATGGGTTTATTATAGTGAGGTAGTCAGGGAATAAGCTTAGCTTACAGCCTAGGCATTTATTAATAAAATATAGCCTCTGACTTGTTATTCAGGAACTGGGTTACAGGTGGAAAAGCCCCTGGTTACAGGGATTACAGAGTAGGCCATCATGACTATCCTGAGAAATTGTTTTTAGGAGAGATAAATAGGCCAGAACAGATAACAGTCTTGAACAAAGATCATCAGGGCTCCGGGTGTGGTTATCAACTCTTGTTTTCTTTCCACTGGTGAATCTTCCTTTTGAGAGTTTAGGGAGGGTCTGGAAGAACTTCCCTCATTCAGATAAGAACACTTCAGAGGGAACCCAGGGTGGTTTTCTGGGGCTCTAAGAGGCAGGGGCAGGAAGTCTGAGAGACCTGGCTCTGAAGCTGACAATTCAACCCTTGGATCATTTTCTGGACCCCAGCACAGCCACACAACATCACTAACTTCTCAGAGTTAACAACACACTTGGTTGTCCTCTGGTTTTCACTCACCTATGTAGATACATCCATGCCTGGTCACAGTCACAAATACACACATATAAAATTTATTCACTTTTTTTAATAATGGGGCCTCCATTTGTTTTTGTTTTGTGTGTGTGTGTGTGTGTGTGTGTGTGTATGTGTGTGTGTATTGTGTTGGCTGGTTGGTTTTGAGTGCCATTCTGAAACTAGTGCTCCAGGTTATAAAATTATATCCACATTATCAAATTTCCCCATTTTTTAAGTGGGAGAGCATATAGAAAATCCTGTAGTGGGTATGCTATTTGAAACAGGCATGCTGTTTGGTAATCAAATTCCTAGCTATGGCTCCCCTTGTGTTCCAATTTTCTTTTTTTTCTTCTTCTTTTTTTTTTTTTTTTTGGTTTGTTGAGACAGGGTTTCTCTGTGTAGCCCTGGCTGTCCTGGAACTCACTTTGTAGACCAGGCTGGCCTTGAACGCAGAAATCCTCTTGCCTCTGCCTCCCAAGTGCTGGGATTAAAGGCATGTGCCTCCACTGCCCGGCTGTGTTCCAATTTTCTATAAACTACTTATTTCAAAGAATCAATTAATGTCTGCAATGCTTTCCGTCTGATAATTACTTGTTTATATAAGACACAGATGGTCCTCTTAAAACCCCTTTTCTCCTTCAAATTATGAATGCTTGGGATTAATAGATAATTCTACTGAAAGGATGAGCCCAGTTGGTAGGACAATAGTGGTGATTTGGGGTTGTATGGTTACTCTGAATCACGCAGAGTGAGCTTTCCTAAAACTGTCTGTAAGACAGCTTTCTTTCATGTCTAGTTTCCACAACAGTAAATATGTCCAAAAATCCGGTCCAGGACAATAATTTAAATATGAACTTGGGCTTCTTGAAACAACTACATTTACAGCCCCACCCCAGTCCTCAGCTGATATTCAAAAGCATCAGCACTTATCTGATCTCTATTTCTATTATCCTCCAAAGCAAGGGGGTGTGGGGCTCAGGGTGTAAAAATAAGCTATTGTAGTTTAGAAGGGGGATGGGATGCTAATTAAGGGTTGTCTGATGAGCAAGTCACACCACATTGGCTGCTGGGAGCTGCCTGCCAACTGCTTTTCTGGTAAAGAATCGAGGCAAACTCCAAAAAGGCCAAGGGAGCTTAGAAAGAAGAGAACCGTGCTTCTATGTTCAAGATGTATGTCACTCAAATCAGGGTGCACACGCCAAGCTCCTGCCAGGCCAATTCCTCCATTGATTTTTGAGAGTCACCTCCCTTTAAAAAGGACACTCCTGCTCAGGGCTGATCATGGACAAGGGGGCATGTGTGTTAGACCACTGGGCTACAACATAAGTCTTTTTGTTGGTCAACTCTTGCCAAGATTCTGTCAGTCTTCCTGGATTCACTGGGAAGAAGTGTGTCCTAGGATTCACAAGAGTTTAGAAAACCATTGCGGTTCCACTGAGAGAAGCCAGTCAAATGGGTTAGTGTGATTACTGACGGTAGCGGGAGGCTGTGCACTAGATCTTGCGGGTCAAGCATGAGGAGGTGAGTGTAAATACCAAGCCTAGCACTGTGGTGTGATCCAGTAATCCCAGAGCTGTTACCTGGAGGATTGCCTATAGATTCAGTGACTCAAGAGAATAAGGTAGGCTGTAATAGTTCAGGACATTGGATATCCTCCTCTGGCCTCTGCATGTGGATGCATAGACTTGTACACACACACACACACACACACACACACACACACACACACACACAGAGAGAGAGAGAGAGAGAGAGAGAGAGAGAGAGAGAGAGAGAGAGAGAGTCAGATATTGGCCAACACATAAAGAGTGAAACAACTCACTCTATCTTTAAATTTTTTAATTTTTTTTAAATTTTATTTATTTATATGGTAGGGTGGTGGGGTGGATGTAGGGACATGGTGGCCAGGGCAGATGACAACCTTGTGGAGTGGGTCCTCTACTGCCACCTACAGGGTCAAAGCATCAAGTTCAGGCCACCAATTAAGCAAACCAAGCCTTCCTGCCAGACAGACAGACAGACAGACAGACAGACAGACACACACACACACACACACACACACACACTTTTAATATTAACATGAGATCAGTCTGGGTGGCATGTTAATAAAGCTGAGATGATCTTCACTTCAAAGGGTAAGAGTGTGACTTAGGAGTTCATTAGAACGGGTTAAAGAAGCTGCTACACCAGATGGCAGGTCTTCTTCCTGGCACTTGAGTGTCACTGACACAATAAGGCTCTGGAGGTGTGTGTTTCACATAGTGTACCGGCTGGGTTTGTGTGTCAACTTGACACAGACTGGAGTTATCACAGAGAAAGGAGCTTCAGTTGGGGAAGTGCCTCCATGAGATCCAACTGTGGGGCATTTTCTCAATTAGTGATCAAGCGGGGGGTACCATTGTGGGTGGTGCCATCCCTGGGCTGGTGATCCTGGGTTCTATAAGAGAGCAAGCTGGGCAGGTCAGGGGAAGCAAACCAGTAAGAAACACCCCTCCATGGCTTCTGCATCAGCTCCTGCTTCCTGACCTGCTTGAGTTCCAGTCCTGACTTCCTTTGGTGATGAACAGCAGTGTGGAAGTGTAAACTGAATAAACCCTTTCCTCCCCAACTTGCTTCTTGGTCATGATGTTTGTGCAGGAATAGAAACACGGACTAAGATGCATAGTGTATGTCTTCCCTTTAATTTTGCAAACCTATCTACGTTTTGCTGGAATTTTAAATGTGTATGTATCTAGGTTTCTTCGGATGTCCATACAGCTTTACCATACATGTGAAAAATCAAGTATCTGAGGTATATAAGACCCGAAATGATGGCAGTATGTGAAAGAATTTCTACATAAATGTGTATATGTTCTGAGAATTGTCACTCAGGAGCATTAAGAAAAAGGAACAAGGGGGACTAGAGAGATGGCTCAATGGTTAAAGGTACTTGCTGTTCTTCCAGAGCTCAGTTCCCAGCACCCACATTAGGTGGCAGGCCTATAACTCAAGTGCCAGAGCATCTGATGCCCCCGTCTGGGCTCCACCGGTACCCACACTTCTGTGAGTTCACACGTGTGCCCCACATGCCCACAAATCAGCCACCATTTTTACAAAACGTAGCCACAACAGCTGGTAAGAGAGTGAGCGGATAGAGCGCTTGCCTCCCACCCCGATACCCTAGGTTAAATTCCCGAGCCCCACACAGTGGACGGAGAGAACTGACTCCAACAAGCCGTCCTCACACATCCACACGCGAGCCGTGGCATATGTATGCTTACACATACATACACACATAACGCAAAATAAGCCAAATGTAATAATGAATCAAAACACAGTAACAGTGTCATGTTTTAAGTACTTACTGTGTGCCAGGCTTTGTCCTAAGTACTTAGCATGTATGAGGTTATGAGGAAACTGTGTCCAGAGAATTCAAGTGTCCTGCTTATAGTAGAACTAAAATTTGAATCCAGGTCCTCAGAGTCTCAAGTCTGCACTTTAACCACCATGTTATATCCTTCTGTTTCCAATATCGTTATTATCGGTCCTTCGCAGAGGATCCATTATAAAAAACATGTCAGTCACAATTGTGTTCCACATTAATATCAGCAAGTCTCACAAGTGAGAAACATCCCCAGACCCGGCAAGACATAATGCTTTGCATATACTGACAGTCACTACACCTGCCTTTCATGCCAAGGGATTTTTGTTATGCAGGCATCTAATACATGACAAAAATTCCCGTTAGACATGTTGGTTTGATGTGGCAGGATTCGGCGCTTGGCTCAGCTGCCATGGGAGAAAACATTTCTTATACCTGTTAGTTATTGAGGTTAAAAATTATTAAATTCTCATTAGAGTCTGGGGAAATTTTGCCTGTCATTATGATTGGTACGGGGTTACTAGTAAAGTGTGACAAACACTGGTAAAACACAAACTTTATTACGGTCTGGTCTACACATCCTATGGTTCACCTCATCTTCAGATCTTTACAGAACAATAAAACTGACTTTTGAATTACTTTAATTAAATGAAAAAAGAATGGATACATTTGAAGAGAGCTACAAAGTTTTTCTGTTCTTTTCCCCCCAGAAATGTGTGCTCTATTGGCCAGAAAAGAGAGGGATTTACGGCAAAGTTGAGGTTCTGGTCATTGGCGTGAATGAATGTGATAACTACACCATCCGCAACCTCGTCTTAAAGGTAAGATCATAATCTGTTGCCGACTTCACAGTACTGGAGGACAGGGTTACATTTCTCCTTTCTTAAATCCTAACAGATTCAACTTATACAAGCTAGATAATACTGAGAGCAAAGACAAGCTATCAATGTTTCTTGTTATCTGACACTATTAGCCTGTGAAGTAATTGAATTAATGTAAGTGGACATTAAGGAAGTTCATTTTGCAGGACATTGGGCATCAGCTACTTTTCACTTAGAGAACATTTCTGACTTAGCCTTTGGAAGGGCCTTAACTAAAGGCTTATGCAGGAGACCTTACTGGGACCTTTATGCTAACGTCATTATAGTCTAAGCAGCTTTAAGCAAGGCCTGAGAACCATTGAAGAGAACGTCTGTGCTGACATATGGCTGTGCATAGCAAGATGACCCTGCAGTGCTCATGTGATCTTAAAAATCTTGGAGTTACAGTCATTCACAGGGACGTCCCTAGACCAGCTTCAGTCTTAGGAATGCGGTCTTACTTAACTCATGGGGCAGCAGGTACTAGCCGGCATTGCCATGGTATTAATTTCACTTTTAAAGAATAACCTATCTAAGGACCTTGGTCCTATCAGCAGCCTACTCCTGGGATAGAAGCACCATGAAGAAAAGAGTGAAGACAGACCCAAGGATGGTTTTTAACTCAAAAGTGTAGCAGAGGAAGGCTTTTCAGAAACCTACTTCCAAACACATGCCTGATCAGAAACAGGCCTCCTGCCTAGGCTGTGGGTATTAAGATGATGTGTACGAGCCTCTGCTCAAAGTGTATCCTCACCAGGGATTGCACATAGTTCCATTACTGCCAGGGATCCTTGGTGTTAGATAATTTGAGATAAGCATAGAACTATTCTGATAAGGAATCAAGCAAACCTTCATATGTTTGCTGATATGTTTATACATCATCTCTTATAGACATAGAGAACAGGAAACACAATCTATCCCTTTCTTTCTGGTTATATTTTCACCTCCTAAGCAGGCCATGGTGGTGCACGCCTTTAATCCCACCACTCAGGAGGCAGAGGTAGAAGGATCTCTGTGAGTCTGAGGTCATCCTGGTCTTACATAGTGAGTTTCAGACCAATCTGGGCTATATAGTGAGACCCTGTCCCAAGCAACAGCAATGTTTTTGGCTACTAAAATGTATTATAAATATATACTTGGTGTATAGTATGTATGTGATCTGTAATCTCTATGATAGATACAGATACAGACCTGGATTCTTAGAGAGAGGACACTTAGCTTCCCGGTAAAGCTTTCTCCAAGTGAGAGGGTATTTTTGAAAAGTGTCTAGATTTTTTTTCCCTACCTAGAAGTTAGCTGCCAGCAAAGAAGGTAGCCAGAGAAGGCCCTTAGCGCTGTAGCGTAGGTGCCTTTTAGTTCCACAAGTGAACAAGTAATTTGGTGATTGTTGCTATTTTCAGCAAGGAAGTCACACCCAGCATGTGAGGCATTACTGGTACACTTCATGGCCGGATCACAAGACTCCAGACAGTGCCCAGCCCCTTCTGCAGCTCATGCTGGATGTAGAAGAAGACAGACTGGCTTCTGAAGGCCGAGGGCCTGTGGTCGTCCACTGCAGGTAAGGCTCGAACTGACCCTCCTGCCGAGCAGCTGTCTGCTCCTTAATTTTTAATGATGTATTCATTAAAAATGTACTCATACCCTAAGACTTAGTCAAAATGATAGTTACAGAAATGAGTTAGAGCTTTGGGGACACCTTTAGCAGACAGCAAACGGATTTCAAGTTCTAAACACATGTCTGAGTGAGCAGGAGATCTTACCCCATCATCTGACTTGAAACTTGTTTTTCTTCATTTTTCCCTCCTTGGTCACATACAGGCTAAGAACTGCAGAGAGCTTTAATTGTTGTTGTTGTTGTTGTTGTTTTAAGAGACTACCTGGACTGTTTTGGCAGCACGTATTATGATAGCTGATTTGGTGGCACAGTTAACCATTTTCAGAGACAGCTCATGAGAACAAGAAGTTACTGTATGAGGTGGGGAATGGATGAGTGGTCATTTATTTTAAGGAAGACAAAGCACACACAGGGCGTGGAGGCCAGGTAGATGAGGTGACAGAGTGACAGGGTTCTCTACCTAGTGCCTAGCTGGAAGTTTACCTCCCATAACGCCTTTCCCCTGCTTTCCTTTACATGGGACCAAAGCAGGTCATTTACATGCATTTCCAAGACGGGCTGAGTATCCCATATTTTTCCAAAATAATTAACATTGATGTTTAACTTTTCCAAGTATCCTAAGAAAGGGCTTGATAAAATATGTAATTTTAGATTTATCTTGCTTTCTTTCTAGATTGAAACTTTGTGGATTAATTAAAAGTTTTCATTTAAAAAAAAAAAACAACAAATCTTTTTCAAGCCTACTTTCCAGCATTAGACTTTATCCTAAACCCTTGGAGCTAAAGAGGAAACAGCTAGTGGAGCATAGTTTAGGGACAAAGCTATCTCCCACCTAGAGTCATTAAACAGTAAGGATATGTAAGCTGAAAGAGGCACTTCCCCTATAAAATCAAGGCCCCCTCTGATTATTGCTTCTAAGAATGAAGCCTCTTTGTTCCCTCCACTCTACATCCAATGTTGACAGTTATCTTTGGCCCTTCTTACAACTCTACTCGAAGTATCTAATCAGTTAGCAGATTGGCTTTCCCTTCAAAGCTTCTCCCGTAATCACACTTCCTGTCCGTCCACCCTAGTCCAGACCCTTATGACCTCATGCGTGTAGCTTAGAAGTAGTTGACTAATTGCACACATATACCCTTCTCCCTCGGGCCACTCTGGCCTAGCCTATGTGCTTCTCTGAGATGATATTCTTGAAAATGTTTGCATGACATACAGTCCATGTTCAAAACTGGTGGATGGAGTCGCATCACCTCAAGCAGCAGGGCTTAGCCTTGGCTCTGTGAATACGTTACAGGGATGACTGAATTTCTTGGCACTACTGAGCAAGTTTGAGTGCATATGTGAGATTCCTTCTGGAAAGTTTCCATCAAATTCTTATAAATGTTCTTAAAAGAATACAGGATGTCCTTCATACTCCTTAGCCTCCTGGGAATGATCTTAGTTCCCCTGCCTGGTCCTGTTTCCTGCTTTTCTATTCAAAGAACCTTCTTCTCCACAGCAGCTCATCTATTGCCTGTCACAAGTCACACATTCTGTTTGCATCAATTCTTTCCCCAGATCATTGTTTCACCAGGGATCTAACTTCTCATTCATGGAAATTAGTACCTGCCCTTCCTAGGGTATGGTTCAAATCCTATCTCTTCAGAGAATCGAAGTCTTTATGGACACTTTGATTAAATGGACCCATTCCTTATAAATTTTTTTTAGTTATACTGATCTGAAGAAAAGCATACTAAATATGTAAAATAATTATGATTCACTAAGGAAAGTAGCACATATGGTAAGAACAAAAAAAATCCAATAAAAGATGCAAAGTTTAATGGTTGTTATATTAAGATTTTCTAGGTCACAAGTAGCAAGATGACTAGGATAGAGGTTGTGCTTAACCAATGGAGGCCAGCTACCGTGTTTGAGTAAAGAGTAAATGATAGCCTTAGTTTGGAACAATGAACCGAGGAACTGTACCATGAACCAGTCCTAGAAAAGTCCTGAGAGTTGGAAAGCATCATGATGCCCAGTGATCACGAAATGGAGACACACCGAGGATGTGGATACAGATGCGAATAGATACTCTACACAAAGGAAAGCATCCATCCCAATACACACAGGAAAGAGTCCATCCCAAAGGCTCAGCTGAGCTAAAAAATAGAAAATAAGAAATGACAGATGGGATGTTGGGGTGGAAGAGGTGCAGATGTGAAAGATGACTCACGTTTTCTAGGCTAGAAAGCCTTGTAGCTGATGGGTGAGGAGGCCATTGAGGGAAAGAAACATAGATTCGTTTATTTAAATAGATTGAACATGTGATATACACTGCCATCAAAAGTTCCACCTAGGCAAAATTCGGGGACTTTAGATACAGAGTTGAGAGAAATTTACATAAGGACAGTGATCAAAGATGGAGGGTGGTAAGTTGATTCTATACACTTACTATAGGTTTACAATTTAAGGCAGGTAAATGCATAAGTTCTCCAAGACACACACAATTTCCATTTGGTTATCATCTCAATGTCAATGACTTGAAAATATGATCCTCTAGTTCCATCCTCTCTCCTAAATATAAACGAATCTTCAGTCAGCATCTAATTACACCCCTCAGTCAACCCCCTTCCCAGAATTCCCTCTTGCTCCTGTGACAACACCATCTTTTTTGTCCTTTAGGACTAGGTCTCTCTGTTTTCCCACTGTTCATCACAATTGTAATATGTCTAAATAGTTCCTTTCAACTCCCCATTCCTCACCGTATTCTTTATAGAACTTTCTAGAACAATTTAATATCTGCTCACCATTCTCACAACTCCTCAGCTCCTTCCACCATGCTCATTCTACTACTTAAAATTAAATGGGAAAAAAAATCTATTTTTATCCCAGCAAGGTTACTACTCAACAGGCTACTCAATTCATATCAGTTTTATCACTGTTGTTATTAGTCTTCGTAGTTTCAAAGTTAAAAGTATTCATTTAAGAGAATGAAGCTTACTTCACTGTTTTTCTTTGTTTGTCTTTTCATTCCTTTTCTTTTCCGTTCAGTGCAGGGATTGGGAGAACCGGGTGTTTCATCGCTACGTCCATTGGCTGTCAACAGTTGAAAGAAGAAGGAGTTGTAGACGCACTAAGTATTGTCTGCCAGCTCCGGATAGACAGGTATGTGGATGGGGGGTGGGGGTGGTGCGTGGCATCATAGAGATCATGTGTCTGAGCAGGGATGTCCACCATGACTTCGTCTAATCAAGATCACTTCATAAACACGACAGCTCTATGGTCCTAGGTCTTCGTACTGAAGAACATGCATTATGCATTGGTTCCATATTTTGTCTATTATTAACAAAGATGATATTTATTTTAGACTCCCTTTTTAATTCTTTAGAGTATTACTGGATCCCATGTTAATCTTACTTGTAATTCCCAAGCAGTCAATACGCAGTTTTCTACAAGAATTCCAGGTTTCCCATCCCACCACCTTGCTTTCATTTTTTAAGACTGCAGCAGCCATCCAATGTCTCTAGCAGGATGATTACCCTTGTGATGATAGATGCTGAGCTTGGAAACAACACAGAGGAGAAACTTCTTGTCCCATAGCCAAGCCTGAGTGGTGAATGGAGAGTTGGGGCAGTGATAGAGATCAATCCTCTTAAGAATGGCATGGGGGGAGGGGGAGCAGCAAGCCCCCTCTGGGCAGGACAGTGCTCTGCCTCCAAGAAGTACAGGGTCCCCTCCTTTCATCCAAATAGCTAATGCTTAGTAATCAGACATCTAGGGTTGTTCCGGATAGTCAACATGCAAATACAGCCTTACAATGACGAATGAAGCCTCCTGCCCTCCCTCTGGGAGTTGATAGAGAGAAAAAGAAGCTAAGACATAAGCAAGGTGCCCTGAGTCAGAAGTAAGCACTAGGAAATGATAGAACAAAGAAGGGGATGGGAGCTGAGACCCTCCGACTTCAGCCCCATGAGCGAGTGCTCCCTAAAAGTAAACCTATGTGTTTATAGTCATCGTTGGAGGTATTTTCAGTGGTCAGGCACTGGGATGCACAACTATAACCCCAGCACTTTGGAGGCTGAGGCAAGGAGATTGCTGAGAATGGGTGAGCCTGGATTAAATTAGTGAGAACAAGGGCAGCCAGCACGGCATACCCAAGACTCTATCTAAAATTTAACACATAGAGAAAGAGAGAGAGAGAGAGAGAGAGAGAGAGAGAGAGAGAGAGAGAGAGAGAGAGAGAGAGAGAGAGAGACAGAGAGACAGAGAGAGACAGAGAGAGACAGAGACAGAGACAGAGACGGAAGAAAGGAAGGAAGGAAGGAAGGAAGGAAGTTGTCCAATAAATATTTTTGAGCACCTATTAAATGGTATGTTCTGGAATTTCAATAAAGGAAACAAAGGAGCTATTCTGGAAATGCAATAGGTGTATGTGCCTGTGTGTATGTGTGCATGTATGTGTGTGTGCGTGTATGTGTGTGTTCATGTGTGTGTATCTATGTGTGTTTGTGCACCATTTACATGGCCCTTAGAATAGTATGTGGCACATAGGAGCCCCAGGACATGTCACTTGGTTATCAGCATCTGCTTTATGTTACTACTTCCCCTTACTTTTCTGCCTTGGTTTAGCAGAGCCTACCCACTGTGGCAGTTCAGACCCTGGGCCCTTACACTGAGTCTGCATCTTATCTTTTATGACTTCCAGTTGTGTGGTCTTAAGTGACTCACTTGGCTTCCTCATTTTCTAACTTTCTCATCCAGAGAATGGAATTAATAATAGCATATACTTCTCATTGTGATGGTTAAAAAAAAAAAACCTATAAATGTGAAGACCCTGCACACGAGTTTAAGCACAGTGATTATCAACATAGATAGTGAATATTCTATATGTACACCTGTAAGTGACAGGATTCTAGATACACCCACCAGTTGTAAGCTGCATGTAAGTGGGCTGGAGCCTATAATGTAGTTAAGCCCTCAACCTACATTTCCTAGCCTGACCTCACCCTTTCTGTTTCCTCATTTGCATATTCCAAATGCCACTACCTATAAAACTATTTTTTTTTGTACATACTAAAAGCAATCGCAGAATCCCTTCTCCTCATTTCTGATTGCCATCTTAGACTTGAAGGATCCTTTTTCTGGCACTCAGTACAACCCATAGACATTGAAAGAGATCTAGGACCTGTGAGCCATCTCAGTGGGTTAAGGCACTTGTGACCAAACCCAAGGACCTGAGTTCAATCCCCAGGACCCACATGGTGGAATGAGAGAACCTACTCCTTCCTACAAGTTGTTCTCTGATCTCTACACATGTGCCTCAGTGTGCTCCAAAACAGATAACGCCTATGCAGAATAAACAAATACAATTTAAAAACAAAATTTTTAAGAGGCTATGACTGGTTCTCTTCAGATTCCAAGGCCTATTTTCACCTCTTGGGTCCTAACTCAGAGGTTAAGGAAGTGCCTGGTAACCCCAGAACTCTCGCCATGTTGACTTGAATTTGTACATTTATAAATGAGCCCCAGTATAGGACCCTGTCTTAGTTAAGGTTTTACTGCTGTGAACAGACATCATGACCAAGGCATCTCTTCTAAGGACCACATTTAATTGGGGCTGGCTTACAGGTTCAGAGGTTCAGTCCATTACCACCAAGGTGGAAACATGGCAGCATCCAGGCAGGCATGGTGCAGGAGGAGCTGAGAGTTCTACATCTTCATCTGAAGGCTGCTAGCAGAAGACTGACTTCCAGGCAGCTAGGAGGAGGGTCTTAAAGCCCACACCCACAGTGACACACCTACTCCAACAAGGTCACACCTACTCCAATAAGGTCACACCTACTCGAACAAGGTCACACCTACTCCAACAGGGCCACACCTACTCCGACAGGGCCACACCCTGGGCCAAGCATATACAAACTATCCCAGACCCCAAGTCCCTGGCACTCTCCCAACCTGTAGCCCATAGTTATAGAAAGTCAAGTGCTACTTTCGTGCTCTAGCTCCAGAATTCCGTGAACACTGGCTGAAGTGCATTGAGGGAAACTGACTCTCAGCTAAGGTGGCGCCCAACATTTCAAACAGCTACTGAGGAAGACACCCCGGCCTGCTAGGCCTGCTCCTTCTTCTGGCTCCCATCACTGCTAAGCTTATCCTCCTCCCCATCCCCCACCCCACTCTCGTTAGTCTCTTTCCCAGCCACAGTCCCCCACTGAATTGTTCTCCAGTTTGGAAAGGAATCACAATACATTTTTTAAAAGTCCTATCTAATGCCTCCTCTATCTGCTCCTTCCTTCCTAAAGCAAACGGCCAGAAATTTTGGCCTTGGCCTCCTATCAGCGCCAAGGTCTTCCCACGGGACTAGAACTTTTGATCCTTGCTAGACTCTTAAAAACATATCCAAATCCCCTGCTGATCCGAAGCTTGTCCTTGGATTTGAATCACTGCCGATATGCATGTCAAATGTATTTAACAGCTTTCGTAAGACCCCTGTGTGGAAGCTTGTTCTTGGAGCTCCCCACTTGCATAGACACTCTCGGGTGGGTCTCCCTTGTGTGTCTCTCACTTCCATTGTCTTTCCGGAAAGCTGTAACAGCAGAACAGAAATTCTTCCCCTCCCTTCAGCTCATCTTGCCTCTTTTTCTTCCATGTCCCTCACCTCTTGCTCTAAGGGTTCGGTGTTTTCCTGAGAGAGCTTACCTTTCAGATTCCACTTCCTAGCTGACTGCTGCTAATGGCCTTACCTTGGACTCAGGTCTCTAAAAAGAAAGTTAAGCCAGGCATGTTGGCTACACCCAACAGCTCAGAAGCTGAGGCAGGAGGATTCCCAATCTGAGGTTAGCCTGGATATTTTTTTCAGTGAGACCATGTCTCCAAAAATAGGAGAGGAGAGAAAGACAAAGAAAGAGAGGGAAGGAGGGAGGGAGGGAAGGAGGAAGGGAAGACAGGACTGAAGAGAAAAGAGAAGGAAAGGGGAAGGGAGGGACAAAGGAAGGGGCAAAAGAAAGAAAGGACAAAAGAAAACAAGAGAAATACAGTCTTTAAAAAATGCAGACGTCATCTCTGTTCTCTTACACTGTGTCTTTCTTTAGTATGTCTTCAGCCTCTGTCCTTCCTTCATGATCTCCCTGGCCATCTTAGCCTTCTACTCAGGATCTCTCAGACATTCTAGAGTGTGTTATTAAGCAAGCAGAGATTTATATCATAAGATATCTCCACTATGGTCTTCAAAGCACATGACTCATCTAGCTCACAAAATAAACTCGGAAGCACGGTGGGTGGCAGGAGCACATTCCTTAAGCTCTTCTCTTCTTTTTTTCTTTTTTCTTTTCTTTCCTTTTTTCTTTCAAGAAAAAAAAATCTATTAAGCCAGGCATAGTGCAATCCCAGCATGTGGAAGGTCGCGTCAGGAGTGGCTGGAGTTCAAAGTCACCCTCATCTGCACAATGGATTTGAGGACAGACTGGACTACATAAGAAAAGCCTCATCTCAGAGAGAGAGAGAGACACAGACAGACAGACAGACAGACAGACAGAGACAGAGACAGACAGACAGACAGACAGATAGACAGACGGGGATTTAAAAACAATTCTGAATAAGAAACTATAAAGGTCTGAAGAGTTCCTCAGCAGACACCCATTTCAAACTGTTGACACATTCACCCACACTGACTTAACCACACAAAACCCCCTTGAAGAACACCAGAGTAAGAAAAAAGTATAAGTAATTCAAACGATTCTTCTGATGTTTGGTGGTGGGGGAAGGATTTGATAATTTTATAATTTGAACAGGAACATGACATGGGGAAAAGGGAAGACAGTCCTTGGATTACTAAATACTGTTTGTATAAGAGATAATACTCAAGATTCACAGACCTTTCTTGAACTCTTACAGTGCATGCCTGTGTGCATGCATGTGTGCCTTCATACGTGTTTACAGACATTTTACTGGAGACTGGAACCCAAGGACTCAGGATTGCTAGGCAAGCATTCTACCACTGAGCTATATCCCCTTGGTTTTTTTTTTATTGCTGAGATCACAGTTTAATTCTGTTGCCCAAGATGACCTTGAACTCACTGTAACCCAGTCAAGCCTTGAAATTCCTGGGATTCCAGACCTGCAGCACCACATGCAGCTTCTTAGCAATGGCCTCTGCCCACTGGCTGCAAGCCTGTGCACACTGCATCTCTAATCCCCTCATACCTGTAATCCCAGCACTTGGGATACCACAGCAAGAGGATAGCAGTGGGTTTGAGGCCATCACAGGCTATAAAGTGAAACTCCATCTTTGTCTAAACAAAGCAAATAATATGCTCATATCTCATAGCCACTTCCTTAGCGAAGCCAAGGATGGGTAAGAGCTGAGGAAAAAAACAAGACATTGACTTGGCCATGGGACATATCTTATGGCTGATGAGTCAGGAGTTTGAGCACTGGGGAGAATCAGAAACCCTGGGGGGCGGGGGAAATTATGATATGTGGTGGTTCTTCCAAAGTCAGGCTAGAGTGGTCATCTCTACTCAAATCTCTAATCTACGTGTTAGCAATAAACTCGTGTGTTCTGACTAAGAACGGAGTGTGTTAGGCTGAATGGGTGTTTCCAGTTCAGAACGGCGACACAGCTTTCCAGGGGATTCTGGCAAGGCTCTGTTATGACTGGCTTTCGGGCGACTTCTATAAATAGATGCCACAGTCCTGGTGGTGGCAGATTCATAAGTCTGTCCTTCTACTTTTAATAATACTTTCGAGCATATTTGCAGCTAAAATAGGGTATCTTTTTTTTCTAAGTAGTTCACATTCAGTGCAAGGCACCCACGAGGGTTTTATTTAGAAGAGTATTAGTGGATCGTCCGTTCTTCCCCACGGCTTTAGGCTTTTATCAAGAGACAAAGGAGACGCTGTGGTAACTGGGGCTGAGGACAGTCTGGTGGGAGAGTATGCAGGCAACCGTGCAACATGTACAGTCAGGCCTCTCAAGACCACATGTCAAGATGCTTGAAGCAGACCCCGCCTCTGCCGCAGACTCTCTGTGAGCACTCCCCTTTTCTAGGCCCCTCAGCCTGTTCACATAAAGAGCAGAGCATGTTGCCCAACCCCTTCTGGTATGAAAACCCCATCATAGGAGTAAACTATTTCATAGGCCTCCACCTTGCGTTTTGAATCTTATGTTTGTAAATTAGATTTCACCCTATGATTCTCAGTAGCACCCATGTGCATTTGAAAGTCAGTGGCACAGGTACCATGTTCACCTGGTGTCCTGATACTGTTGGGAGCTCACGTGAATTTGAGGACCCCTCAGCTAAGATGCCCTTGCCCTGAAGTGCAGTGGCTGGGGAGTGGTCACATGTGTTCTAACACCCCTCTTAACTGTTGCTGTATTGGGGTCTCAGTTATATGAAGAACAATGATATGTGGTAATAGTATTCATAACATTTGCCTGCTACCAAGACAGAAAGGATAAACCCCATTTCCTGGGTCACATCACATATTAAATGTGTGTGTGTGTGTGTGTATGTATATGTGTGAATGTGTGTTTGTGTGTGTGTGTCTGTGTGAGAGTGTGTGTGTGTATGTCTGTATGAGTGTATATGTGTGGGTATGTGTGTGTGTATGTGTGTGTGAGTATGTGTGCATATGTGTCTATATGTGCGTGTGAGTATGTGTGTGTATGTCTATGTGTGTGAGTGTGTGTATATGTATATATATGTGTGTGTGAGTGTGTGTATGTGTATATGTGTGTATATATGTGTGTGAGTGTGTGTGTATATGTATATGTGTGTTTGTGTGTGTGTATATATATGTGTGTGTGTGAGTGTGTGTATGTGTATTTGTGTGTGTGTTTTTGTGTGTATGTGTGTGTATGTCTGTGTGTGTGAGTGTGTGTATACGTGTGTGTATGTATATATATATGTGTGTGAGTGTGTGTGTATGTGTATATGTGTGTGTGTTTGTGTATGTGTATATATATATGTGTGTGAGTGTGTGTATGTGTATATGTGTGTGTGTTTTTGTGTGTGTGTATATATGTGTGTCTGTGTGTGTGTGAGTGTGCATATGTGTATATGTGTGTGTTTGTGTGTGTGTATGTGTGTGTGTGTTTTTGTGTGTGTGTATGTGTGTGTGTATGTGTGTCTATGTGTGTGTATTAGCAATGGGTTCTGAATATAGAGTCTCATAAATTATATCCTTTTGCTTTTTATTTTGAAGCACAGTTCTGCCAGGCGGTGGTGGCGCACACCTTTGATCCCAGCACTTGGGAGGCAGAGGCAGGTGGATTTCTGAGTTCGAGGCCTGCCTGGTCTACAGAGTGAGTTCCAGGACAGCCAGGGCTACAAAGAGAAACCCTGTCTCGAAAAATAAATAAATAAATAAATAAATAACAAAAAAAGAAAGAAAGAGAAGCACAGTCCTATCACCTTATGGTGAGCCCCAACCAGAAAATTATTTTTGTTGCTACTTCATGACAGTCATTTTGCTACTGTTGTGAATGGTAATGTGAATATGTTTGGAGACACAGGTTTACCAATGGGGCCGAGACCCACAAGTTGAGAACCTCTGGTTTAGATTATGTGTTACTGACACCAGAGCTAATAAGTACAGGGGACTCTGCTGGCCTGGCCAGTATGGAAAGTGATGTTTGAGTCAGTCACCTGTGCCTATTTAGATTGCCATACGTGCATAGACTGACAAAGAAAAATTAAATGAGATGAAGGAGAGGACCCATAAAGTTAGTATTAAGGTGAACGGAGTATAATCAGTTCGTGCTACTTGGAAAGCCCTTTTAGGCTTTTCGTAGTCTTCCAATCACAGACGCTATTGATAAGAACTCGGTTGCTATGGAACCGTATCAGCCAGGAGCCCTGCACCGTGCGACTCCCTCTGTAATGGACTCACACAGGTGCCGAGGTTGTGCAATGGGGGGTCATGGCAGAACATCATTTATACACCGAATGTAATATATGCACTTGTCCCTTTAAAAACACGGTGGTGGGAGGGCCAGGAAGATGTTTCCATGAGCAAAGCATTCACCATAGAAGTGGGACCTGAGTTTGAATCCCCCAGACTCGCTGAAATTACAGTAGAAGGTGTCTGTCATCGGAGATCTCCTATAACAGTTGTTCTCAACCTGTGGGTCATGACCCTTTCACAGGGGTCACCTAAAACTGTCTCCATACCAGGTATTTACATTATGCTTCCTGAGTGATAACAGTATCAAAATTACAGTTATGAAGTAGAAATAATTTTATGGTTTGGGAGTCAGCACAATGTGAGGAACTGAATTAAGGGGTTGCAGCGTTAGGAAGGCTGAGAACCACTGTCCTACAGTGAGGTGCAGGGTGCAGACAGGAGAATGCTAGGAAGCTAATGGGCCACCTAGGCTTGCATATACAAAGGTAAACAATAAGACGTCCTGACGAGATAGCAAGGCAACAACACACAGACACAGACACACACACACACACACACACACATACATCATACATGCACAGTGATAATCATAATGACCAACACACACGTATACACACATACACATCATACACAGTGATAATTGTAAGTAATGACCAACACACACACACACAGTGATAATCATGATGCCCAACACACACACACACACACATACACACATGCATACACAGTGATAATTGTAATGACCAACACACACACACACACACACACACACACACACACAGTGATAATCGTAAGTAATGAAGACTATAGTAAAAAGCGCCCAAGAACACTGAGAACATGCCTCACAGACATTACAAGAGAATGACTGAAAAGCAGCCTGTGAGTGTCCAAAGACATGCAGCAGGGCGGGAAGGACTATGTGCTATTGCAGACTGATTACAGACATTTTCCCCATTGTATGCCCCCCTTCCACCGTCCCCCCAGAACCTCTGAACACTGGAAGGATCTGAAAACAAAATCTGGGAAGTGAAACTCACAATGGAACTTCTGGACCCAAGGCTTTTATCCCATTCCCTGATCCCCTTGGCCGGGACTGGAAGCAATCTGTCTGATGCTGGGTTTTTGAGAGTTGCTGAAGTCCGTAACTGGCTCAGCGTGCTCTTACCTTGGGGGTGGGAGGCCCTTCAAGTGGAATGACATCCAATGGCTCCACTCCTAACTCCCCAGGCAAAGTAGAAAGTGCTTCCAATGTATGGCATGTCATGGTTAGAATGTCTTCACCACTCACTTCAGTTTGATATTCCACTTTTCTTTTAACATGCCCATCTTAGAGAAGGGATATGGGTACCATCAATGTCCTATTGCAATGTATGTCCTCAAATATTCCCTGTCTCCAAAATCTAGCTAAAGTAATTCCAGGTCGAAAGTTTCTAGTCCTTACTGTAACGTCATCAAGCATAGCCTGACACCTATTACATTTCTACATTACCACCTAACCACGATCCTACACCTAGTAAGTGAATTTCAAAGACCTTGGTGGGGGGGGTGGGAATCACGAATTCTGAATTTTGGGTTACTTATTCCCAGGACATCTAGAGATGAAGTCCTGGAAGTTGGTGTGTGTTTTCCTGATATTCCAGGTTTTAAAAGCCTAATACAAGGCCCTCTTTGTAAAACAGGTTTCACAGTGGAATCTTCCAAGGATTGCCAGGGGAAACTTTTTCTTCATTCCAGTTAAGAGATAATTGGACTCTAGCCTACTTACTCAGTGATGGGAGGGATATCTTTCAGGGAGAAAAATTAATCTTAAAAACGATGTTCGAGCTTGTTCTGGGGATGTAAGTGAACTGGGAGAGAGCTTGTCTAGCATGTGCCCAAACCCCCAGTTCAATCCTCAGAACCACATAAACCAGAAATAGTAGAACATGTTTATAGTCCCAGCACTTGGCAGGTGGAGTCAAGGAGATCAGAAGCTCAGGGTCATTTTCAGCTACATAGAAGAGTTCAAATCCAACCTGGTGTGCGAGACCCACTTAAAAAAAATATTGGAGTTGTAGTTGAATTGTCACTTGATCTGCGCTGACTTTTATTCCCGACAAATACTTCAAGCCTGTAGCATACTATTTCAGAAAAAGTATCTATGGTCAAAAAAAAAAACCCACAAACAAACAAACAACAACAACAACAACAAAAACCCCTGGTCTGAGGGGCTGGGCCCAGTTGGTAAGATATCTTTTATTTGGCTCTGATTTGGTCTCATTTGATTTTGTCTTTTTACAAGCATGAGGATCGGAGTTCAATAATCAGAACCTCTGCTTAGAAAAAGGTGCGTGTGTGATGGGTGTGAGTTTGCAATCCCAGTACTAGAAAGTCAGAGACGTCTAGATCTCTGAGCCTCGCTGGTTAGCCGGCATACCCTACAGCCAATGAGAGGCCCTGTTTCAAAACACACACACACACACACACACACACACACACACACACACACACCAACAATAAGTGGACAGTGTCTGAAGAATGGCATTTCATCCCAGTGTTGGGATTAAAGTCTTTCCCACCACACCAGGCTTTGTTTCATTCTTTGAAACAGGGTCTCATGTGGTCCAGTCTGGCCTCAAGTTCCCAATCATCCAGCCCCTGCCTCCCATGTCCTGGGATTACAGACTCACGCCACCACACCCATCCAAATTCTCCTTTCTTAACATGACATCTGCTAAAGGTCTGGGAAGACTTTTGGGGCAGTGGCTGGTACACCCCACAGCTGGCGCTGCACCGGGGACGGCAGACTCGGCCTCTCTTGACTCACACCAAAGCCGTCGGCGCTTTACCCAGGAGGCCCGCTATTTTCTACACCTTTTGTTCTAAATTTACTGTACCAAACTTTACCAAAAGAATTCCAGATTTGAAAATACAAAAAAAAAAAATTAGCAAAGGATCGAGAGTTCCATTGTTAGCCCAGAAGTGAGTCACCCCTGCAGAATTCCCTCTGTCTACTGATTAGACCGGATACTGGCTGGGCGGTGCAGCAGGAAAGGCTGTAGCTCTGTGTGTGTGTGTGTGTGTGTGTGTGTGTGTAGTCACAAAAGGTCACAAAGCTCTCCCCTGGGTATCTCTGAGGCTTGGAGAGTTTTTGTCTTTTTTTTTTCTCCCCCCAAATACTGTCTCACTTGCAAAGTGTGGACAAGGGAGTCTTACTGTTTCCCCTATTCTGACTTGAGTCTACCCCCAGCTGACACAGTAACGTGCTTCCTACACGGGAAGGAGCTGACATTGATTTCGGGGTCTGCCATACCCAGTGAGATGCATGAGGGCGTGTCCAGAAGGTTGGCATATCTGAATCCTTTCTGATCTGGTTAACAGTCTTTCTATTCTAATGGCCACAAGGAAAGCAGAGCCCACAGCACGTTTACAATGAATGTGGCTACTTTGTTTCCAGAGCACATGACACAAACACGATAAACAAATGACCTAGTATCTAAACCCCGGGTCTTCCAAGAGGACATAGCCTGAACCTCACCGGGGCTTGGGAGTGAACCATGACAGTCCCAAGCAACTATGATGAAGGATGAAGCCAGGTATGGTGTTAAGTGAATACTGATTCAAAGATCAAAGATAGGCAGCAGTTATTTTGTACTTCAGCACCTACAGCTGATGAGATAAGCATTTGTAAATTATCTATTAATCCATGCAAAACCCGAGACCTTATTAGGTAACACGTTCACTTGCTGGGCCAGTACTTTGCTTTTCCAGATCTTTTGTGGGTGTGAGCAATGGAAAATTCCTTACAGACAAAATCTTCCATGGATCACGAAGGAGAAAAGCCACCAAAGGCACAGTCACACTAGTGACAGGTGGTACTGACAGGTTCTCTTGATCCCTGGCGCCTCCTCCTCCCTGATAACACTGGGAGCCAGGGACTCCCGGGGTTTCTGTGACTGTCCTGCAGCTAGCACTCAGACACATTTAATGATCATAGTGAGATGACATCTGTCATTCATATTATTTCACAAGTGAGAAAAGCCAGGTTGTAGGGGAGGAGATAAGTGACCCACCTAAAGTCAGAGCTCTCCTGTTCTCTCAGCACTTGGGAGGTTGAGGCAGGAGGATTGCAGGAGTTCGAGCCAAGCCTGGGCTATTTAGCAAGACTCTGTCTCAAAATGACAGCAATAAAAACATTGATTGATTGAGTCACGGAAGCTAGTAGGTCTAAAAGGAAGAACTTACCCCTGAAATCTGCCAGGCTCCAAGCCCACTGATTTCCATTGTACCGGCTGCCTCCTCTATAGCTCTGGCTCATGGTGTAGACATATATCTGGATTATTTCCATCCAGACTTGACCAACCTGGATCAACTTGTCCTTGACCAAGCTGTGCTTCATCGTTGAGGCCCACAGAGAATTCACCCTGTTGGACCAAAGGATAATGAGGTGGTGTTCTCATGCACTTAGCTTTACCCTAAGTTTTAAATGGATTATCTCACCTGCTTCTCACAGCAGGGTAAGTAGGGCCAACTGTTGTGTAGCCTCAGTATTATTGCATATGAAAAGACTGAGCTCAAAAAGATGGTGTAATAAGATAATAATAATAATAATAATAATAATAATAATAATAATAATAATGGAGACAGGATTTCTTTTGACAACAGCATGTGCTGAGTTTTCTCTAGCTTTGTCTTGTCCTCTTAACATACTTTGGTCCCCATGGGTAATGAACTTGACAAATGGCTTTCCAGACCCTTTCAAACACATAGTCACTGGTGTTTAACCATTTTCAGTTTCCTTCTTGTCTTTTGAGATTGTCATCTGTGTTATATAGCCAGCCTTGATCCTCCCCCTCTACCTACCTGTGGGCTCAGATGACTTGATTCTTTTTTGATTAATACCTACTTAATAGTTGACACAGGTTCTAACAATCTATTACAACTTTAACTTTGTAAACCCTGAATTTGTACCTACTTTTCAAACGTGTTACAGTGAAAACCACTCATCACCTACATCAAATAGGCATTTAACTAGTCCTAGGTCAAATACATAATCCATCAAGTAAATAATTCAGGTCGTGACAGTTCTATATTGTGTGAGAACAAATAAACTATGGGTTAAAGGAAATGTTTCCCAGGCGTTCCTTAGATATTGGTTCAGATTTAAGAATGTATCCAGATACTTCACGGAGAATATTGGTATATAGGAGATTCCATTGGCCTTTATCAGAACTTAAGACCTGGGGGTTTACTTCAGGGTTTACTCTAGGGAAAACACATTTTTCTTTTGTAAGTTGGTAAAATGAAACAAAATACAGAACAAACCCAGGAAGGAAGTACGGTATACAAACCATGTTTGTGGAATAAGAGAACGTAGCTATACAGTGTGGATCTTCAAGAGAGTTTCATGATAGTTTCACCCCCTCTGCGCCAGCCCAGTTTAACAACAATTGATGCTAGGTACCTGTGCAGTGAGACAGGGCTCCATGGATTTGCTGAAACAACCAGTTCCTAATGTAAACTGGTTCCGGAAGGCAAGGTGCAGGGCCCCCTCCTATCCATTACTTTGAAAACAGCCATCATCAAAGAAAATCAAGCAAAACCCCAAAAGGCATTACCCAACTGCCCTTTATTTATTTATTTTTTTATTTTATTTTATTTTTTTAATTTACATTCCAAATCACTTCCCCTTTCCCGTTTCCTCCCTCCCCGAAAGTCCCATAAGCCCCCTTCCCTCCCTCTTTTCTCCATTCAACCCCCTCTCGTTACTCTGTCCTGGCGTTCCCCTACATCCAGTCTTTCCAGGACCAGGGGTCTCTCCTTCCATCTTTTTAGAAATCTATTGATGTGCTGATTGTGTCTAGGGTATTCTGAGATTCTGGGTCAATATCCCCTTATCAGTGACTGCATACCATGTGTGTTCTTTTGTGATTGGGTTACCTCACTAAGGATGATATTTTCAAGTTCTGACCATTTGCCTAGGAATTTCATGAATTCATTGTTTTTAATTGCAGAGTAGTATTCCATTGTGTAAATATACCACATCTTCTGAATCCATTCCTCCGTTGAGGGACATCTGGGTTCTTTCCAGCTTCTGGCTATTATAAATAAGGCTGCTATGAATATAGTGGAGCATGTGTCCTTATTGCATGCAGGTAAAGTCTCTGGGTATATGCCCAGGAGTGGTATAGCTGGATCCTCCGGGAGTGTCATGCCCAGTTTTCTGAGGAACCGCCAGACTGCTTTCCAGAGTGGTTGTACCAGCCTGCAATTCCACCAGCAGTGGAGGAGTGTTCCTCTTTCTCCACATCCTCGCCAACAACTGCTGTCTCCTGTGTTTTTGATCTTAGCCATCCTGACTGGTGTGAGAAGGAATCTCAGGGTTGTTTTGATTTGCATTTCCCTAATGACTAAGGATGATGAACATCTCTTTAGGTGCTTCTCAGCCATTAGATATTCTTCAGGTGAGAACTCTTTGTGTAGCTCTGTACCCCATTTTTTAATAGGGTTACTTGCCTCTCTGGAGAAGCCATTACCTCCAGTAGGTCACAGCTTTTCGTCAACCAGAGTTTAGGTTTCAAAAGGTTTCTACAGTGGTTCCAAGTCTTAGGAAATGAGGCTACATTGGCTCCCAAACTGTCATCCGTCAGAGAGAAGGGTGGGGCAGAGCGCTGTGGCTTACTGAGTCCGTTATAAGACTAGTTAAATGCCTATTTGATGTAGGTGCTGAGTGGTTTTCACTGTAACAAGTTTGAAAAGTAGCAATACGCCACAACTTTAAAAAAAAGCCTACAACTTAGCTAGAAACAATTTTAAGATGAGATTAAACAATTCATATCTTATCAAATTACTTGTTGTAAAGACGTCATCAATTGTGTGTGTGTGTCTGTATATATATATGTATTTTAAATAAATGACATAGGTAAGATGTAGGACATGCTTGTTGAGTGTCTAGAAGGTTCAGTTCCAGGAGTGAGATATGGAAGGCTAATCTATTGAATATTAGAAATAGTGATTCAGTACACAAGAACATTGTATTCAGACAAAGAATTAACGAATTGAAATTAACAGGAACAAAGGTAAGTTCCTGTGTGTAATTTCAAATTTTCAATAGCTTGAATACAGGATGGAGGAAGAAAACTGTAATTTTCACATTCAAATACAATCCTGCTGACTTTTAATTAACCTAACTGTTTCTAAGATGCTTGCTGAGTACCAAGCACCTGCAGGCAGGCACTGTGGCCTCGCCTCGCCTCCTGATGTACCTGCAGATGTAATCTTGATGCTCTTCAGTGAGTAGCTAAGGGAGCAAATATGCTTGCTGGCAAGATCCCCTCAGGGACAGATGCTACACTGTAGGAAGGCCCTATTTCATAAAATAGCACACAGAAGTAGGAGACTATTGGTGAGTGACAGGGAAACCAGGCTTCACAGAGATGTTGAGTAACCACAGGATGTTTAGTCTAGAGAAGAAAGATTATGGGGACTTTGATGGTTGTTTTCATCATTTCAAGAACTATTGTGTGACTACAAGGGGAATCTTGAGACCTACTGGGGCTATTCCAGTTGGCCAGTAGGGTGAGGATGTCAGAGAGAGATTCGTTTTGATGTCTTTGGAAGCCTGCTCTAAAGGTATCTCTGCCTGTGAGCATTCTAGAAGCTGGCTGACAGCCCAGCCTCTAAAGAAACAAGTTTTTGCCAGTAATTCCAGTGAATGATCTTCGAGGACTCCTCAGACGCTACTCCTTTTGTTCTTCTTCTCCAAAAGAAATGGGAAATCACACTTTCCCTGGGTCTTCCTGAAGCTTTCAGAGCCACAAGAATGTTGTCAGAGGGCACTGTGTGTTCTTACCTTCCCCCACCTTCAACGGCCGCTGCGGCAACCTTGACTTAGTTAACGGTCAACAGAACTTGGTCGCAGTGACTCTCTTCCCGCCATGGTCACATACCGCTGAGCCATTTCCAGGGAACCCGGTTACTAAGACCTCAACTGTGATTCCTTTGGTCCACCCACTGGACATACAAATACCGGTGCTGAACAGAACAGTCAAGCAAGAGCATATCTTGCCTCAAGGTGTGGTGATGGTAAGAGGACATTCACAGAGCTAGTGCCCACAAGAGGCAGTGCACACGAAGGTTCTCCTTAAAACCCACAGCTTGACGCAGGAGTATCCATTCTCTGAGGGAATGTCAAAGGAAGGGAGGTGCCTCTCGGTGCCCTGCAGCTGCCCTAATATTTACTGTGGCTGCATCTCCCAAGCTTGGCAGTCTAGACTAGCATCTCCTGAACACCTGCTTTGTTTTTTTCTTAAAACTTTCCCAGACGTCATCGCACAACTAGGAAAAGAGGGCGGCTCCTTAGTTACCATTTCTGTTGGTCACGTTCTGACCAGCCAATGCTTGGAAAACAAACGTACAGTTCCCGTTGGAAAGACCGTGGTAATATTTCTTCACAGAAGTTGCTACCTCAGGAAACCGAAGTTACCTCTTTGTTTCTGGCTGAATACATACGTGGTCTTGGCACCATGTCAAGCCTGCCTGAGGAATCCCTGTTTAGCTCAGAGGATGTAGCCTTGCTCCTTTAGCAGTGTGGCAGGCTAAGGAAGCCGATAGTCAGGGCTAGTTTCAGTTATCTTTAACCAGAAGTCACGTGACAGAGGCAGCGATACATCATGCTTTTAAGTTGGAAGTGCCTCTGTGGTCTGAAAACTATCTTGAATAGTACCAACCACCACTAGAATAAAAAAAAACCTAGATAAAACAAAGACCAAAACTAAAATAGGATTCATTGTGTGACTGAACAGTTACAGAGAGATTAGAAGAATTCAGATCACGATTATCATGTTACTCTTATTCCGTGAAATGGAAAGTTGGTTAGCTTTTATAGTAGTGTCTGACAGTTTTGTCAAGCTGAAAGAGCCATCACCCTAGGAGAAAATGTGATTAAAGTATTGTATCTGTGAAGGTGGGATGAATGGTAGTCAGTTTCTACACAGAGCAGCTGCCTTCTACTGATCTGTGTCACAGGGGATGCTGGACAGCCCTGATGGCAATGGCCCCAACAAGGAGGAAAGACAAGAACCAATCCCCAGCTTCCAGCCAGTTGAAGGACCCGCCCACCACTGTGTTTAGATGCTTAGCACATCCAAAGGCTAGTTGGTACCCTAATAGCCTTAAACAAACCACTTTACAGTAGATCTTTGACTTGTAGGAAGAAAGATAGAATGCAGCTTAGCTGTGTTTTGTTAATCTGCTCCCGCCACATTTAACCCAAGTGGATAATGCATTTTAACAGGATGGGTAAGGCTCTGGTGAACTAATACTATCACTCCAGCTGCTCCAAGTTGACCTAACGCTCATAACTTTGTAGCATAGCTGTTGTCTTGCTTGAACCGAGGGGCGGGGGGAATGAAACCAAATGCCTTTAAGGAATTTGTGTAAATCGCACAGTTTAAAAAAAAAATGAGCACAAGAAGTCTTTGGGTTGTGTGGTCTGACTCATTCCAGAGTCCGAGATTTCATCCGTAAGCTTCTACCCCTGCTCTGCTAATAGTACATAGGGAAAAGCACTTCCAGGAGGCAGGAGGGTCAAGGTTCAAGGTCATCCTCTGCCACAGAGTGAGTTCAATACTGGCCTAAACTACGTGAGGCCCTGTCTCAAAACACTAAAATAAATAATCAGGTACCTAGAGTACATGACATTATAGTGAACCATATGTGTGTATGTATACATGTATACATACACACATATGTATATATATGACTGTGTATATATGCATACACATGCACACACGCACACACACACAGATAGATAGATAGATAGATAGATAGATAGATAGATAGATAGATAGATAGATAGATAGATAGATAGATAGATAAATAGATAGATAGATAGATAAAGTCATGTGTTGCTTAATTATATAGAATACATGTAAACACCTGGATAACATGACCTACCACACAACCAGATGACATACTATATGTACAGCATTTTCTGCATCTCCCAAAGCTACCAGGAACCAAAGGAACCAAAAGAGAAGATAACTCACTCAAGAGATGCAGTGGCTATGAGATGCATGCAGTGGCTGCTGGCCTAACACAGCATACAGTTCTCCAGTCAACCCTTAACAGCAAAGTAGGAGTACATGCTAAGTCACACTCAGAAGCATAGTAAATACCAACGCTATCACCAAAGGTAGCATGATCCATTCCTAGGAAATGTACAGTAATTACAGCTGCCACCAGGTAGGCTTATTCACACAAGTGTCATCATTATCACTCACCTATGCGTAATGCACCATTATACAGCATTGGTACACAGCACCTGACTGCGCCGACATATTAACTTTGCCAGTCAGGATGGCAAGAAGAGTTGCAGGAAAAAAAAAATCATTAGATCAGCTGTTCTGCCTGTTTGGCGCAAGCCTCGTTCTAGCGTCATGTTTAGCTTACAGTATTATAAGGTATCAGCAACACTGAGTGATTTTATGATCTTTTCCATGCAGGGGTGGTATGGTCCAAACCAGCGAGCAGTATGAATTTGTGCACCATGCTCTGTGCCTGTTTGAGAGCAGACTTTCGCCAGAAACTGTCGAGTGACTCTGAAGATTTACCAGAGTGTCAATCTCTCGTGGGGGATTCATCAAATTACCCCCGAAAGCTCCTTGAAGGAGCTCCCTGCAGTGGATGAGGAGGCTCTAAAGCCAACCTGAGGCATGGACTGTGGAAGATACGGCAACATGAAAGATTGCCAGCCTTTGTGTATAGGACTGCGTTCATAGGCATTCCCCCCGCCCCCAAGTTATTCTGAAGGTCCTGCGCTGATGGAGGTATGACAGTCCTCACGCAGCCTGAGGAGGATTTTGCTTTGTCTGTGTCGACTCTCCGCTGCACAGAACCTACGTGTGTAATATTCAGAGACTGTCCTTTTAATGACTGGAGGAGCTGCTGAAGATGTCGTTATCTTGTGTTTAGATGCTTTAATGTTTATAAAGCCAGTCCTGTGACTGGATTGTCAGCTGTTCAACTGTTCCTGTCTTAAGTGCTATTATCTATCTCAGTTACCAGAATCTTGCTGCTCAAGTTGCCAGTGATCGACAATGGATTTTTAACCAAGACGGTTTTTTGTTGTTGTTGTTGTTTTTGAAAAAAAAAATCAAATGCAGTGACTATTTTATATGAACATGTGTCTTGATTCTATCTATTACGTGTGTATTTATAGTATCTCCTATGGATCAATTACAGAGCACAATGATTGTCATCGGATATATATATATGTATATGTATATTATATGTATATGTACACATATATATTCTATTATTAGGCATAGAAGTGGCTCCTGTTCCACAACACTAACTATTATATTTCTACATTGTGACTTGTTTTACTTTAAAAGGGGATAAACAAATTTATAGTAACTATAAAGTATCAGTAATTTTAAATACTCATCTCTCTTTTACTAAGAAGGAATTTTTTTGACTATGATGTCTACCTGGTATCTCTCTCCCAATAAGAAGCAGGTGCCTTTGGGACTGTCCCACCCCTGTTTCATCCCCAAGAGTTCTTCCAAGGACACTGTCATGCACGACCTTCCATTTCTGAAAGATTTCCTTCCTCAAGAGACAAAGGAAGGCAAAATAATCACGCTCAGCAAACGTGAGATGTTCTGCTCAGATATGAATTTTCAAGGCAGCCAAGTTGACTTTCTTTCGTACTCCCAATAAACGACTCTTCACAGTAACTATTGAGTGAAGCCTATTCTTTGCTTGCTCCAGGTAAACCGAAGTAGGTAATATGATGGATTTAATTTTAGTCTTTTCCTCCTGGAGGGAGATGACTTTCTCCAATTGCAATCTTGTAATCACTTGAGAGATAATGATCTCGGAGTGCCGTCATTATGCGGTTTTCCTTATAGACGCCAGCATCTCATTATACATACAGAACATGTTTATGTCTTTATATCACTTGTCACAGACCCCATAAATTACATGGCTTACGTAGATTGGGCAGAATCATATCACCTGAGAAGAAGCCGTGATGCAGGAAGACTCAATTATCTAACATTACGATTCCCTTTCTCCATCTTGAGGTTAAGACATGATCATGTGCCAAAGGGGTGGCAGGGGAAGACTTTCTGGGGTTTATTCTGACTCCTGGAGGCTGGCTCTACATTTTAAAAAGAGATGATCATTATCCCTCCTTTCTAAGGAAACAGACAAAAGGACACTGGTGTAAAACTTCCCCCAAACAATTCAATTGGAGGAAGTGTGTCACTGACTTTTCCCCTCTCCGTGAAGCACATTTCCTTCCTACTCTTTGCCTCTCTTATCTGGGAGAATTTTTTTTTCCCCAAAGCGAAGCGTGAACTGTTGTTAAGTGGAAAATGGAGGCTGAGTTTTACATGACGATTCTAACCTGCTTGATCCTCCGGAGTTTGGGTGAGTGGGGCTGCCTCAGTTTCCTGAGACATCTCTCTCAAAGTTAGCCAAGGAGGCTGGTAGCCTTTGGAAAAGTATCTGAAAGAAGTCAGAATAGGAGCCAGGTCTCCATGGCAGGAGAGCCAAAGCCGACGAGAAGGGGGTTGTGGGGAGGGGGGATAAGAGGAGACAGCTCTAGCCACACTTCTGAGATTTCTCTCTAGAAGAAAATAAGCGTTTACTGAATGCCTGGGACAGCTCAACTCCTAAAAGGATGGGTCTCAGAGTGAGGAACTCTGAGCAGACATCTTTTATTATTTACACATAACAGTCTATACATAAGCGCTCTGTTCCTTTTTCTAATCAAGTCGTAGTTTTACTTTCTTTCATTTTAAGAAAAAAATATATACATACAGAACGTGATTAAAGGGAGCAAGGAAATGTGTTTTATTTGGAAGTTGTCATTTGGAAGGACTAAATATGTCCAAGGGAAAGTTAGGCTGCTAAGGCTAAAAACTAGTTGAAAATGGTATCTGAGCCTGAATATTTTACTTTTTACTGTGAATGTTTAAAAGCTGGGCATTTAGTCTTGAAGGGGTACTGATACTTTTTTTGAATGTGTTAGTATTTGGTGGAAAACTGAAGACATTGTCACAAAATTGATGCGTCTCTGCAGGACTGTAGGGACTTAGCCTCTGGTAATCAGGAACTTAGCCTCTGGTAATCAGGAACTTAGCCTCTGGTAATCAATCAGGAACTTAGCTCTGGTAATCAATACTTTCATTGTTTGCTCCCAGCCACAAGTTTGTGCTAGGAAAGATGGGAAACCCCCTTGTATTTCTAATCTTTTAATAAATGTGCCCAATTTTTAAAAGTATTTACTCAAAACTGTGCAACTCGTAAACAAATATTTACTTCCTCTGTGAGCTGTGGCTGAGAGGGAGGTATATCTCTCTTCTACATAATGGAACAAGACTAAATATGAAGAGAACCAAATGGCTACAGGGGACCAAGCTTGATATTAAATTGACTTTGAGAAGGCACACACCCCTCTCTATATTTGTCTTTCCTCGTCCAACGGAAAGCCATAATCTTTGGGTGACTTCGTTTCTTCTCCAAGATTCCTTTCATTTTTCCAAGAGGGGATAGGTTTCTGCTAGATTGTACAAAAGTTTCACAGAGGAGTGCCACATATGATGTCTTGACATTTTCCATTGTCAGCCTGTTTTATTGGAAGGTTGATTGGTTGGTTTGGCAGGTTGATTGGTTGGTTTGGGAGGTTGATAGGTTGGTTTGGGAGGGTGGTTTTGGTTGACTGGTTACTTGCTTGATTGGTTGAGTTTGGGGGATGTTTTGGGTTGGTTTGGTTAAGGGGTGGGGGTATTTGCTCATCTGATTGCCTTAGGATTTTAAGTCACATGAGCTAAGTCTGAGACTGTTCACTTGCAATGCTAGAAAGGTCAAAATATAAATAAACCTGGTGTTTTTAGTTTGACTGATACGTGGGCAGGCGGTCTTGCTATTTCATGGCCCTTGCATGGTACTTCATAAGTCTTTCATCTTCCAGAGGGCTTCCAGATAGTTCACGTGCGCAAGCAGCTGTGTCTCTCCATAAATCAGAAGGTGATTATGGGCTCATGCAATGGCACCAGCCACAACCAGCAGTGGCTGTCAACTGAGAATGGGAAGTTCCTTCACGTTAAATCTGGATTGTGCCTGGGCATCTCCAACTCCTCGAGGGGCCCCTTCCAACCAGCAGTTGCCACTCTCTGTGCCCAGGCACCCCGATGGACCTGCCATGCTCAGGAAGGTTTCCTTGAGGTGGAAAATACCTCACTCTTTCTCAAGAAACAAAACCGTAAGGTAGTGGTCAGGAAGATCAGTAAATACCTCGATAGCTGGATGAAATTAGACACCAACAAGGAGGGCAGACTGGTCAATGAAAGCCTCTGTCTGAAGCAAGGTGAGTGGGTCCTTTCAGAATCAGTTCTGGAAGTCAATCTGCTAACTGTCTTGTCTTCTCAAAGCCCAGGGAGAACCATGGGCTCCAATCTATTACCTTTGGGAAATACATGTGTTTATTAACAGAAACCCATTAAGTTGTACCCAACCATGGAAAATTTCATTATCCTCATCAATGTCAGCAACTTCTCTGTCTTTGTCATTTACCTTCCCTTCTTTGCCTGTATTTACTCAAATTTCAAAGACGTGTGTATATATATGTGTGTATGTGTGTATATATGTGTGTATATGTGTATGTGTGTATGTGCATGTATGTATATGCATGTATGTGTGTGTATATATATGTGTATATATGTATATATGTTTTATATATATGTATATATAATATGTGTGTATATATGTGTATATGTGTGTGGTGTATGTGTATGTGCGTATATATGTGTATGTATATTGTGTACATGTGTATATGTATGTATATGTGTGTATGTGTGTGTGCGTATATATATATATATATGTATATATATATATGTATATATATATATACATATATATATGTATATATATATCGTCTCATGTGAGTACCACTTTTTACCTGTATAAAGGTCAGAAGGTCAGAGGACAATCTTGGGTCTGAGTCCTTGACTTCTACCTTATTTGAGAAAATATCTCTTGCTGTTCACCCCTGCACACGGGTAGCCTACAAGCCTTTATGAGTCCTCCTGCCTCCATCTCTAATCCCGCAGTAGGAGAGCTAAGATTACAGCCTCGTGCTAATGAAGTTGTGCCTATCAATGGTCCCTGGAGATCTGAACTCAATTTTCATACCTACAGGGTCATCTCCTCAGTTCCAAAACAATGTTTCTTGAGTCTCTTTTTTGTCCCAGACACTGTGATCAAACACTATGAAGTATTGGAATATACATCAAATACACAGTATGTACACATAATGACTAAAGTTAGTGGTCAAGAAATTAGGTTCTTTTGGTGTAGAAACTTCTCTCCTCTGGTAAGAAGGCAGATTAGGAGCATGGAGGGAGCCTCACAATGAAAAATGGTACTACGTCACGCTTTTGAAACTCAGATCAATGTTCACATCATTTGGAGATAACATGCTTTTTTTTTTTAAATAGTAAAAGCCAATGTGTAGTCAGAGACTTTCTAATTCTTAATCATTAGTGTTGCCAGATGATAAATACACATAAATATTTGTATGCACATGCATAAATTCCTAGTTCAGTGCATAATCAGTCCTCAGTAGGAGTGTCTACAGAGTAAATGCACAGCCCCACCTTCTCTTAAAGTTAACTGCTTTCATAGTGTATCTGCTCCTCCATTAGAGGTTGGCTCAGGAAGTCATGGAAGATAAAAGTCAGAGGCACGTGAAAGATAAAAGTCCCAGGGCCTTACAGACCACTGGGGGAATCACTGAGAAATGACTCTCCATAGCACAGAGACTGAAGTTCACAACGATGTAATAAGTCATTCTAAGCCCAAGTTAACTCCTTGTCAATTGTACAGCCCTTAATAGAGTGCTTGCCAGGACTTCCCAGTGTGGAGCCAATGACTCCCAGTTCTTCCCAGCACTCCCCAATTCTTTCCAGTGCTCAGTCATTGGCTTTCTTCTATCTGGTTGATACCAATGCCATGGGGAAAAGACGGAGTTTACTAAAAGCACAGATTCCCAAGATTCCTTCATACCTGTCCTCCTCCACAACAACCTTAAGACTCTGCGTCAGGAGCTATGTTCTGGCACTAACACTAATGTGGGTCCATGGTCGTTTTGGGGTATCAGCATCCATTTTATCTTTTTTTTTTTTTACTTACCCACCTCTGAGGCAGATTTGAATTTTTCTACCATGCTAACCTTTAAACAGTGTCCTATCCCTGACTCATACACTCATCAAGGGTTTAATTAGATACTGACTGAAGGTTCTTGTGCGATAGACATGGAGGTTGATGGTCTCAATTCTTTGTCTATGTAATTCTACATATGCAAAGAAGATAAACCGCCGTCATCTGTTAGAAAATTCAGCTTTAGCAGAAAGTGTGCAGCACATAGAGTCAATCTGTACAGTTTCTTCCCTGTGGTTGGTTTGTTCCAGTCTGTCCTGAAGGACGTAAAACCATGGCAAAGGTAACAGTTGTGCTATTACCCGTGGGAAGTAAGATCCATCTCTAACCTCAAGTCACGCCAGGCAAGTGTTTGCCTCAGCACTGTATGCAAGACCTTGGACCATGATTAATGTGCAGCCCAGGCTGGCCCAAAACTCACAAATTATGGCTCCTCCTACAGAGGATTCTTCCTCCCCAAGTACAGAGATTACAGGTGTGTGCTACAGCACCCAGCCTGAACCAGCTTGCAAATAATTATTTTTTTTCAAATCACTATTTTAAAGCCATTTAAAAAAAAAAGCAGGACTCTGACACTTTCATTCCAAATCATCACAAGGCAACACAACATAGTCTCCAAAATCCTGACCTGTCTGCTTAAAGCAAAGAAGGGGCTCATAGCGGAGCCCACAGTACTGCGTGGGACTTGTTGCTATCTGGTTGCTGGAAACTGTTTCTTTGAGTCCATTAATATCTCTTTTTCTATTCCATATTAATTAATGCTCCTTTTTTAGTATCTTACTAGGCTGTGTGTTGGTATGAGTTTTCATGTGTTAATCCTTCTTTCCAATTGTGTGTTTATAAAGTCATTCAGACGTGCATTTTTAAGGGTGCCTTTTATTTCCCTGACTACATCTTCTGAAATGTTAATCATCTTGATTATTTCTTACTAAACTACTTTAATCCCCATCCTGTCTCAGTCATCTTTACGAAGCCCAATATTATCTGGAGTGTGTGTGTGTGTGTGTGTGTGTGTGTGTGTGTGTGTGTGTGTGCAACACCTTCTCTATCCTCACTGTTAGCTCTTCCACATAATTTACTCACTTTTAATAGACACATTATATTTCATTATCTTGGACTACTCTCTCCAGAGTAGAAGTACTAAGACAGCTAAAAGTTCTTATGGCAAAATGTCTTTAATACAAGTTACTCTTTGCAACACATTGCTCAACATTCAACATGAATGTTATTTGTATCAGTTCAAGACAAGGAACTAATTTGTTTATTGCCCTTATTGTTATTCAAAACTATTACCTGGGTTCATGATTATTTCTGAGTCTGATTATTTTGTTGCCCTTTAGGAAGGTATTCAAAGGATGGTCTTGACCCGGGGCAATCAACACATAGAATAGCATCTTAAAGGTGAACTTGCCCTAGCAAAGAACTAGTAACAACCTCAGGGGGAAAATGTTTTAGATTGAACACAGGATGCCCCTCTACTCTTGAATTGTATTCTAAGAAGAAGTTCACTGTAACGTGAGAACAATGTGGTAGCAATGGCACAATAAAATGTTAAAAATAGCTTTCACATATTGTTCCATTGTGAAAGAACTTTTCCTTGCCACCATCCAAACGTCTTCCTCCTTCACGAATTGGGAACTGGCTGTAGCCTTTCATAGACTATTAGTAGATATTATAGACACCCAAACACCTAAAGGTCTGCTGTTTTTAGCATAGCTTCAAATCCCTATTCCAAGAAAGAGTTTAGTAATAGAAAAATGATCTTAATTTGAGAGTCTTATATATTAATAACAAGGATTTTCTTTCTCCCCATCTATTTAATAAACTTCCAGTACCCGCATAAGAAATTATCACAATTGTTAGTTTTAATCCCAGAACTTGGAAAGTGGAGGGAAGGGAGGGGAGAAGAGAGAGAGAGAGAGAGAGAGAGAGAGAGAGAGAGAGAGACAGAGACAGAGACAGACAGAGAGAGACAGAGATGCAGACAGAGACAGAGAGACAGAGACAGATAGAGAGACAGAGACAGTGAGAAAAAGAGAGAGCATAAGAGAGCTAGAGTAGTACTCCACTTTGATTCATAGTATGTTTGTGGCTAAAGCCATAGACCAGCACAGACCAGAATCACCCAGAGAACATGTTACAAATGCAGAACCTAGGACCCATGCTAAATCCAGTGAATCAGAGTTTCCAGAGGAAGGCTAAGGCAAGCAACCTTTCAAGGTGGCTCAAACGCCAATTATCTTTACAAACTACTGATTCAAAATTCACAAAACATGGGAACTGAATGCTCAGGCTCAAATTTCTCTAGCTTTTAAATCATACCAGTTAAACCTACAGATACAAAATAAGGAGATAGTAGATTTAAATATTTCTTTGACAAAAAAAAAAATGAGGGAGGGGGCCTAAATGCCTAATACATGTTTGGCCTGAGGTGTTTTTTTTTTAAAACACATGAGGTTGATTACAGACAACTGCAGAAGACTGAGGGTTTTTTCCTCCACATAAAAGTCAAAAGCTGTACGCAATGGTAACATCTTCAATGTTATTTGCAGACTCTGTCTCCAGAAAGTTTTGATCATTTATCCAACTTTGGGAGAGTCCGGTTTCACCCACTGATTGTGAGCATTGACTGATTTATTTTTCGAGTTCTTATGATAAAAACTCACCAACTTTTTTTTTTTTTTTAGTACAGAGAATGTCATGCACACTAGGTATTTGGAAGCTTGACTGGGTTGTAACCCATCCTTACTTTTTAAAAAGGTCGGAGAACTAACACTGTTTTGGGTGGTCCTTAACTTAGAGAGTCAATACTGGCCAAAGCAGAAAGTGACAGAGATGCTAACGGCCACCAACCCTGCATCCCTACCCTGACAGACACCTGCTGAAGGAAATGCTTAGACTCTAAACTCAGAACTCAAACCTGAGAAATTAACACTGTTCTCAAGATAGCTGTGAAGAAGTCTCAGGTAGAACCATGGTCGAATCTGTTATGAGAAAGCACCTGGAGCATGACCTCTTGTCTGTGTGCAGAGTGTATGACCCTGGCACAAGGCAGTCAGAGTATTAAATGATGTGAAAAGAAAATAAATAACTGAAAGTTGCCTCCAGAAAGCTATCAAAGTGTAGATTTTGTAAGCATGTAAGGAAAGTTGCAGACAATACACATGGATGACCACCTACACTTGAATTTCAGATAAAATTTAAGTATTTGAAATTTTGTAAGGGACATTATGGTATATAATATATTATCATATATTATATAACTATTATATATAATATTATATATATATATATAAAATAAACATATCTGTGTTCAAAGCCCTCTGCACAGCCCTTTGCCTCTCAAAGAAAGAATACTTAATTACCATGGCTACTTTATTAACTTTTGTGAGACTATCTAGTTATATCTTGTTAAGTCATACATGGATCTCTTCTGCCGTGAACATTTTTTGTTCCTTAGCCCCTGTCACTCACACGCATTGCCGTGTGAAATGAACTAGTCAGGTAAAATTAGGATGGGAAGAAGCGGAACTCAAAGGAGGGACAAATGAGGCTGGTTAGAAAGTACACGCTAATTCCTTCTTTAAGAGGGGATACTTGGCACAGAGCAGTTGCCTAATAAATAGTTGTTCGATTTAAGTGAACAAGTAAAGAAGTAATTAAAAAAAAAGGAAACAGTTGTTCACTCTCTTAAAGCCCACAGTCCTCAAAGTTTTGACAGGCTTTTCTGGGGTTTATATTCCCGGAAACTCAACATCTCCAAAGCCAGTGAGACACCCAAGCACACCCTGTTGGCCAATCCTTTGCAGAATTTTTTAACCCTTTGTTTTGTGTAGATTTGCCTTAAAATAGTGCTACACAATGACTTAAGGCCCAGCAGCGGCATCACCTGGGAGCCTGTCACAGACGTAGGAAGGTTTTGATCCTGGGAGGTGACCCAATGTTTTTATATTTGTTTGGAAAATTCAGCCCACCACCAGTTCATATATCCTAAACCAGTAGCTGTTCTTTCAAAAGATTTGTAACTTAGTAAATACAACAGCCTTGCTGGTCAGTACATGTCTTTAATCCCAGCACTTGGGAGGCAGAGGCAGGCAGATCTCTGAGTTTGAGGCCAGTCTGGTCTACAGAGGGAGTTCTAGGACAGGCAGGGCTACACAGAGAAACCCTGTCTCAATAGATAGATAGATAGATAGATAGATAGATAGATAGATAGATAGATAGATAGATAGAATAAATAACAGACAGAAAGAAAGAAAGAATGAATAAATAAATAAATAAATAAATGACAGAAAGAAAAAACAAAGAAAGGAAGGATAAAAATGAAAGGGGAGAGAGAGAGAGAGAGAGAGAGAGAGAGAGAGAAGAGAGAGGAGAAAATTCAACATTATTGAAGACTCACAGAACTAAACCACTCCCCACCAGTAGGCACTGTTATGACTAGACAAGAACGAGACATTCTGGTGTGCTATTTGACAGTTAGCAGTAATAAGAAGTATACTGAATATCTCAAAAAGCTAGAGAAATGATTCTAAATATTTATCCCATAGAATTTGAAAAGATGTTAGAGGTAAATGTTAATCTGGTTCAATCATCATACAATGTTTGCAAGAATCTAAACACCAATAATACCCCCATTAATATATATAATTGTATGTTTCATATATTAGTTAAGTTAAAAACACAAATGTCCCTGCCATAAATGTTTACATTATGGTTAAAGAAATTAAGCGCTATTAACCACACGGGGAGCCACATTCTTCAGGATGCAGTTAGGCAAGTAGCTAACAGGGATTCTCAAGGTGCCGTTTTCTTTAACACCTCCTTTGAGAAGCCGACGAAAGCTGTGTGTCTGTCCATCCACAGCATTGCTGGAGTATGAGTGTCATCAGCTCAGGAGTCTGTGTAGATCTTTGGAGACCCATGGACCATTCCTGAGACCCATTCAGTGACCTAGGTATTCACAGAGTGGACTCGAACTCTGTCTTCTATGCAGTACTGGCCTTTTCATATAGAAGCATTCATAACTCTCCCTCCACCATATAAAATTGGCAGATGGATGAGGGATGGGTAAGCTGGACTGGGCAAGTAGATATTGTCACTCACTGAGGGGATCTTGGCTTTTTTATACCACTAAATCTACCCACATGCGCCTTGTTGAAGGGCCTTTACTTTCCACATAAAAACTATTTTTCTGTGCTACTGGGAATGTGGCTGTTAGTAAAATTCCGGCCTAGCTTAGCCTGTATCATGCCCTGGGTTTGAGCTCTAACACTGTATATACCAAGCAAGTCCACACATCTAACATCAACACTTAGGAAGCAGAGGCAGGATGATGAGGAGTTCAATGTCCTCTGGCTGCATAGCAGGTTCTAGACCAGTCTGAGCCTTATGATAGCCTATTTCAAAACAAGATCATTTTATGTGAAGAATTCGCATAAAATTCATAAAATGTGAGAATGATTTTTTCCCCCACTGTCCTCTCTTCTTAGCTGGCCTGGGTACAGAAGTCTCGGTGAGGATTGCTAGAAACTCGGCTGCTCCCCAGCCCCCCACTACTTCTAACACCGTCCCATATAGCCCAGACCACATTAGCAACACCACAGAGACATTCCTCAGGAGCACTGCAGAGGGCATTGGGAGCACTGCAGAGTCCCTTGGGAGCACTGCAGAGGCCCTCGGGAGCACTGTAGAGACCCTCGGGAGCACTGTAGAGACCCTCGGGAGCACTACAGAGACCCTCGGGAGCACTGCAGAGACCCTCGGGAGCACTCCAGAGACCCTCAGGAGCACTGAAAAGACCTACAGTCTGAGCAGCAGCAAGAGAGATCTCCCCAGTCTGCACACGACTGGAACTACAGACACATCCTGGAGCCCCCCGACAACTCCTCCTTTCTCCAGCACCACTGCAGAGGTAAAAGGAGAGGGGACTGTACGGTTGTGAATGGTCACTTGTTTTGTTCAAAGTTCTCCTGCGCGTTTAGAAATCGGTGGCTTTGTGTCTCTCGCCTGCAAATTGTCCATAAACGTATTGGGCATATTGAGGAAACCTGTGACATCTCTGCCTCTTGATGAGATGGAGACAATTGGGCTTGCTGTGTCCTACCTGTACTCTGGTAGAAGGGCATTGTGTGAACTAAAGTCAGGGTTCATGGTCTTCTATGTAGTCTGAAAGAAGTAAATGGAAATTGCATTTCCATAGTATGTATGCTCTATGGGGCAAGAATCACAACGGTGATGGATCCAGAGTCACTGTGCTCAACAGGGATGATAAAGATAAGCAGAAGGCATGGCACCTCTCCGTCAGCATCCCCTGAGTATCGCCTACCTAGGATCTGGGTGGTCCGCAAGGCGGCAGACGTGTTGATCAAGTAAGCAGCTGGAGTGAGCCCTCGGGCCCTGACCAAACAGTCTCTCTGTTGGGAGTATCCATTTCTTTGGCTTTGCTTTCTTCTTGGAGGTTTGGGCCACAAAGTAGGCAACGGTGGTATGATGAGGATAACGTGTACCACGGAGAACATGGTGCATCTTGATAGTGGAACCCTAGAGCACATGCATGGGTGAAGCAGGGGTTAATCCACAGTGCAAACAAGGCCGGACAATGATAGTGCACACCTTTAATCCCAGCACTTGGAAGGCAGAGGCAGGCAGATTTCTGAGTTCAAGGCCAGCCTGGTCTAACAGAGTGAGTTCCAGGGCAGCCAGGGCTACACAGAGAAACCCTGTCTCGAAAAAATAAAAAATTAAAAACCCAGTGTCAACCAAATGGCATCCATCCAGTTAGAACCTTCATTACTTTTGCATTGAATTAAACCTAATATTGCATGTGGTCCCCAGCTATTGAGCATATCTATCATTATTGATCACAAAACAAATACAGTGAGGACATTGAAAAACTCCTGGGAATTTATTTATTTATTTATTTATTTATTTATTGTTTCCATTTTCTGTTACCATAAATCTTCCCTCTGGCCTAGTTCATTCCTTGCCTAGTTTGGAAAGCCCAATGCTTTTATTTGTTTGTCTGTTTGTTTGTTTGTTTGTTTGTTTTGGGGGGACTCTTTACATCACTTTCAAGTATATCCCTCAACCTCTATCCATTAGTATAAATATCTATTCCAAGAACACAGGCTAAATCTGGCTTCTGAAGGTCAACTGTACCTCTCGCATGTCTCCATCCCGTTGGGGCTTAAGACAGAGAAATAGGAGCATTGTCAAAGCCCCTCGCTCCTGCCTGGACTTCTGACCACCTGTTGGCCCAGAGGTTGTGGTCCCAGAGCAGCTGCTGGCTTTAGAAAGTAGAAAAGGAGGACAGGAGATAGGATGACCATGACTTTAGGAGCTCCCCATGATCAGGGCTCTCCCTAATTCTCCCGCTCCTCCGCCCTTTCATCCACTAACCTGAATAAGACATATGCCACTTACTTTTGAAAGTGAATGTTCACACCCTTATTTCAGCTGCATTGCCTCAACAGAAGCCACGCTGTACCATTAACTTAGCAGAGCATTCATTCACATTCGAACTTAATTATATATAACAGTACAGGGTGGGCGAGTATAGCAAACAGGAGTGGTGGATAGACTACTACAGAAACCTGTCTGCCTGGGTACTAAAAGGTGGTCTTATGGGAGAAAAAAAAAGGTCTATCATTTTTGCATAGGTCTGACATTATAAAGCTTAGAGGTTCAAGAATTGTCCTGTCTCTGCAAAAGTATGTTCAGAAGAGCCAGCAGCAGGGCTTTTTTGCAGATGCATCACTGTTGGGTAGCTCTGACTGCATGTCAGAGTCCACAGGATCAGCCCCCGCCAGCGTTTACAGCTTTGGATGGATCATGGAAGACAGGATGGATTTATTGTTGTTGTTGTTGGTGGTGGTGGTGGTGGTGGTGGTTGATGTTGGTTTGGTTTTTGGTGGTGGTGGTGGTGGTGGTGGTGGTTGATGTTGGTTTGGTTTTTGGTGGTGTTGATGGTGGTGGTGGTGGTGGTGGTGGTTGATGTTGGTTTGGTTTTTGTTGTTGGTGGTGGTGGTGTTGGTGTTGGTGGTGGTGGTGGTGGTTGATGTTGATTTGGTTTTTGGTGGTGGTGGTGGTGGTGGTGGTGGTGGTTGATGTTGGTTTGGTTTTTGGTGGTGGTGGTGGTGATGGTGGTGGTGGTGATGGTGGTGGTTGATGTTTTGGTTTGCTTTGGTTTTGGTTTTTTGAATCTCATTTCCCAGTCCAGGGTTTGTGTTTTACTCTTAGACAAGGTGTCCATCATGACCAGTAGCTCACTTTCTGGCTTTCTTGAAGTTCTGGCAAAATATTGACTATGCCCTGAGAAGTCAGAGTAGAAAAGCCATGTGTTCTCCAAAGACAGCTTCTCCAAGTTCAGCTTTCGGAATTCTGCATTCTGATGTGGCCAGCCTTCTGACCAAGCTTGACTTAAAGGAGAATTACTTTACACTCACTCATGTTAAACGACTGGAGTTTGATACTTTGAAAAGTAACACAGCAACTTACAATTCAAAGCCCATGCCCACCCTTTGAGAGAATAACTTTGGCAAAGAGTACAGGAAGAATGTGAACTGTTTTAGTTCAGCTCAGTGGTTTGAAATTCTACTTAAATCTCTCAGAGATTTTTTTTCTATATTACATAGCATCTGGCTTGTGAAGATTTTGAATTGAGATATTTTAATTGATCTGTAGGTGGGGGGGTGTCTTTGAGTGAAGATGGGTTTTTGTGACTGTATTTGACAAAAACACCTGAACAAAATGCTTAAAGTTGTAGGGGGAAGGAAGTTGAGGTTTGGGGTAGGTTAGAGCAGAACAAAACAGAGTGTAGGTGAGAGTAACAATGTGGAATGAAATGGCATAGAGTAAACTGAAGTGAACTGGTCAGGAGTAGACTGCTTTGGAATGAACTGGTCTGGAGTGAGGTGGACTGGACTGGACTAGTCTGGAGTGGACTGGACTGGAGTGGACTGGACTTGACTAGAGTGGACTGGACTGCAGTGGACTGGTCAGGAATGGACTGGTCTGGAGTGGACTGCTCTGGAGTGAAGTGGACTGGACTGGACTGGTCTGGAGTGGACTGGACTGGTCTAGAGTGGACTGGACTGGTCTGGAGTGGACTGGACTGCTCTGGAGTGGACTGGACTGGTCTGGAGTAGACTGGAATGAACTGATCTGGAGTGGAGTGGACTGATCTGGAATGGACTGAACTGGTCTGGAGTAGACTGGACTGGTCTGGAGTGGACTGATCTGTGGACTGGAGTGGACTGGAGTAGATTAGATCAGGCAGGTGGTTCCTCTACTGATTCGTGCTGGTCTCAGTGTTGCAACAGCGTTGAGCATGGGGGTGGGGGTCAGCAGGGCTGAAGGATCTACACTCAGCTCATTTGCATGGCTAGCATTCAGCACTGGCTCTAAGCCGGCCATCTAGGCTCACCTCATGACCCTGCATCCTCCAGTAAACAATACCAACTTCCCTTTCATGATGGGAAGTTAGTCCAGCTTCATAAAAGGCCAAAGGTAAAGGCTGGGGGATTCTAGAGTTATGGGCTCTGGAGTCACACAATGTCACATTTGGGGGCTTAAAAAAAAGCTAGGAACCAACCCAAAGCCAAGGAGTAAGGCAATAGGCTCTGCTACTTGATGAAAACATCAGCAAAATCCCATTGCTAAGGAGTATACATGTTGTTGGGATGAATCCATCCTTGCCCATTAAACAAAATACGGAATCGGATCATCATCATCACCACGGACATCATCCCCAGCTCTGTTTTGCAGATATCTAGCTGAGATGTACAGAGGCTAAAATCCAAGGACTTGCTTAAATGATTAAGGAGAAAAATAACAAGAGTGTGCACACACACACGCACACACACACACATACATACACACATATATAAACACACACAAACATATATAAATACACACACACACACACACAGTCACCACACTCTCTAACATATTATACCTGTCCATCAAAGCAAAAGCCAAGGAAGACATATCTGAACTGCTGTTCTTACTTCTTAGTAATCATACAAAATAATCCTCCACTCACTTCGAGGACGCAGTGTTTCTTCTCTTTACCTTCCCCACTTCTCTCATACCCTCCCTTGCCGATGCGATGGGTTTGACTGTGTGCTTGGACCAGGACTTGGTCTCATAGCTCAGTGGCTCATCCCCGTCCCCTTCTCTTCCCCAACCTCCAACTCTGGACATTAAGGGAATTAACAGGTCACAATGCAAAAATAAAAAACTAGGTCTTTGATGTCAAGGAAACTTAGTGTAAGTCCCCATTGTTTGTACTCAAGTCACTATTCCTTCTTTGAAATGGAGAATATTATGAGTATCCATCTGCCTCACAAGGCCATGACAATAAAAATCTGATTAAAGAAGTCACCTTGGTACCCTAGCCATATATAGATGAACATCCAATAACATTGGCTTCTTTCAGTTTTTGCTTTATCATTCCTACCCCGGCTGACTTCACTGAGGAACCCAGATGAGCTAACATATTCTGTGAAAATACTCTGGAAGGGATAAAGTGCTGACCGGGCATAAAAACAAGGTAACTGGCTGGTTCTGATACCACTATCTATAAATCTTGCCTAGAGGTTCCCAGCCTGCTTCCTCTCCCACCCCACCCTCGTGCTGGCCTGGGGAGGAGCTGCATTTCCTCAGTTCGTGAATAGTCATTGTGGAGCTGGGCTAAGCTTTCACAGTTCTGCATTTCCTCCCATTTGGCCTTCAAAGAGATCACAGCCCAGTGTGAGTCTCCAAATCAGTGAGAAGAAAGTGCAGAAAATGTGCCATCAGCCCATGTGGTGAAGGCTGCAAACCTCCTTTACTGGGTCACTTAGGATGCAGGGAAATACCTGTGCTATAGGCTGACTGAAGACAGATGGTCTCTCCACTGCCTGGAGCCCCTGTTCTCAACCTTCCCCGATGCTGTGACCCATTAATCCAGTTCTTCATGTTGTGCTGACCACCAATCATAAAATTATTTCACTGATATTTCACGACTGTAATTGTGCTACTGTTACAGATCGCAATGTAAATATCTGTGTTTTCTTAGGGGACTCCTGTAAAAAGGTCTTTTTCTTTTTTTACCCCAGAGGGGTCTTGACCCACAGATTGAGAACCACTGTCCTAGAGGACGATGCAAACCATCTTCAGAGGGACCCAAATGACACTGAGACTGTCTGTTATGAATGGAATCAAATATCATAGACCATGAGACTGATGGGATTATTTTTAATGTTTATTTTTATTATTTTTAAGTATGCGTGTAGGGGGCAGTTAGGTATGTTCACGGGAGGGCAGGTGCTCTCAGAGACTAGAAGCATCTGACGCCCCTGGAGGTGGAATTATAAGCAGTTGTGAGCCACCCAGCCTGACAGCCAAACTCCAGTCCTCTGGAAAACTAGAACAGGCCTTGAGTAGCAGAGCCATCTTCCCAGCCCCCATGTTTAAAAAGCAGGAAGTAATATTATTGTGTTATTAGCATGTGTTTTAAGTCCCTACCTTATAGTCAGAAACATCCAATCTGAATTCCAACACACAGTTTCTTGGTTATTCAGTTAAAGTGGGTGACCATCTGCCAATAACACAACTGAGTTTAAATTCACCTGACCCCCCCAGCCTTAGTATTCCAAGGATTCCTTTATTTTTAATTCCATTTTTATTTTAGTGAAAATTGGATTGCCTTCCATTTTATTCACAGAAAATCTGGGCTAATAAAGGTTTTTCATGATATAAAACATACACACATACACACAATAAACACACAAACATACACATAGACACACACACATAAACAGATACAAATACACACACTGAAACACAAACACACACTCATAAATACACACACTACACACAAACACACAGAGAGAGACACACACACATGGAAACACATAGACACACAGACACACATATACACTACATACACAAACATGCCCTGGGACACACAAAAACAGACTCAGACACAGACACAAACACATACAGAGACACACACAGAAACACAGATGCAAACTCATAGACACACAGATACACACACACACACACACACACACACACACACGATGCAACTATGGAATAGGCCTTATGTGTTGAGATGGCTGGCTGACATGGCACCTTTCTCTGGCACACTGGTGTCTCTGTGCAGAGGAGATCTACTGGAAGCAAGGGCCGATGCAGGAGAAGAATGTCAAAGGAAAAGAAAACTAAGCTCAATGGAGAAGCCAAACTGTGCCAAATATTCAGAAAGCCTATGACCCTCAGCCCTGGTTGCTCTGTGCCAGAGTCACCTGCATGGCTTTTAAAGCGACAGTGGTAAGATTCCACTTCAGATCTCCTAAATCAGATTTGCCTGAAGTGGAAACTCAGCCCTTAAACAGCAAGAAAATTCCCCAGCAATTCAAATATGAAGCTGGGTTTGTGATCAGGAGATAACTGAATATTCATCTTGTTCGAGAAAGTACATCTGGGGCTGTAGAACCTGAATTCAGTAGCAAGGAAGTTAACTATGGGATGGGGGTGGGGGGGCAGATGTTACAGAAAAACAGCTGGAATCGTTCAAAGAACATGAGGCCATAAAGCCCATGTCACAAAACTCAAGGGAGTTCCAGACTTAAGACAATGAAGAGACTCAGCGTTCAGGGCAGCGCAGGGTCCTCTACCACAAAGAAAACAAGGAATACTAAAAGTATGGTGACTGGGGTCACTGACAAAACTGAAATGTGGACTGTGGGTTTAAGTCTTGTAATCATTTTCAAGATCCTTAACTTAGTGACTTTGTTAAGATTGCAAACTTAACTCAGGATGCCCACAGCCTAGTCTGAGATAGTTCCTGCATATGCATTGTATTTGCAGAGAAGGAGAGGAGACAGAGACAGTGGGAAGAGTTGGTAGGTTGTAGAAACCATGTGAGTAAGTCTCACAGTTCGCCTGTCAATGTGCAATTCTTTCCAAATAATTACTTTTGAAATAAAAAGAACTCAGCAAAGAAGTGTGCTGGGCAGACATTCAGAGAGTTGGCATTCCCCAGAAGCTATTGAATTACAGCTAGGCCAGTGGCTCAGCTATACCAAGAAGCATCTTCATCAGGAACTGTGATGACAGCAAAGTGGTTTGGAGAGGCTGGGTGGGAGAAGGGGAGAACAGGTTGGCATCCACAATAGGAAAGAAATGAGATGAATCTGTAAAAAAAGAAAAAAAGAAAAAAAAAAAACAGGCAGTGAAGCCAGAAATCAGAACTGGCTGCTTAGTCACATGCTAAGTATGAAGATAAGATAAAAGACACCCTGGGAAGAAGTAAGTACTTTAAAGTCTCTACAGTTTACCCCAGCTATCCTCGCACCTTCAGATTCCAGGCACCAAATGACAGCTGGGAAAATCCCTCACTGTAGAATCTAGTAAAAAGTCCTGTAAGGAGAAAGACCGTGAATTCCAGGAGCTATGACTAAAGTTACCATCTGTTTCCATTTCTCCTGCACTTAAAGGGAACACAAGTCCCATCAGCAGGTCCACACGAGAACCTTCTGCTTGGGAGCCAGGGCTCTCTTGTTTCAGATCCCTCACAGATTTGGTCCAATGAGCAAGCGGTTGTGTACCCTTGCTAGATGCCTGCTGTCTGGGCTGTATGCCTGTGAACTTGGCTGTTCGCTCTTCTTTCTGAGACTGGGGACGCGGGATGGTGTGACGAGGGAAGAAAGCAAATCTATGGGCAGAATTCAGCAAATGACAGCTCTGCTGAGGGTTCTGATCTCCGTGGTACAGGCAGCAATTTCAGGCGTGTCTCGTGGTTGTTGAGAAGCAGCAGCTCTTACAGGGACTTGGGGTCCACCCCTATAGACAATAGCTTCATGCAGGTCAATTTCTACTAAGGCTGGGAGCTAGGTACTAGAGTCTTGAATGCTGAGAGTTTTAATTTGGCACTGGGATGAGTGAGGATGTTGTTTTGTGGAAGATTTGCATGAAATTCTTTGCCGAGCCCTTGGTTAGTAGAAGAATGTAAAGGTTTATTCTGTCAATATATGAGAGATCCGATCACCATGACCTAGGGATGCGGAGGAGATAATGAAGAACAGGCCTCCTTCCTTCAAGGGCTCTATAATCTGACTGATAGTTTTAACCAGGTTACATTTGTGGAAATCGTGATAATAAGGCCCTTTGATCTTCTGCTTTGATCACTGTCAGCCCAGCGCTCAGAGGTCTGGGAGATGCCTGTGTCTGCCTCACCCAAGAGGGAAGGGTGGATTAAGGAAGCCATGTTGAATAAGAGATAACCAAGAAACCGGCAGAATGTAGGAAGATCGTGGTTCTATCTTTCGATTATTTTTCTTTTTTGAATCAAAATCAAATTTTTTTTATGGAAGACTTTTTGTAAACAAGGAAAAGATTTGATTTCTCTCAGTATTGCCTTCTTTTTTTTTTATTTTCTATATTTTTTTATTTACATTCCAAATGATTTCCCCTTTCCTGTTTCCTCCCTCCCCGAAAGTCGCATAAGCCCTCTCCCCTCCCCCTGTTCCCCATTCAACCTCCCTCTCACTTCTCTGTCCTGGTATTCCCTTACATCCAGTCTTTCCAGGACCAGGGTTCTCTCCTTCCATCTTCTTGGAAATCTATTGATATGTGAATTGTGTCTTGGGTATTCCGAGATTCTGGGTTAATATCCCCTTATCAGTGACTGCATAATATGTGTGTTCTTTTGTGATTGGGTTACCTCACTAAGGATGATATTTTTCCAGTTCTGACCATTTACCTAAGAATTTTGTGAATTCATTGTTTTTAGTTACAGAGTAGTATTCCATTGTGTAAATATACCACAACTTCTGAATCCATTCCTCCATGGAGGGACATCTGGGTTCTTTCCAGCTTCTGGCTATTATAAATAAGGCTGCTATGAACATAGTGGAGCATGTGTCCTTATTTCGTGCAGGGGAAGCCTCTGGGAATATGCCCAGGAGTGGTATAGCCGGATCCTCCGGGAGTGTCATGCCCAGTTTTCTGAGAAACCAGTATTGCCTTCTTATTTTGACTTTTAAAGCAGTGCTAAGATCTTGTTGTAAAAGCCAAAAGTCACCTATATTGCTCACATTATGACTCTTCTTTGTAATATCTAAAGAATTCTATAGAGATTGAATGCACAATGTGACCTACACGAGAATTAAAGTATGTCTTTGGTTTCCAATCATAAGTATCGAAAGAAGGTAAGGGCTTTGTTTGTTTGCTCATTTGTCTAGGTTTTCTTTTTACAAATTGTTTTACATTTATTTCTTTAATATGTATGAGTGTTTTGCTTGCATGTGACTATGTGTATCACATGGGTGCCTGGTACCCACAGAGGCCAGAAGAGGATATCAGATCTCCTGGAACTAGAGTTACCAATGGTCATGAATCATTGTATGGGTTCTAGGAATGGAACCCCCAAATCTTCTCCAAGAGCAGTGGGTACTTTTAACTAATGAGCTTTTTCTCCAACCCCATTATACTCTTCTTGAAAAACCAATCTTATGCCATGTTTATGTATCTACTGTTAAGATGTGGGAGAAGAGATATTGTATATATCACAGTCTAGCTCATAAAGCCATACTACCTAGGAGTCATGCATCCACTGACTACCCTATAGCAAGTCTTGATGCCCTTTCTTGACTTGTATGAACAGATTTGTCTCTTGGGTTGGGTGGTGGCAGCTTATGGTGTTGGTGGAGATGCATTTATGGTGTCAGGGATGTTCCTGGAGCTTGAAGAAGTGATTCCCTGCGATGCCCTGAGGGTCCCTGGTGCTTGTACATCATATGTCTATCTATCTGTGGCTACAAAGCTAGGATGAAAGCTATACAAGTCCATTTCCTCCCAGATTTTGAGAGAGAGAGAGAGAGAGAGGGAAGGAGAGGTAGAGGGGGAGGGGAAGGGGAGAGGAGGGGGGAGGGGGAAGGGAAGAGGGAAAGAGAGGGGAAGGGGAGGAGGAGAGGGAAAGAGAGGGGAAGGGGAGGAGGAGAGGAAAAGAGAGGGGAAGGGGAGGAGGAGGAGGAGAGGAAAAGAGAGGGGAAGGGGAGGAGGAGAGGGAAAGAGAGGGGAGGAGGAGGAGGAGAGGGAGAGAGAGAGGGAAGGAGGAAAGAAAGGGGGAGGGGAGGGGGAGGAGAGGGGGAGAGAGGGGAGAGAGAGGGGAAGGGGAGAAGGAGAGAGGGAGAGGGAGGAGAGAGAGGGAGAGGGAGAAAGAGAGAGAGAGAGAGAGAGGGAAAATAAATACCAAGAAGCCTTAAGGATGTGTCTAAGAGTGCTGGTGGAGTTTACTGGTGACAATTCCCTCCTGCTCCCCCACTTCCAGAAAACCAAGGCATGGCCAGGAGTCTGGATGGATGTTAAACGTCTCCCGTGCTGATCTGCTGAACAGCTTCTTTTGGATACAAGATAGAATGCAGAGTGAATTTGCTGTCACATGAATGTTCTCAGAAAGCTATTCTATTCCATGGACTCTGTTACTCTTTAGTACCACTGAGCGCTGAGTTTCCATGATTTGTCTTAATGTTCCTCATAGAATATTATTTTACTGTTAGCAATCTTAGGGCCTAACACATCCGGTCCTTTGCTGGGAATTGCACTGCGCATACAGTTCGTGCCTCCTCTTTCGATCCCTAAAACTGCCCTCCAAATGTTTTTGTTATTTCCTGGAGACTCGAGATCTAGGAAGTTTATCTAGAAAGATTTCTTTAAGTACTCCAAACTTTTATCTCTGAATACAAAGCAGGATGGTCATGAGGTTTTTTTAAAAAAATATAACCGCTCATCAAAATTATGATTTCTTCTATTCCAGGGCTTCTCTTTTAAAATGCACGGCACTTGCTTCAGGTTAAAGTCATGGTAAAAGCTAACACAATTTTAACTAGCTTTTACCACAATTTTCAACTGAGGCAATACAATGGAAAATTTAGACAGGGACTTGCTATCTTGTGATTGGTTTTAGCTCACACATCTGCCTATTTGCTATACCTTCTTCTAAGAATTACTGTGGTGCTGTTGGACACGCATGTGACACTATACTGAGAAGGTACAGGCAAGAGGATCCAGAGTCTAAAGTCACAAAGACAGATCAAGGCGAGCCTAGGTTGCATGATATCCTGTCTCTAAATAAATAAAGATATTGCATGAGATTTGAATTAAAAAGTTCTTTTGCATAGTTATGGTTACCTGCATAAGACCTGCACAAGATGAAGGCGATCAAAAGCCCAGCAAGGGTCAGGGAGGGGCTCACAAGGCCCATATCCGGCCAAGGATCTGTTGGCAACTGATGGCTGTTGGTAGAAGAGTCATTTTTCCCTGGGGAATGGCTCCTCCTATAGATGGCTCCACCACCACGCACATATAGGCAACACAAATTGGATTCAGTGGTCAGCTTTGAAAAAAAAAAGAAAGCTTGAAGTTGGGAGAGATTGTGTTAGGATCTAGGGAGAGATGGAGGGCAGTGTACATGCTCACACACAAACACACACACACACACACACACATGAACACACATGTGCATACATGCATGTATATAAACACATACACATGAACACATACACACATGTATACACATGACACAAACATGCACACACACAAACACACACACAAATACACATGCTCACACACACATGCACAAACACATATACAACCACACACACATGAACACATTCACACACATGTGAACACATGTGCACATACACATGCACACACACATACTCATATACAAACACATACACACATAAACACATACACATATGCATATACAAAGCACATACATGCACACACACAAACACACATGAATACATACTCTCTCACACATACACACATGAACACGCATGCACATGCACATATACAAATACACATGAACACACACACACATGAACACACATATGCACATACACATACACACACACAAACACACCCATGCACATATACAAACACATAAATGAACACATATGCACACATAGCACACACACAAACACACACACACATGCACACTTCTAGCAAACCTGGTGAGCAGGTCTATAAGATCATCTACTCCACTCAGAAGCCAAGGCAAACAGATGTAAATTCAATGCCTTTCTCCTGAGCTATGGAGCAAGTTCAAGGTTATCAAGGCAACTTGGCAACCCTCTTATGAAAGAAAGAAAGAAAGAAAGAAAGAAAGAAAGAAAGAAAGAAAGAAAGAAAGAAAGAAAGAAAGAAAGAAAGAAAGAAAGAAAGAAAGAAAGAAAGAAAGGAAGGAAGGAAGGAAGGAAGGAAATACAGGGTTAGAATATAAATGGGAGGCAGAACACTTGTCTTGCACATGCAAGGTCCTGGGTTTGATACCTAATACTAGAAAAAAAAGAATTCTTCCTAGGAGGAATGACACCAGACTGGTCTTGACCCTGTGCCTAACATTGATGTTACAGTAGGCTGTGTCTCCAAGACTTTTTTCTTTAGCACCCACACTTTATTCTTCATGTAATGTTATAAAAATCAAGACATACCTGATACTTATTATAAAGGTAAACAATTTATAAATTCTAAAATGGTTCAAGACCCTCTAAGTAGTCTCTGTCACTCCTCAGAAAAGCCAGTGACATTTATGAGAAATTAAGAAGGGCGAGTTAATATTGTCGCCTAATAATGAAATTTTGGTTGAAGGTTTATTAGGGGGACAATCCAAACTGCCATTGGCGTTTGATTGGCTCTTCCTAACTGAATAGCACAGAGGATTTCCTCCACCCACTGCATTACAGATCCCTTAGGGCTGTGGTAGGACCCTATAATCCGGATTCCCAACAAGTTCTCAGATAAGCACTGATACACTGTCCTACAGGAGCGTGTCTCCTCCTCATCTTCTTCCTCCCCATCCTTCTCCTCATCTCTCCCAGCCCCTTCCTTTCCCTCCTTCTCCTCCTCTTCCTCCTCCCCTCCTCCTCTTTTCTTCAGTTTTTGCTCTCACTTTTATCTCGCTCTACTTTGTCCCTCTTTCCTTCAAAATCAGTCTCTTCCTGTTTTATTCTCTCTCCAGCTCCCCTGCTCTGTGTGTCTATCTCTCTGTCTCTCTGTTCCTCTTGGTCCCCTCTCCGTCTCTCTGTCTCTCTGTCTCTGTTTCTCTTGATCCCCTCTCCATCTCTCTGTCTCTCTGTCTCTCTCTCTCTGTGTGTGTGTATGTGTCTGTTTCTGTCTCTCTGAGCCTCTTTCTCTCTCTCTCTCTCTCTGTCTCTCTGTGGGTGTGTGTGTGTGTGTGTGTGTGTCTGTTTCTGTCTCTCTGAGCCTCTCTCTCTCTCTCTGTCTCTCTCTCTGTCTCTCTCTCTGTCTCTCTCTGTCTCTCTCTGTCTCTCTCTCTCTCTCTCTCTCTCTCTCTCTCTCTCTCTCTCTCTCTCTCTCTCTCTCTCTCCAATCCTCCTTTTCCCATTCAGGACAGCATTTGGAAACATGCACCAGGACCATACTTACAAGAGTTTGTCAGAGGATTTATCCACATGACAGCATTTACCAAGCAGCTACAAAGAGCCAGTCATTCACTCAGAAAATATTTACTGAAATTCTACGGTATTCTGAACCCTGTGCAGAATGAGAAAACAATGCTCTACCCTAAGAGAATCTCTTCCAAAGGACCAAAGATGCAGACAGTACTCAAATGCATAATTAGAACATTGCCACACATTGCTGCTCTCTCTGAATTAAACAAGTAAGTTGTGAGGTGAAAAGTATAAAGGACACTTTTTCCTTATGATGTCTAACATCAGAGAAGGAGTCCTCAAACATAGACCAGAGCCTGGCATTGGCAAGTGCTTAGTTGTGTTTGCTGAATGAAAGCACGCACCTGAAGGGATGAAGCAAGCAGGAGACAGACAATGAAGCCTGGTCCTGTGTGAGAACTGCGACCTTTTAGTCATTCGAGAGAGGCTTGGATTAGTTTGCCCAGTCCACTTGGCTTCCTCTCTACCTCTGAGCTCTCTGACTCACACCCTGGTTCAGCTGGTCTACAGTAGCTCACCTCCTTCCTATTGAGACATCAATGGGTGCTATGTGCACCATCCAGCAGGCACATTCTTGTGTTAGGGTAAGCCCTGGTGGTGGGATGCTTAGAAAAAGCTACTGGTTATAGGAGACAAAATATAATGGTAGTGTGCTAAGTGTGCCTACCGCCAGGCGCTGGACACACACTCATAGCACCTTGGTTTTGTGAGTGGAGACCTAATGAGCAGAAGAGGAAAAGTGATGTGTTCCAGATGGGATGGAAGCCGTGGGCATCACGTGCTGGGTCTGAGTTTCCCTGGGGAATGGCCTCAGTCACCCTGAGATAAGGAGAGATGTGAGAACATTGTATCTTACCCAAACCAAATTATGTGTAGGTGCGGCCACCACACAACTAACTCCACTGTGAGGTAACTGACATTTTAGGGGTACAGGAAGTACAACCCAACTCATTATCACCCAATGACAAGAGCTTGTGTAGGGAAGGGAGCAGTGGACCACAGATGGGACCACTGGGTTTAAAGTCAAGAGGAACATCTGACTGTAGATTTTTTTTTAATCCACAGTTCCTGGTTCACAGCTCCTATAACCCTTATAATTTCTTCCATTACCAGAATAATTAAAATATATTTTGTTAAGACATCTGACTTAGGTCCCTCAACAGTTTCAAATGAATAAAGGGAGGGGGGGTCACTGTTTTCAACTAGACCAAGCTTTTATGAACAAAGTACTTTTTAGGGGCACGACGAATAAGCATTTAACAGGGGTGAGGAGGCTGGGGAAATCAAGGAAAGGCTTGGAAGGGTCTCATGGAGGGGCAAAGGGCTGAAGGTTGGGTTCATTACCATAGGCCAATGATTCAACCTGCCCTCCTTCATGAATCTTTCTAAAAAGGCAAGTATCTGAGGTTGAGGGCTTCCAGGAAGGTAAGGGCAGGGAGGATGACATTCCCCGGACCCCATGGGGATGGAGGATACTGTGCTCACAAACTTGTACACCTTACCCTATACACCTCTTATAGAGTTATTTACTTGCATCTTTAAATTACTCTTTGCAATAAGCCAATAAGTATGAAGAATATACAAAGACATAAAGTGACCATTCCCAAACAGTGGTTCTTGATTCCTGGTGAGTGGTGTAAGACTCGGTGTTTATGTTCACAATGTAGCAACATCTATGCCCTTAGCTGCAAGGAGTTTGTAAGTAGCGACTGTGTTAACTCGAGCACAA